>CM076570.1:776702968-777039888 GCA_034641835.2 Pinus albicaulis
ATGTTAGGCACTTTGGGACTGGAAACTAGTTGATTGTGTCTCCTAACTTTGAATGATATAAATAGACCAGATGCTTGGCCAACTATCTTATTAGCATACTGGGATCTGAACTGAAACTAGAATTTCACTTATTCATTGCAATCCATCAAGCTGAACATATTGTTGCACCTTGAAAACTTGAATGGTGAAACTTGAACTAAGCTGAAACTAAAGTCTGAAACATATGAATCTGAACATGAAAATAAATCTAAAGCTAAAATTTGAAATATGTTCAGAGTGTTGAGGTTATTTTCACCCCTACCTACCCTATTCTACTGACATGGTTGCCCTTCCAAACAATAAAATAATGCCAGTGTAGTCAGTCAAGAAATTGTTCTAATATATTTGTTCTTTCATTGCTCTTCACCATGTTCAGAGATAAACCTAAAAATGGTGTTTGATATAAATTCCTGGCATGATCTGATTTACATGGTTCTTGGTACACTTGAAAAAAAACTGTCATGCCAGAAATATGTGCAGGCTTTGTATAGAACAATTCCTCCATATAGACAGCCACTTGATCAAGATACTCTAGATTTATTTCTGGGTATTGTGACTCAACCAACTCAACTTCATATCCTGATACCATAGATGTGCTCTCTTGTTTTACAATCAACTCAGAATATGTTTGAATGCTACTTGATGAGTGTTGTGCCACTACTTCTACTGAATCAGACAACGAGGAAGACTGTCTGGTCATATCCATATCATTGCAGCTTTTGAAATTATTATGAACAAAGGAAGATTGACTTTGAAAGAATAAACCATCCAACGTGTTTGCTATTGGGTCATGTGGTGCTTTAAATGGTAGTGTTGGTTCTTCTGAGACCTCATGGTTTCTCTTAGGAATATCAACCAGAATTTGATCCCAATTCCCTTTTATAATTCGAAATGCATTAAAGCACAATGGTAGAGAGTCAAACTGGATCAATCCATCATCTGTTTCAGACTCTATGATTTCATCTACTACTTGAAATTCAAAATAACTCAAGGGCTGAACCCTTGGATCTAAAACAGATATTTTATCATCCCTAATTTCCTCATCTGATTGGTGAGGTAGTTATCTTATCTTGTGATTATCAGCAAGAATGTGACCTAGATTCCCTTTCACAATATGAAATGCATCAAATAACAAGGGAAAAGAATCAATCTAAATCAATTCATCATCTGTTTTAAATTCTATGATTTCAAGACGACTCACGGAGAGATCTGAAAAAGCCGCTGGATCATCGCACTTTTCCACATCTGACTCATTAGAGCATTCCTCCTCCTTCCTATTTGCAACCTACTTATAATTCCCTTTTAAGAGTGAGGAAAAAGATAGAGGAATTCATTTTATACTTACTTGACATATTCCTGCATTTTCTTTCTTACAATCTTGCTCAGCATGTAGAGTTTGGTTGTCATATTTGCATTGTGACAATTGAGTTTGTTCCTCCCAAAAACATAGTGTTGGTTGCTTCGAATAATCAGCCTCAACCTCAACCTTATAGTATTCCTCTTGATAATCATATTTGAGATGGGTACCTCTGTATGCAAGGTTATATATCATGTACATTGTTGCTGAGTATTCCCTACCTCCTCCCGATTTTGGACTTCATCCTTGGTTGTGTTGTGGATAGAGCACATGAAACAATCATTTTCTATTTTACACTGACTAGGATGAGCTGCAAACTTCTTGGGTACATTGATGTTTGTCCTCTCCGAAACTAATGGAACATGAGGTATATGAACATAAAGTTCCTCTTTCCTACTAATCATATGCATCATTTCACTGACTGTGTTTGGCAATATATCTAGCTTTATCTCTGTAGATATCAATTTCTCTCTTTATATTTTGTACTTGTTCATTGCTTTTAACTTGTCTTCCATGTTCAGTAGGTTGGCTTCCACATCAACTGCCACATTTTTCATTTCTTCCAGGGTTGTAGGGTCCCTTTCTCTTAACCAGAATTCCATCTCTGGGTTAAATGCATCTGGGTAGTGCAAGAGAGACCATCCTGGGGGTGGCTTTATCTTAGTAGGTATTGAATGGTATACCTTATCAAACCTAGATGGAAAGTGTTGTACTATCTCCCCTATCTGTATTTTTAAATGGTTATACTCTTCCATGATGAGAAAAACATTTACCAGGACCACCATCTACAAGTGCATCGGGGGTATGCACAAGGCTCATGTGCCACTGGGTTTTCTACAAGTGCATCAGGGGTATGCACAGGTGTAAAAGTATGTACATGGTCTACAATTTGGGGCTTAGCATCTTGAGGCTCATAAAACTGCCAATGATCAATGTAAACCTCAGAAGTGTACTCTTGATCTGGCTTAAAGTAGGATAGAATATAGTTACACATAAAAACAACATTTTTTTTAATCCAATTTGGGCTTGAATACTTTCTCCTTCTAGGTTGACTGGTCATGTTTCAGGTCCTTCCTCCAGTGGAGTCTTTGAATGAAACTGGTTTGAATTGGAGTCGCCAGGTGGATGATTTCAACTTTCTTGTGGCTATTTTTTGTCCATTATCAATAACCAGATACAAATCTTTGAAAATACTGGAATCATCTAATTTTGACTAGGGTTTTTGAGTTTTAAAGAAACACTAATCGTTTTCAATAACTTAGTCCCTAGTATGGTCACCATTATGTTAGCACTCTATAATTTAGGAGATTGGCAAGACTAAACTATAAAGCACAACATCAAACCACTTTGGATTCAAGGACCTAACCTTCCTAGACTCAGGGAAGGCTCTCTCTGTTTTTATGATTTAACTTGATGATTATAAGAGTTGATAAGAAGCTAGTTACAGTGATGGGGGTTGCTTGTTTGATTGATTGGATGGTTGGACATACAGAGATGTAAAACTTAATCCATTGGGCTATGGAGCCATAAAAGGTAGAATTGTGCATCAAATTTTCAAGGGCATTTACAGGGCAAGCTAACTATTCAAACTCGATCTTACTAGCAGTGTGAATATGAGATGGCAGATGAAGAATAAGGTTAAATTTAAATGAAACTGTCTCTGAATTCTGCATCCAGTTCTCAAAGGACAACATTAAGATGAGAAACAAAAACAGAATTAAGGTGCTCTTTTATGAAATATTAATCTAATTTTTCTATTTTGAAATCAGATAAATTGATGCACAGCATGAAAAGATAGAGGAAAACATTAATACAGAGGAAAAACATCACCATTAACATAAATCAAGAATCGTGTGAACGGTCTCTTATTATTGGTGCCCAAATCAAACAATTATGGAGTTCCAAATTCCAATCCTTCTTACAATGCAAGCCTCGGTAGGGTCCCATTTTCAGACCCTTGATTATGAAAATTCAAGCAGTATTTAAATAAAACTAATTGATTTTCCCTGTCTTACTTAGAAACCTTTCACTGACTACATTTTAACATAAAAATAGACAAGTGTGGCCATGTAAGGCCTGATTAGAAATCTCTGACAACAACATCGCCCCTGGAATTATTTTTGGGAAAATCTTCATAGATCAAAACACTTCAATGGCTCCTCAGAAGATCAAACATTAAGCTTTGGAGGTTGCTGTGAAGGGGTTGAGGAGGCAACTAATGGAGGCTCTGACATCTGGCTCTGTTCTTCAGAAAACCAGTGTTGGGTAATTAAATATGGTGCATCACTAGATACTTTTCATTGATTGGTGACTGTGTTGATGTGATTTGCTACCTTTTCGGAGGGGGTGAGAGTGGTAAGTGATGTTTGGAGAGGGGGGTGCAGAATATTCCTGGGTACGACATGTAGCCAGATGGGCGATATGGGATACCACCCATTTCGGACCCCCCTCCCCCTTTGGTTAAAGTTTGGATGTTGCAGGGAGGCCAAAACTAGATAAGTTCCATGGGATGTAGGGAGAGGAGTGGAGAAGGAGGAAAGCTGGAGGGCTATTAGAGGTGGAATGACCTATCACACGGGTGGGACCCATCATGACCCTTTTTTCACTTGAGTCCTTTCCTTTTGCATTTAACCATTTTTCAAACAAATTAGCATAAAAACCATTTACGCGGACTTGAAATATTATAAACCTCATTTTGGAGCCGCATCACATTCGCGCATTTTGCACGGTGCAAGAATTAGCATTTACCCTTCGTAATTATCCTTTAAGTTTTGCGATTTGCGATTTTGATTGGGTCCCACCATGGAATTGCATATCCCACTTAACAATTTTAACGCTTTACATATCTTTTAATTTTTTCAATTTGTGATCTGCACTTGGGCCCCACGGAATTTCAAAATCGCATGTCGAAAGGTTTTTTGTCTGTTTAAAATTTAACATTTGCGAAGTGTGATAGAGTGAAGGGTTATAACATGCGTGATACGATATTGCATATCAACGATCGCAAGACTTAAAGTTTGGCGGAAAATGGAATGATTTATAATTTGTTACCTGCAGCCACTTAGGCATAGGGGAGTGTGAATCGGCGGAATACAAGGAATAATGCAAAAATGAGGTTCGCATCCGATTTTGGTGGTGTGGTAAGGTATGATGGGTCCACTTTCATCGCATCGGTGGAAAATAAGTTTTAGAAAAGTCTTTTAAGAGGTATAGCTTGAAGCTTGTAGGCTGTGAAGTGTGGGGTGAATAGGTCCCACTTTAAATGCATATCGCTTTTGAAAGGTTTATATGATATGGGTTTTAAAGAAATTTGCGATTTGGCTGATGAAAAATGTGATTTGGGCATGCGGTAATGAAATAAAAGGGAAATGACTTAGGGAAAATGAAAATGAAAAGGTATAAATGGGTGGGTGGGTTTTGTTTATGGTTTATAACTTTAGAATATGGAGAAAACGAGGGGCAAAGAGGGTGAATGAAATGAAATGAGGGAAGAAATGAAGTTTGGTCACCATTAGACCTTATCAACAACATTTTTTCCCCTTTCCATTGAACTATAAGGCAAATTGATTCATTTGATGCTTCTTACAGTCAGGATCTCCCTTCCTCACTTTGAAAATAAATGATAGCCATGGAATATTATTTCCAGTATGAAAAATATAAGCTATAGTGAGTCACATGGTGATACTATGAAATACAGGGTTCTAACATATGGTATCTTGCAATCCGAGCTCTCACACTCTTTCAGTCCTTTCGTCTTTAGAGAGTCAGAAAATAGAGATTCTTAGAATAAAATAAATCTCTTGTAAGCTCAAAAGTTGGGTTATATGGCTTCATGAAGGCGACCATAACACTAAGTTTTTTCATCATTTTTCAAACAACCATAGAAACCAGAATGAAATTTGGAAAATTCAGTACAAGGATGGTTTTCTTCTTCAATCTTCGTCAGAAATCTCTTAGGAGGCTAATATTTATTTTTATGAACTATATAGGTGTAGAGAAGGGGTTCATATTTCTCATCAATTTTGGGTTGTGGAACTACTTCCATGAAAGTTTAATTAGGAATCTAATAGGGAGTTGTGTAATCCTATATCCAAGGATGAGTTGTTGTTGGTTCTTAAATATTTTTCCAGGGACAAAAGTCCCGGTCTCAATGGTTCCCAGTTGAAATGTATGTCCTTTTTTTGAACTTATGGTAGGTAACCTCCTCAAAGTTTGTTGAGAGTTTTAATTGGTGAATTAAAGCTCTTAATATTTAATTTTTCAATCCAGGCTCGTAAACACGAGCTGCACTGTGTTTCTTGATTCAGGTTATAGGTCAAAGATTAAATGTTTCCTTTATAATGATTAATTTAGAAATGAGACACACATATACTCAAAAACACACAAATTGTAGAAAAGATATTAGTTCATCATTCTAAGAGGATCAATAATTGAATTTGACTTGAGCACTCAACCCTTTACTTAATTCATTTCGTGATTGAACTGAAATCAAAACCTAATTACTCTAAAGAAAATACCTTGTCTACAACAATCTTCAATTTAACAATTCAACACTTCTTTGCAAAAGTTGTAAAACCCTAATTCTAGCATTCAAAACCATACTTAGGAAACTAATTAATCTAGATGCATCTATCAATTGATTTCATGCTCGCATGACAAATTCTACAGTCACTAATGAGTTCCTTACTCAAACCCTACGATAAGACACTTTAGAATAATTTCACTACTTGACAGCAAACAAGAGATTGTAACATTAAAACTGCTTGAAATGATTGTTTCACACCCTATCAACCACCACAGACAACTTCGTCTTTCATGCTAGATTTATGATCTACTCTATCACAACTCATTCAAAAAACCCTAATTCCATTTTTTAAATTCAACTGAGATGAACCTGCACTATTGAGTTATGCAACAATACTTATGAAATCAGATTGTAACAACAGTTGACATCAATCAAATCATTAAACCGAACTTTGACAAGTTTACTCAGAAAGCTTTCAAAAATTAACACTTCGCTCTCCTAGTCAAGAAGATGAGATATACTAATTGAAGCAAGCACACACACTATTCTAGATCTCGTAATGGAAACTAATTCAACCTAAAACAAACTAATATTTTGATTAACATCACAACAGAAATCACAACTGGCACTCATCTACCTATTTCAATCAGTTTGCAATGTAACTAATTTATGCAATGCTATGGAGTCTTAAACTAATAATCACTACTAAACTAAGTTGTAAAATCTCAGATCACTCATGACACTTCATTCCTATGAGCTTGAAATTCCTAATTGCATTAAAAATTATAAACCCTAATCTGTTTGACAACTGAGAAAGGACCTTAAAACATGCCTTGCACACAGTTCTACAATCTCACATTCAGGTTGAATCCCTAAACTAACATTCCTATCGACTCAATACCTCTACTAGGAAATGGATATGAGCACTAGAACTTGAAAATAATTAAGAAATATTGACTCAGTAATTTAAATGAAGTGCATAATAAAAATCCTTCTACAATATTACTGTGGGAAACTAACGAGATGTTACTTCTTGATTTAAATGAAAGAAAGAAAATCCTATTTGAATTTTGCATAGAAAATGGTGAAGATTATATTTTTTTATAGCAAGTGCAAAGACATTAGTTCAGACTCTATTTTTTTAAATAAATCCAATTTCACTCTAGTTGAAAGAATCAGCAAATCAATTTTAAAATCGAATACTGGATCTGGATTTTCAATCTACCTATGGTTTAATTGGTATGCTTACCTCTGATATTAATTTAGGAAATAATATTTCCAGAAAAAAACACACTTCTCAACATCATGCCAAAATGGCATTATGTTCGAATTCTAATGTTTTAAAAAGATGGGATCATTCAGTATTATCATTGAACTGCTTCCATTACCCAATAAAAATATGAAATCTGATGCATTCAATTCACTCCCTAGATAGTTGATCGATCTTCAGAGGTTTATTCTCCTTCCAAGAATTTTCTATTGAATATCCATGATTAATTCAAATAATCAAAATCAGAAAATGAAATTCCTATTAATAAAAACAACGCTGGTATAGTTTGGGTGTAATTCTTAGGGGCAACACTTGGAAAAGGATCAACGCACACCTACAACACTACTTCGCAACACCTGCACTATGAAATTTCTCAAGGCACACACTTAATCTATCTAGCTACATGCCAGCACATGAAATCATTTATAAAAAAACACAATCCAATCATCAATTCATGAAATAAAATCGATTTCTCTACACAACTATAAAAATTTAGGAAATTAATCAAATGCGCCTACATAATACCTGTAGTTATGCTTATAGGAACTGATCTGCTTATGGTGGGACCTTGCAACACCTGTAGAAGCTTAGGACTTACAGCGGCCGAATACGCTTCAGAAAATCAACTTCAAGAACTCATAACAAGAAACACACTTCCGAAATCAAATTAACCATACATCAGGGAAATTAAAACTTCGGCTTTCATTAATGGGGAATTAAATCAAAGTCTTCAACCTTGATTACAGAAATCAAATTGCAATATCCACCCCCCAGCTAAACATATTACAAGTCTTGGCCTTTATAGGCATAGTGGTTTCAGAAATAGCATCAGTTATGTGCGTTGAAAACCAATTGATATGAAAATCCCTCAAATCTTGCACACTTAACATTACAATCTTCTATATTTAAACTGTATTATGTCTGAGAAAACTGCATACTGATATAAAAACACGCCTCTCTAAATTTATCACTAAACCCATATGCATGGTCAATGGCCATATGGTTATACCATCGATAAACTGAAACTGTTGGAGCATAGGCTGGAACATTGAGCTTCTAGAATGCAGAGTTGGAGCTTCAGGTATGTTGGATCAGCATTGGCTGGAACATTGAGTTGTTGGAATGCTGAGCAACTCCTGTAGGAAATTCCACACTATACCCATAATGATAAGTTGACAATAGGCATGTAACTCAAATTACCCAAATTAGCCATAGGATAGTGAAAATAATAATACTTGTAATAATTTCAAAATTAGTCATAGGATAGTAAACATAATTATACTTGTAATTCTTTTTACCTCAAATACTAGCTGATGAAAGCGAGATTAAGGATAAATTGAGGAAAAATGAGTACATATTTATTCAAAACAAAGTAAAAAAGGGCAAGGAAGGTAAATAAAAGAAGGGCTCAACATCTTGAATTATTCCTTTGGTTGATAGCTGATGATATTTAGAACATATGAAGGACAAAGAGGGAATAAAGGAATTCATATTTGACCATAACAGGGTTATTTGGGAGATTTTGAGAAATCTAGAAAATTCTTAATTTTACATAAATTAGCCTCAAGCCCTCCTGAATATCTCCAAAACCGTAAGGTAGTTTACAAAACTGTTATAGGGTTGGTAAATTGGCTGTACTGGTATGAAATCCCATGTGCCCATATTTATTCTTTTTCCTTAGCATGCACGTAAATCTAGTCGAAAGTTGGCAGTTTAGAATTTTTTACAAATTTGGAAAAATTGGGTAATTTCCTTCTAGAGACTGATATGAGTGAGATGGGTGGAATCAAACTTATGGATAGGTATCATAATATAATTTTTTATAATAACCTCTCTCGAATATTTCGGAAGCGTGCTGAAAGTGCCAAAGACCAAAATTAGGCATTCCCATATTTAATTGGCTTGTGAGGGATTTCAGCGATGGAATCCTATGATAAATATACTTCAACAAAAATTTCATCAGTAAAACATGAAGTAATCATATTTAATCATAGAGAAGTGAAGAAAAGTGATGATAATCAACCATAGAGAGTATTTTGCGGCAAGTGATGAAATTGGGGTATAGAACGGGCTAAAAACCTAGGGTATGAAAATATGGGCATATACGAGGCCCAACATCCCCCCATGCATGAGGTTTTTCATGTCCTCATCCAAAAAAATACTTTACTCATATCTAGGTTTTTATGGCATCAGGAATTTTAGGTAGGGTTAGGTCTTGTGAAGCAACACTACATGAAAATTTGATTGCCATAGGTCTGATTTTAAGAGCGATACAAATCAAGGAAAAACAATAGATATGGTAGAAGTAGAATGATGAATAGGATGATAGTTGACAATGTAAATGGTGGATGAGATGAGGTGGTGATGGATATGGGAAGACATGTGCTTGCATGCTCTATTTTCGCGAGGCCAATGCTTATGGATGGTTTCTTCATGAAAGGCAGCAATGAATTCATCCTCTGTTGGATTCAACTGATAATATGTGTGAATGTAGGAGGGGAAGGCATTATAGTTACTTCTTTTTTTTACATGAACCATTATGATTATGACCTAGAGTAGCATGCAAATGGAGGGTATATGGAAAACCAGATCTACTAAATATGTGGTGGTTAATCATCAAAGCTTTCTTAAATCTCTAATCAATTAAAGAACATTAAGCCACCTCTACCTCAATTTTTACCCTTTATTTTTATCTCCTTGGTGCTACAAGATAAAGTAAATGATGGAACGGCTTGAGCTGATGTGATTGCTGACGTGATCTATTAAAGAAGGAAAAAGGTCTCAATATCCACATTATCCTGAAAATTTTGATTCATGTGTGATTTCATATGGCTTCCTAAAAAAAAAGCACAAGAACCATCATCAATATTTATTTTCATGAAAATTTTATTAAAATAAAGGAAATAGGTTAAATAATGAACACTTACTTGATCATGCTCCAAGCCCAAAAATTGTGAAAAATTATAGTGAGAACCATGAGTAAGCATAGGGTGAAAATATGAATCAAGCCTGACAATTCTCATAATTATTCCTGACATCACTCCTCCCCCCCATGCCTATCATCTTGCATGTCCTCATGCAAGGAAAACCTCTAACAAAGACCAAACACTAAAGGGCTAGGGTTTCTATATTATAGTCATGCTTCATTGATTTAAACCATAGAGCTAATTGTGAGGGCATGTAAGTAAGTTCCATCAGATGTCATCTTCCTTCAAATCAATAAGATAAGAAAAAGTAGTGACCAGGGATCTAGTGACATCAAGACTGAGCTTTATTATTCCAAAAAAGGTAACTAATGCTAGGGCTACTAAAGGAATGCTTAACAATGTTGTTACTACAGGGACAATGTCATCCTAAAATGATTAACCATAATAATTTCCACAAAGCATCTCAAGAGTAATCCAAAGCAGCAGGTATCATTAGGGGAATTTTGAGGTCTAAAATGGGCCTCCTAAGAAAAATGTACAACAAAAATAAACTTTATAACAACCAATAGGATTCAAGATGATGATGTCAACCATGGGGGATGATTCACCATTTTTAAATAAAAGGGTAAAAATATTAAAAAATAATAAAATAATAAAACTACTTTTTCAACTCGTATTTTCAACTTATCTCCCAAAATTTTTACTCAAATTTCGAGCGGGAGTACTCGTTGGATGCGAAATTTAATTCCTCATCCAAGGAGTACCCATGTTGCATACTTTCTATGAACTCTACTACACCAAAAATGAGAAATACATAAAAACGTGATTGTAATCACGTTTTTTTTATGTATTTCTCATTTTTCGTGTAGTAGGACCCATCGAAAGTATGCAACATGGGTACTCCTTGGATGGGGAATTAAATTTCGCATCCAATGAGTACTCCCGCTCGAAATTTGAGTAAAAACTTTGGGAGATAAGTTGAAAATATGAGTTGAAAAAGTAGTTTTTTCATTTTTTCCTCTAAAATTTGATGATGTCATCAAATCTTATTTGATTTTTTCCACTATTATTTTATAATTTCCTTAGGAGGCCCATTTTAGACCTCAAAATCCCCCTAATGTCACTTTCAATAGCCTCATTATTACAAGTAAAAGTGATTTTATTTAAAAACCAATGCCTTAAAATGGATCGAAAATAGGGAAAAATAAATATTTCAAAATGATACCTTCCGAGGATGATTGTCTTACCATTACCAAAGCATATAGTTGAAGCTTCTCTTATTCAAGAAAAGTGAATCACCTGCACTAAGGGTCTCACATCCATAAAAACCAAATTATTTTTGAAACATGGAACTCCAAAGAACATTACTGAAACGATCTTAAAGCCATTCTCAGAGAGATATGATAGTGAGTTCGGGGAAAAGACAAAACCAACCAAGTAAATCATAGTGTAGAATTAGCTTTGATACCATAGCCATGTCCCTACTGCTAGCAGGCATCTATAGCCTCGAGTGGGATGCCTTTTAACCTAACGAAATGTGTGTGTCCCACTTACTAGATATAGATTCAGAGTTAGCTTATTTGACTTTTAGATAAAGGCCACTGTCCTGGCTTGGTAAATAGTTAATGACAGTGCCACTCACAAGAAGTAACATGGATGAACAAGCCGACTCGTGATGAGACCTCCTGTCTTCCAGCTTTTTAGGCTGAAAGCCATTACTCTGGCTTGGTGACTAGGAGCAGTAATGTCATGCATGTTAGGTCTCATGATCGTGGTAGTTCGGCTCATTACGAGACCCCCTATCCTCCCCTAAATATTTTTGTAGACTCTGATTATGATTAACCTTAGAGGTTACTTAATAAGTGGGGAGATAGATCTACTCCTTAAGAGCGCAGGATGGCGTGAAAAGTTTTTAATTAATAATGTTTACTAGTTGATCCTTCTACCCTAAAGATTCAAGAAAAGAAAATAACTCAGATAATGATCAAAAGATTCCTCTGGTAGGTCATGCTAGGGTTCTTATGAGAGCTCATGATGGTTTTATACGAGTGGTCCACCATAGGAGGATTTTCATCAATACCTTCAAAGAGAAACTTGAAAATATTTCTTGGATGATAGTATGTTAAGCTTATGAATGGGAAGTATAACAATAACAATTACCGTAACTGACCCAATGAATAATCTCGTTAAATAATCAAAGTCACTTTATAAAATATGAGGCATTAAGATTGAGTTGCTTCCAACAAGTCTTACCACAAGAGTGCATAACGATAAAAATTTCAATGGTTATGCCTTAGGAATTGCAATTTCAAGAATGATGTTGTAACAACAATTTTATTAATTTCTACCCTACCCTAATCTAGAGAGAGGAAGGTCTCCTTCAAGTGTAGGAGTACTTCCAATGTAGCCATGTTAGTAGAAACATGGTAAACATACTCACACTCATTTTTAAAGAATAAACTTCAACACATACCAGAGTATGAGAAACCAGTTACTTCAATTGATATGGTACCAAGAGTATTTGAAGATGAGAGTGGTATTTTGCCTAAATTATGAACTAGAACCAATGCTCGATGTAATCCTGGTGCTATTGGCTCATTTATCCATTTGTACCACTCTGAATGTCCTCCTTGGTCATGCCAGAAGAACTTGGATAATCGGTCTCTGGAATACACACAAGGCTTGTTGTTGGGCATGGTGAAATCTCCTTGATCTCATGTTTAGCTGGATGCTCCCATTATATTTGGTACATGATTCATCGATCTCCTTGGTAGATATGCAAGAGGAATAAAGGGAGACTTCCAAATCCTTTTCCGGCTATGGAGAGATAGATAATTTCTTGAATGTGGTGAAGATGAACTCTTCCTGAGAGACAGATATCCTAGCTACTGCTAGGACGTGAGAGAGTATTTTGAGGGACGTTCTTCAAGCTCTTGGTCGTTCTTGAATTTTTCTTGCTGTTGATGTTCCCTAACTGCAACATGGATTAGTACAAAAAGAGGGTTCTTACAATACCCCATAAATATTTTGTCATTCAAAGCTTGAATTTTTTATGTAAATGAATTAAAAAATTCTAATTGCAAGAAAATTAGCGCTGGAAATAAATCTACCTTTACTTATACGCATAAATAAAAATGAAAATAAAAACTCAAGAACAAGCAGTAATCGGTAAAAATTTGGAGCAACCCCACAAAAGTAGATCTGTGGCTCTTCACTTAGGTCTTACCATATACTCTCTGCCCTCTGACAGCCTTGCAAGATCCCGAAACTCTGATAATAGTTACCTAAATCAAAAATTGCAACTCCCCGGCAATGGTGCCAAAATGTTGAGAGTTTTAACAGGTGAATTAAAGCTCTTAATATTTAATTTTTCAATTCGGGCTCATAAACATGAGCTGCACTGCACTTCTTGATTCAATTATAGGTCAGAGTTTTAATGATTCCTTATGATAATTAATTAATACTCAAGACAAACAAATGCTCATAAACACTCAAATTGGAGAAAAGAGATCAGTTCATCATTCTAAGTAGGATCAATAATTGAATTTGACTCGAGCACTTAACCCTTTATTTAATTTATCTCATGATTGAACTGAAATCAAAACCTAATTACTCTAAAGAAAATACCTAGTCTTCAACAAACTTCGATTTAACAATTCAATCTTTCTTACAAAAATGCCAAAACCTTAATTCTAACTTTCATAAGCCACACTTGGAAGAAATTAAATAATTTAGTCTAAATGCATTGGTAAGTTGATTTTATGTTCACACAATCAATTTCATACTTACTGATTGTGCCTTCACTCAAACCCTAGGATGAGAACACTTCATACCAATTCCATTATCTTAATATCAAGCAAGAGATTGTGTTATCAAAACTGGTTTGAATTCTTGTCTCATGCACTTACCAATTAGATTGAACAACTGATCTTTCACACTCAACCTACTCCATGTCACTTTCAATCAACAAGCCCTAATTCTACTTCTAAAACAAACTGAGACAAATCTAAATTTTTTAGGCACACATAACTGGACTACTATTGCACTTAACATCAATCAAATATTTAAACTGAGCTCTAGAAAATTCACCCAAAATCTTTACCAATCAATACTATATTCTACTAAATAGATAAGGCACTCTCCTTTGAAATCCAACCACTCACACATTGTACTAGGGTATTGTAATGGAAACTACTTCAACCAGGAAATTAAGGTTTTTATCACAATGCTAGAAAGAATCACAATTGGCAATCATTCAATCAATGTAGCTAATTTTTCTAATGCTCTGGATACTCAAATGAAAAGTCACTCTCAAACTAAATTGGAAAGATTGAAAATTGAAAGAACTCAAAACCACTTAACCAAACCTTGCTCCTAAGCTAGAAATTCAAGATTGCATACAAGACTAAAAACCCAATTTACTTTTATAAAGAAACTTAAAGATCTAATCTACTCACAACTCAATCTTGCATTTGAATTCTAAAACTTGAACTGGAATCCTAAGATGGTCTACACACTGACGCAATTCTTGAAAAGAAAAATAGAGCTGGATGTTGGCACTTGAAAAATAATTTAGAAACCTTGACTTAGTAATTCAAAGGAAACACATTCTAAAAATCCTTCTACAATCCTACCATGGGAAACTAATGACATCCTACTGCTCGACTTAAATGACGGAAAGAAAATCCTATTTGAATTGTGGACAAAAAACGGTGAAAGCTATTGTTTTTATAGCAAGTGTAGAGGTATTAGTCCACACTCTATTTTTTAAATAAATCAAATTTCACTCTAGTTGAAAGAATCAACAAATCAATTTTAAAATCGAATATTGGATCTGGATTTTTGATCTTCCTATGGTTTAATTGGTATGATTACCTCTGATATTAATTTAGGAAATAAAATCAAATGTACCTACAAATTACCTCTAGCTATGCTTACAGGAGCTGGTCCGGTTGTGGTGGGCCCCTGCCACACCTGGAGAAGCTTAGGACTTACAGAGGCGAAAACGTGCTTCTCAACATCATGAGTAAATGGCATTATGTTCAAATTCAGATGTTTTAAAAATATGGGATAATTTATTCTTATCATTGAACTTCTTCCATTGCCCAACAAAACTATGAAATTTGATGCATTCAATTCGATTCCCCGCATAGTTGATCAACCTTCGGAGGTTTATTCTCCTTCCAAGAATTTTGTATGGGATATCTAAGATTAATTCAAATAATAAAAATCAGAAAACAAAATTCCTATTAATAAAAACAACGCTGGTAGAGTTTGGGTATAATTCTTAGGGGCAACACTTGGAAAAGTATCAACGCACACCTACAACACTACTTCCCAACACCTACACTATGCAATTCCTCAACACACACACTTAATATATCCAGATACATGCTAGCACATGAAATCATTTATAAAAAAAACGCAATCCAATCACCAATTCATGAAATAAAATTCATGTCTTTGCACAACTGTAAAAATTTAGGAAATTAATCAAATGCACCTACAAATTACCTCTAGCTATGCTTACAGGAGTTCATCTGGTTGTGTTGGGCCCCTGCCACACTCGGAGAACCTTAGGACTTATAGAGGCAGACTACGCTTCAACAAATCGACTTCAAGAACTCATAACAATCTACACACTTCTGAAATCAAATTAGGAATACAGCATGGGAATTACAACTTCGGCTTTCATTAATGGAGAATTAAATCCTAGTCTTCAACCTTGATTACAGAAATCAAATTTCAATATCCACCCTTTAGCTAAACATATTACAAGTCTTGGGCTTTATAGGCATAGTGGTTTTAGAAATAACATCAGTTATGTGCGTTGAAAACCAATTGATAGAAAAATATCTCAAATCTCGAACACTTAGCATTACAATCTTCTATATTTAACTGTCTTATGTCTAAAAAAACCTCATACTGATATAACAACATGCCTCTCTAAATTTATCACTAAATCCATCTACGTGGTCAGTGACCATATGGCACTAGTACATTTGGGGGAAATTCTGACACTTGGTTCTGACGCTTTTGACCAAATGTCAGAAATTTCTCGAAATTTTTTCAATCCCGCCTGAAACCATCGCTATACCGACGTTTAGAGAAAAGTGTCGCAATACCGACACTCAGAAAAAGTGTTGCACTTGCGACCTTTGGAGGAAGACGTCGCAATTGCGACACTATGCCCTGAAATTTCCCGAAAACTTTTCAATCCTGCCCGAAACTGTCGCTATACCGACGTTTAGAGAAAAGTGTCACAATACCGACACTTAGAGAAAGTGTCGCAATTGCGATATTTGGAGGAAGACGTTGCAATTGCGACACTATGCCCCAAAGTGTTGCTATTGCGATGGCTGCCTCCAAACATTGCAAGTGCGACACAATGTCTAAGTGTCGCAATTGCGACGTTTGGAGGCATCCGTCGCAATAGCGACGCTTTGTCCACCATCGGTATAATGACACTTATATGCACAATACATAAAAATACGACACTTGTATGTGCGCTACATAAAAATGATTTTATTAAAAACTATGATATCACACGCACATTCACCCTCTGCTCTTGCAGAACGGCATTCGCCCTCAACGAGCTCTTGCAGAACAACACTCGCCCTCAGCATTCACCCTCAGCTCTTTCAGAAAAACATTCACCCTCAGCATTCGCCCTCAGCTCTTGCAGAACATCATTCACCCTCAGCATTTGCCCTCAGCTCTTGCAGAATAGCATTCGCCCTCAGCATTCGCCCTCAGCTCTTGCAGAACAACATTCGCCCTTAGCACTCACCCTGAGCTCTTGCAGAATAGCATTTGCCCTGCATTCACCCTCAGCGTTCGTCCTCAGCTCTTGAAGAATAGCATTCGCCCTCAGAATTCTCCCTCAGCTCTTTCAGAACAACATTCACCCTCAACTCTTGCAAAATGGTATGTTCTTACTGCAGGCCCTTCCTCCTATAGTAGGGTTGACTCTATTTGGGTTTTTTTGGTCAATTCCATTGGATTGTGTTAGGCTATAGGGTTCTCTCTAGATTTCTTCCAATGTTCTTTTGGATGAGTTTCAAAGAGGATGTGTAATATGTGTTTGTGCTTGCATGAATTTGACTCCACCAGTTTCATGAAGTTTAAGCTATGGATTTTAGTTCGAAAAACTCATCCATCTCAACACCCAGTAATGAATTACCCTTGGTCTGATCTATGTTGAAGGTGAAGTGCAAAGTGGTAGAGAATGTGAGATGGAAAGTCATCAACTTTATCACAAGGGTAGTACTCCAGATCGAAAGTGATGAGTTTTAGTTCTTCAGATTTGGGGATTTTCTAATGACATACCAAAGGTCACATCCATACAACCATATCAAGGTCAATGTTGAGATCATTCTCATATAGATATAGGTCACTGATATATAGGGTTAATATCATCATCACTGTTAGACTCCGTCTTGTCAGCCTGCTGCAGTCAAATTCACCAAGGTTCATTTCTCGTCATTTGCAGTCATTAAAGAGTCATTTTAATTCTTGAGTCCAGGGTTTTGTCTTCAGAAGTGCTTCAATAACATGTGCAAGCCAGAGGAAGGTTCAGTGAGTTATTATTTCAGGAGTTTCAATGATCAAAAGGATGATTCTTCTCCAAAACCCTGTTTTGGAGAAGAAATTGTTAGATTAGTGGTTTGTAATAAGTATATTTTTTAAAAGTCTGCCCTCATGAAGAATGTCAAATGCAGGACTCATCAGCTCCTATCCCTGCAAAAGAGTGACAAAATACATCATTAGCAATCAGAGGCAAAGAAAAATAAAGTTGAAAAGAAATGTCAAAGTTTCAAATATTGCAAAGAGGGTTCCAGATCGAAGATCAAAATCTATCATACATAATATATTTCCACAATTGTCAATTCATTTGCATCCAGAAAATTCAAGTGAAAGAACGAATTGGTGAGTTGGAGAAACATTTCTTGTGATGGCTTCAGCTGCTGGGAGTGAGCAACAACAAAGCGTTTTAACTTGGTTACTTGAACCTTTAAAGGAACAGTGGATTTAAAAAGAGTTGCAAGATATCTTGGGGTTGGTGAATCTTTTAATTAGAGGCCCAAATACACCAGAGAATGAACTAATGTGGCATATTTTCCACAGAGTCAGCATTTTTGAGAGAGCCCTTAAAAGGAGTGGTAGTAAAAAGGCTTCAGTCTCCACCTCTCAAAATGGTTCTGCATTCACTTTTGATGTTGGTTCTTCTCATCCTATGGCTTCTCGCTTATCATGGATGCTGCCTCCTCTTTTCAAGTTGCTTGGATGTATACATTCACTTTGGTTGCAGCCAATAGCTCAAAAATTTCCAAAGGAGGTGCGCGCTACCCATACGGCAGGGGTGCTACCCACTTGAGGCGCGCTACCCACTTAAATGCCCCAGCCCTTTGCAGATAACACGGGCGCTACCCACTTGAGGCGCGCTACCCATTGGGTAGGTGCGCTACCTATACAGAAATAGAGCTAAATTTTTTTTTTCTTGCGCCCAGTTTCGTATCAAACGCCACGATCAGCTTGCAAGAGGAAGTCGATGCACCAAACTTTCACACAATATTATTTTTGTAGCAGCTGAAGTTGCTCCATACTCAAAAACATGAGGTCTTGGAGATGTATGTGGTTCTCTACCTATTGCCCTTGCTGCTCGAGGCCATCGTGTGATGATAATATCTCCAAGATATATGAATGGTATGACAGATAAGAATTACAGTGGGGCTTTTGATGTTCAGTGTCGCACCAAAATCATGTGCTTTGGTGGGGAACATCAAGTCGCATTTTTTTATGAGTACAGGGTAGGCGTTGATTGGGTATTTGTTGACCATCCTTCGTATCACCGGCCTGGCAATCCATATGGTGATAATTTTGATGCTTTAGGCGATAGTTCCGCTTCACTCTTCTGTGCCATGCTGCTTGTGAGGCTCCTTTAGTATGTGGACCAGAGCCTGCTATATGCTGTCAATTCGACTTTGGTAGGATGCTTGGTTTTGGCTATGGAGTTTGCCCATGGGGTTACAATTCAGTTGAGACTTTCTCTGTGAATGTGCAGTACTTATTGAAGATAGGTTTGATAAAGGAAGGATACCAGTTGACTCCCTTTAGACGTGTAGAGGAGCGTTATGGTTCTATATTGCTGGACATGTTTTGAATTGTTATATATTGTTCGCGGTGTCGTTGAACAGCTGAAAGACAAGCAACGATATTCATATATTGTTGTTTGGAAAAGTTCGTTGCATATGTTTGAAATACACAGATGTATTTATCTCAGGATTGATAATAAGGAGAGTTAGAGTCAATGTTCTGTTTCTTCCAACAAATAAATCGAAATGAAAGTGGCATTATGTTGTATATCCTAGGTGGCTGTCATTGCGCTATTTGGGCAGATCCAACTCCCAGGCACAAATTCAGCAACCGAAAATGAAATTGCAGATCTTCAGGGAGATAGTACATGGTTGGCAATAAAATTCCAAATATTTAGATAGACAGTTGGGGATTATTTCCAAAATTAAAGCCACCATCCTTTCATTCGAAAAGCAGGTGGCAGTCTATGACAAATGGCAGCTTTGAGGATTCCTATTTCAAAAGAGATTTGGCCAGCAACCTTCACAACTCGAGACATTTTGCAATCTGATCCAGATTTGATTTATTTTTTGGAATTTTAATTAGTTTTAATTCCTAGAAGTTAGTTTTCTATTCCTAGAAGCTAGTAACAGCTTGAGCATGTAATTTGTATTTAAGAAATACTTTGTATTTTGTGGAGAGTTCTGAGAGGTGTGTGGAGACGAAAAGCAGTGTTTCATTGTACAATTCTGGCTGGAGATTAATGAAATGATGTAGCTCTGTTTCACGAGATCCCTGTGGCAATAACTTAGCATTGTGTTTCTTCTTTTGTTTTCATATGTGTCTTGTAATGTTTGTAGTTCATTCGTAATCGTTTTCTCTTGAACGCTTTTAAGTAAAAGGGTAGAATTCGGCTTGCTGCTCTGCCTTGGGAAAGTGTTCAAGTTCTATGTTTTCTTCCATCTGAAAAGGATTCATGATTTCATGCCCTTTTCAGCTTCTTAAACATTCTTTACACTCCATATAATTTCGAATTGGATTCTTAATCTCTTTCCTATCTTGCCTTATGGAATAATCTGCGTCTTTCATTTAATCTCTGCTCTTGCTGTCTTTGCCCCATGCAGCCCAGAAAACCCATCATTTATCAAAAAACCACTTTCCTATCTCTTTAACAGCCTAAAATCAGTATTCATTGTTCATTATAAGTCATCTCAGCCCCTATGAAAACCTTTTTCCGAGATAGACACGGAGAGAGCCCTCTCCTGTCCTCGTAGGGCTAGCTACGAGGCTGAGCGTGGTTTGATGTAGCCTTGAGTTTTACCTTATTTCAGCCTAAGGTAGATTTGAGCGCTAACATAGTGGCGACCATACTGGGTAAGTCCTCCCCGGTAAAGGATAACAAAGTTCAGATCCGGTTGCTGATGGTGGACAGCAGTCAGACACCACAAGGCTGAAATCATTCACCGGCGACTTCATTCACTGAAAAATCCAGAAATCAATGCTTCATGGCGACCTCACTGCTGATGGACCGGATTGCAAGAAGATACGCTCCCATGAGCCGAGATCACATCCCATGTTTTCCAAATAAGATGCTCAAGGTGGATTGGCTTCAGGATTTTCCTATGTTCAGAAATGAGGAAGGTAATGACGCTGCTCTTCATCTGGTGAAATTTCACATTCATGTGCATAAATTAAAGATCAGTTTTCCTGAAGACTGTTTGATGAAAATTTTTATGGCTACTCTGGAAGACGAAGCCCGATCATGGTATGAAATTTTTCCAGCTGCTTCTATTTACTGTTTAAGGGATTTTCATACCGTGTTCTTTGAAAAGTATAAAGAATCATATCCATCCTTGATTTTAGTTCAGAACTGTTGTTGCCATGTACATAATTTCATTGAAGATCTAGAGAATTTGTATGGTGATAATGATTTCATGGACGGAGAAATCATGGAGGCTCTATATGAGAATCCATTTAAGCAACATGAAGAGAACCTAAAGGATACCCATCAAGGTGCTCAGGAGACTTTGCAGCAGGTTGATGGCCATATGGCTGAAAATGATGAAAGGGAGAATGTCATTTCAGATCTTCCCACAGAAGACAACAGCATGCAAGTAAGTCCAGTGCTAATTTCAGAATGTGATAATGTCAGGCCAGCTACTTCAGTTTCAGATTCAGATTGTAATGACCAAGCATATCTTGTGTTGAAGCCCATCAAAGAGAACTCTGCTGTTGAAATCATCTGGAATGCAGAAGACACAGTAATGGATCCAAATGTTCTCATTCATACTGTCAGTCCATCATTAGAACACAGCCTTCATGAAGAAGCAATCCAGTCAGTTCATGGAAAACAAAATGAGATGTTTGTGCAAGTAAGTGATAAATCTCCTTTCAATAACTCAGTAATAAATGATAGTTTGAATGCCCTGTCATATGAAGATAATTTCTGTTTAAGCAGAAGAAAACAAAAGGCATTGTCTCCTTTGTCTGAAGATGAGATAGATATACTTTTGAGAGGTCTTGTTACAGCCCAAGCTACAGCAGATTTGCAGTGCACACATAGTTAGGAAAGTGTTGGTGAAACTTCTTCCTCTTTTGAAAAAGACGACTGTCTTGTAATCAGTTGTGTAGATCAGCAAACAGATAATTTTTTCCTTCACAAAGATGATAAGGCTGTCATGTTTGATAATCTTGAAGATTGTTTTTTGTTTAAGAATGACCTAGATCATGAAATTGAAGAGTATATGCCAGAATTTCTCATGGTTAAGGAACCTACAGCTAACACTCAGATGGCAGATACCTCTCTGTGCATTTCTATCCCTCAGAAATCAATTGTCCTTTCAGATCAGAATGGAGTGAATACTTGTATTTTTGTAGTTGGATCTCCAGATAAGCCAGTGCTTCAGGATTTTCAAGACCCCTTCAGCATTCTTCTGCAAGAATTAGAAAGGATAGATGTTGCCTGGTTCACTATCATAAGCTTTGGTTTCAGTGGTTATTTTGAGTTTCCTACAGGTTCATCATTTCGCCTGCTCAAGGAGAGTAAGAGCAGAAATTTGGGGTGTAGCCATCTACTGGATTGGTTACATTGGAAGGCACACTACACATGATTGTACATATCACATCAGTATGCAGGTGGTTGCCATCGTGATTTGAAATCTTGATGGACTGCTGCCTTTTTCAAAAAGCTTTGTAAATACTTGTTCTAGCTAAGTCAGTCATGAGTTATTCATTGAGTCAGTTTGAGTCGATTTTCCAGTTAATAAGTTGAGTCATCAGTCTTTTTGTCAAATAATGGATTCCATCGCCCAATGGATGGAGGCACTGTCTACTCTCCCAAAGCTCTGCGGTTCTTGGCACCTCCAAGAAGCGGCAGCTACCATCCCCATTGGAGCCAATGTTAGACTCCATCTTGTCAGCCTGCTGCAGTCAAATTCACCAAGGTTCATTTCTCGTCATTTGCAGTCATTAGAGAGTCATTTTAATTCTTGAGTCCAGGGTTTTGTCTTCAGAAGTGCTTCAATAACATGTGCAAGCCAGAGGAAGGTTCAGTGAGTTATTATTTCAAGAGTTTCAATGATCAAAAGGATGATTCTTCTCTGAAACCCTGTTTTGGAGAAGAAATTGTTAGATTAGTGGTTTGTAATAAGTATATTTTTTAAAAGCCTGCCCTCATGAAGAATGTCAAATGCAGGACTCATCAGCTCCTATCCCTGCAAAAGAGTGACAAAATACATCATCAGCAATCAGAGGCAAAGCAAAATAAAGTTGAAAAGAAATGTCAAAGTTTCAAATATTGCAAAGAGGGTTCCAGATCGAAGATCAAAATCTATCATACATAATATATTTCCACAATTGTCAATTCATTTGCATCCAGAAAATTCAAGTGAAAGAACGAATTGGTGAGTTGGAGAAACATTTCTTGTGATGGCTTCAGCTGCTGGGAGTGAGCAACAGCAAAGCATTTTAACTTGGTTACTTGAACCTTTAAAGGAACAGTGGATTTAAAAAGAGTTGCAAGATATCTTGGGTTTGGTGAATATTTTAATTAGAGGCCCAAATACACCAGAGAATGAACTAATGTGGCATATTTTCCACAGAGTCACCATTTTTTAGAGAGCCCTTAAAAGGAGTGGTAGTAAAAAGGCTTCAGTCTCCACCTCTCAAAATGGTTCTGCATTCACTTTTGATGTTGGTTCTTCTCATCCTATGGCTTCTCGCTTATCATGGATGCTGCCTCCTCTTTTCAAGTTGCTTTGTTGTATACATTCACTTTGGTTGCAGCCAATAGCTCAAGAATTGCCAAAGGAGGTGCACGCTACCCATACGGGAGGGGCGCTACCCACTTGAGGCACGCTACCCACTTAAACGCCCCATCCCTTTGCAGATAACATGGGCGCTACCCACTTGAGGCATGCTACCCATTGGGTAGGTGCGCTATCCATACAGAAACAGAGCTAAAATTTTTTTGTCTTGCGCCTAGTTTCGTATCAAATGCCACGATCAGCTTGCAAGAGGAAGTCGACGCACCAAACTTTCACACAATATTATTTTTGTAGCAGCTGAAGTTGCTCCATACTAAAAAACAGGAGGTCTTGGAGATGTCTGTGGTTCTCTACCTATTGCCCTTGCTGCTCGAGGCCATCGTGTGATGGTAATATCTCTGAGATATATGAATGGTATGACAGATAAGAAGTACAGTGGGGCTTTTGATGTTTAGTGTCGCACCAAAATCACATGCTTTGGTGGGGAACATCAAGTCGCATTTTTTTATGAGTACAGGGCAGGCGTTGATTGGGTATTTGTTGACCATCCTTCGTATCACCGGCCTGGCAATCCATATGGTGATAATTTTGATGCTTTAGGCGATAGTTCCGCTTCACTCTTCTGTGCCATGCTGCTTGTGAGGCTCCTTTAGTATGTGGACCAGAGCCTGCTATATGCTGTCAATTCGACTTTGGTAGGATGCTAGGTTTTGGCTATGGATTTTTCCCATGGGGTTAAAATTCAGTTGAGACTTTCTCTGTGAATGTGCAGTACTTATTGAAGATAGGTTTGATAAAGGAAGGATACCAGTTGACTCCCTTTAGACGTGTAGAGGAGCGCTATGGTTCTATATTGCCGGACATGTTTTGAATTGTTATATATTGTTCGCGGTTTTGTTGAACAGCTGAAAGACAAGCAACGATATTCATATATTGTTGTTTGGAAAAGTTCATTGCATATGTTTGAAATACACAAATGTATTTATCTCAGGATTGATAATAATGAGAGTCAGAGTCAATGTTCTGTTTCTTCCAACAAATAAATCGAAATGAAAGTGGCATTATGTTGTATATCATAGGTGGCTGTCATTGCGCTATTTGGGTAGATCCAACTCCTAGGCACAAATTCAGCAACCGAAAATGAAATTGCAGATCTTCAGGGAGATAGTACACGGTTGGCAATAAAATTCCAAATATTTAGACAGACAGTTGGGGATTATTTCCAGAATTAAAGCCACCATCCTTGCATTCGAAAAGCAGGTGGCAGTCTATGACAAATGGCAGCTTTGAGGATTCCTATTTCAAAAGATATTTGACTAGCAACCTTCACAACTCGAGACATTTTGCAATCTGATCCAGATTTGGTTTATTTTTTGGAATTTTAATTAGTTTTAATTCCTAGAAGTTAGTTTTCTGTTCCTAGAAGCTAGTAACAGCTTGAGCATGTAATTTGTATTTAAGCAATACTTTGTATTTTGTGGAGAGTTCTGAGAGGTGTGTGGAGACAAAAAGCAGTGTTTCATTGTACAGTTCTGGTTGGAGATTAATGAAATGATGTAGCTCTGTTTCACGAGATCCCTGTGGTAATAACTTAGCATTGTGTTTCTTCTTTTGTTTTCATATGTGTCTTGTAATGTTTGCAGTTCATTCGTAATCGTTTTCTCTTGAACGCTTTTAAGTAGAAGGGCAGAATTCGGCTTGCTGCTCTGCCTTGGGAAAGTGTTCAAGTTCTATGTTTTCTTCCGTCTGAAAAGGATTCATTATTTCATGCCCTTTTCAGCTTCTTAAACATTCTTTACACTCCATATAATTTCGAATTGGATGCTTAATCTCTTGCCTATCTTGCCTTATGGAATAATATACGTCTTTCATTTAATCTCTGCTCTTGCTGTCTTTGCCCCATGCAGCCTAGAAAACCCATCATTTATCAAAAAACCACTTTCCTATCTCTTTACTAGCCTAAAATCAATATTCATTGTTCATTATAAGTCATCTCAGCCCCTCTGAAAACCTTTTTCCGAGATAGACCCGGAGAGAGCCCTCTCCTATCCTCGTAGGGCTAGCTACGAGGCTGAGCGTGGTTTGATGTAGCCTTGAGTTTTACCTTATTTCAGCCTAAGGTAGATTTGAGCACTAACAATCACTATCCATGGAAACCGAATGGTTACAAAATCTGTGATTGTGGTTGGCTCATTTATAATTATTACCCATTTACAATAGAGCACAGACACTCTAAATATGGCCCAAGCAGAGCCTTTAGAATAGGCAACGGAATTGCAGCTGCTTCATCAATAACCAATAGCTCCACTTCAGAAAAATTTTCATAATCTTGGGGCTGGATATACTACAGAGCAAACAATTGTAGTTATCATTCGTGCTCCAATATATTAATATAATTTTTACATTGAACTGAAGAAAGGGAAACAAGAAAATGCTAGCCATCATACAATGCTTTGACATAAGAGTTTTGAGTGACATACTTGAAAAAAAGAACTCATGCACTGATATTTATAATCATTTGAGTTATTCAAGTTAAAAACAATGTCAAGAATAAAGATTCAATACCCTCTATTATCTTCATCACCCGATACAAGATTTAAATTTTTCCCAAAGAAACGCTTATTAAATTGGCAGCCATTATTTCTCCCTGCTTTAAAAACCCTACATTTAAATGAAAACAAGCATTGCATTTCAACTACCTTAAATCTATTAGTGTTCAAATGTACATGTGTGCATCACTTGTGTAGGGTATTCCTTTTCCACTTTCACATTATCCAAGAATGTGTGCAGTATAGTTCATATTTTTTGTGATTTAGATTATCTTGAAAAAAGAAAGGTAAATTATTTCCCATGGAAAAATAAGGTTTTCCCTTTTTACTACTGGAAATGGTACAAAAAAGTTCCATTTCTACCCAAAACTCCTATGAAATAGGAACCAAATAAAGGCTATGTCCTCAATGGACATCATTTGGCTTTGAAAATGGCCATTGCACCGTGTTGTTTCTTATATTACATCACGATAGTTTCTTAGGTCATTTCTTGTTTCTTGAGATGAAAAACAACCAAAGAAATTGTGAAGATCCTTTCAAGAAATAAATGACCAATTCTCAATCATATCTCAACTATTTTTTATTTTATTCAGTGGTTGCTTACTTTGAGAGAAATTTGACACTTTTATAAGGAATATAACATAAAAACACAAAATGGGAAGAAATTGATGAGGTAGATGACCTTTAGTTGTTGTCAATTAAGAATTGATAATACACGATGCATGTTCTGTACTACAAACTAGATTCCTTCCTGGAGTTAGGACATAGATTATTGAATCAAAGTTGTAGTTTCTAACTTCTTGTATTGGTTCATCAATCTTGAAATTAAGACATTGTATGTCTTCATTGCTTCATGTTTGAATAATTTGCATTATATCGTACAATAGGAAATTAGGAATTATGATTATTATTACTTTATGGATCTGTTAAGTTAATTTTAAGTTTGCATAGTTTAGTGTGAAATTATTCTTGTTTGCCCATAGGTCCAGGTGAAGGAATGCCAAGGACTGAGAACCATATTTTTTAAATGGTATTGTTTCTTATACCCAAAAACCCCTCAACATCACTTCTTATTAGTTCTTAACAATAGTGTTGTAAACAATTTGAGAATTGATATAGCAAAATCTAGCACTTCTCAAGATAAAGTCCTAAAGCTAAAGTGTGATACCATGTGTAATTCAATAGCCCCATTGTCACCTCACCAACCTCTTTTCACTTCGGGCTAGCTCTCCTCCAACTCAAGGGGGGTTCTCCCAAGTAGATGTTAGGGATCTAATGGCCCAACCAAAGGCTATGACAAGAGCCCCGTAACTCTCTATGTTTACTACTATCAATCAAAATATTGAACAATAGGGTCAGACATGCATCCTGAAGATAAAATTGCTAGGGTATTTTTGGGTAATTTCAAAGGGAAAGTCCCCAAACACATATAATCAAGGAGTTATAACGTGATTTAAAACATTAAATATCAACAAAATAATTTAAAGGATATTGAAAGGAAAAAGGTGATGGAAGATAGAAAGTGCCTTACTTAAATGCTCTAAGGATTTTTCAATAGTTGCTCTAAAAGCTTCACTTCAAGGCCCTTCAAGATCGTCTCCAACAATGCTATACCATCAGCTTCAACAATGTTGCTCCAAAAATGTCCTCAAGGTCTTCACAACAAGTTTACTAGAAGTTGCTCCAACAATATATTCAATAAGGTCTTCATTGTCAAATCATCTCTTGTTTGGGTGCCTTAATGTGCAATGACATGTTTCTAGGACTGAATTCAATGCAAGGCATATTTGAAACTCTAACTCTGTCTTCTGGTGTCTTATTAGAAATTATTTCAGTTTTCTTGTGTTTTCAAGTTATATGTTGTTTTCAAGTTTTTACATTTATAATTTTATTGCAATGTGGCAAACTAATCAGGGCAGTACAGGAACAACCCCGAGACGGGATGATCGCGGAAAGAGGCCAGCAGAAGAACATGTAAAGTGCCAGCATTGCTCTATCTTCAGGTATTTTAGTTATTTACATAATTGAAATAATATTAATTTTGTTCAAATATGCAGACAACTAGCCATGGTACGTTTAATGATTCCCTCTATGAGGAAGAGCTTTTTTCATCCCTATCTCCAGCGCTCTTGTTGCGAAAAAGGGCACGAGAAGCAAGGTCAGAATTTAATACTTTGATAGACGCGCCTCAAACACCTGAAACAAAAGAGAGGATAAAACAACTTATGAGCCAGCTAGAAACATATCAGGTAATAATAAAAAGTCAAAAGGATATTTTTTTTGTTCTACATGAGATGAATTGTGATAGTTTGATTTTTAATTTTTACATTGACTAAACTAACAAAAAGTTCTTTTGTATGTAGCGTTTTCTGGCATTTCCTGAACCCGGTGTTGGTGGTAGTGGGACACAAGGGCAAGAGATTGCCCAACAACCCTCTCGTACACCTTCTACTCCTTTAGGTGCTAGCCAAGAAACACACCCTGCCCAAGCTGACACCCAGCCAACTGCTGAACGTGTTGGCAATGATGAGGCTGATATGGCCAGCTACATTATTGAGTTTCCTGGAGCTACACGTGTCAGCTCCACAGGGACCATTAATGGCACGTTGTTGGTGAACGATGAGGGTGTCCCTATAAAGCATGTACAACTCCCAGGTAAATTTTAATATTTTAACTATTTCATGTACTTTATCTAAAACTTATTTATCATGATTTTTATTTTTAAATTAATGATAATATCTTCTTTTTCTTTTGGTTTTATTCTGTGTAGGAAAAAATGAGTTCTACAGGATTCTAGAGAGCCATGCGTTGGTAATTTTTGGCCCAACCATACGTACAGGGTGGAATTCCCAGAATTCCAACCTGAAAAAAGAACTTCTAGATTATCTAGAAGCCCTTTTTGGGGTCGGCACATTTGACAAAACAACGGTGGCTCGGGTAGCCGGCAAATATTTGAAATATTCCAGGGACACCTATAGGATGCAATTGAAATTTAACCCTAGATACGAGCATCCTCTCACAATTCCAGATGGTGAGTGGAAAGCACTCATCCATGACAGAAAAGAGAAAAGGACAAGGAAAGAAGGAAAAATGCCAACTGGACCCGCAAGGTAAATTACAACTTTAATTCAATAACTTTAATTTTCTCTATGTCTAAAATAAAAGTGTGCTATGTCATATCTGACCTCAATATTTTGATGCTAGGTTTCCTGACACGTCGAAGGCAACCAAAGCTAGGATTGAAAAAAAGGGCCATCACAAGCTAGGCCAGGGTGGCTACTTGAAATTAGCCGCAAGAATTGTAATTAAGTAGCTAAACATCTTATAATTAATTGTATCGTCTTCCAACGTTTTTGTAATCCTATCGAATATGATTAAAAATACACAATCATATGTAATGTATGGTGATGAATTCGGAACAAAAACTACATAGGAAGATAAAAATATCACTTTCTAGTTTTGCTATCAAGCCGTAGTTGAACGTCGCAGAAGCTTGGGGCAGGTCCCAAGATCCAGAATGCTTGATAAGGTAAAACATTAACCTTTCAATATGTTTGTTTTTGTCCGTAAATTTAATCTCTAACAACTTTGTTTAAATCAGGGGAGCAGCACTACCGACGAGGCAAATAACCCAGTTTTAGAGCCAGATGTAGATGATCCTCACGTGCAACCTGATCATTATAGTGGGGACCAGGCCAACAATGCTACTATCAGTGAGGGCCGTGACGGTAATTAATTTCCACTTATATTTTTTTCTAATTATACCTTGATGGTTTTCCTTACAACGTTTTTTTGTTTAAATGACAGAGAATGTTTCCCTTGAGGATCTTACCACCAGACAAGAAGACAGGGCAACAATCCCAATGGCGACAACTGGTGCACCAGGTAAATAATCTCATTGCAATTTTTTTTATTAATATTACCGAACTAGTTCAATAATATTTAAAAAATGACAATTAAAATTTAATATTATCTGTTTTTGTAGGCGATGCCCCGTCACTGGATGAGACCAGACATCGTGACTACACAACTAGGTCAGCAGTGATGGTCGAAAGGCACGAAACAGGAGTAGATCACGTTGATATTGATGATGTAATTAGGAAATTTATAAATAGGAAGAAGAAAAAGAAAATTTGATAATGTAAAATATTGTATTATTATAAGACAAACGTTACCATACTTGGAACGTTTTTTGCGTTATATAAAAAACTCATTTATCATACCATTTTTATGTCAAGCATTAATTGCAATGTTTCCTTGCGTACTTTTTGTTGAATTGTTTTTTTATTAGTTATTGAATATTTTTTTTTATGCTCATGAAAGTAAAAAATGAAATATAGATTGGCTATTGGGGAATTGAGAGTGATGTGAGGGGGGGGGAGGGGCCATAAGAGCTTCCATCTTCACGTGGTTGGCCCTGTTTAGTAGAGAATAATTTATTGGAGAAATTTAATCTTGGAGCAAACCTCCCTCGATCCAGCGTAGCAACAAAAAAGTCACTGTTGACTTAGTTGCTACTCTTTCAGATCGTGGGAGGCTTGTTCCAAGTTCATGCGACTCCAATAAATTGTTCTTGAAACAAAGAGGAGCTTATTCAGGTATGTTTTGACATTTTCAACATATGTTCTAACATTATCATAAGAATGCATCTTAGAGTAAAAAATACTACATCAATTACTTGTATTTATTGTATAGATAATGATGGATTTTGATTGACTTGGTAGTGTAGGTACAAATCCTCTTGCATCATGAGCAATACAACTTGTCAACCAGGGTCATGTCCAGAATATTTTTGCTTGTGCGCTTGACCGGGTTCGTAATGTCACATTTTGTAAGTTCCTTTACAGTTCATAATTCAATATTAAGCTTGTTCATGATTATTATATAGGTTTTTTGTATGTGTTTTTTCATCTATTTGATTGTAAGCAACTCTGCATGTTTCCTGTTGTTCACTATGATTTCTCCCATTACCACTCCCGGGATGAATCTGAATTTATTGTTACATAGGTTACTTTATTGTTACTATGATTTCTCCATTTACGATTTCATAGGTTACATCATGTAAAGTTGTCAATCTCGGGTTGGTGATGAGCTTTAGTTCTCCAGATTTGGGGCTTTTTTGATATTTTCTCCCTCATGTCATTCCTACATCACCTCGTTGTTTGAGCATGCCAATTGTCTACCACTTGTACCAATTGGCACATGTCAATCTCTGAGTGGTGCCACATTTCACCTATTTTTGGCCCACTTGAGCACCTGAAAAACTCAAATCCACACACCATGTGTCTTTATCATGGAGTGCCACATGTCCTGGAGATTTAGGCCGATAGGCCTTCTGTTATGAAAGAGATCAATTTTTTTCATCAACACTTCTTATCTAGGCACGCCACCTGTTACTTGTTTAATCTGACGGTCACAGTCTCTCGGGTTACCTTCTAGGTTTGACATACCATTGGTTTCTGGTATATTTCCATCGAATCGGTCTGAAAATACCAGCAACAATCCACACACTTGCAACCGTCGACAGACCTGCCATTTTAGTAGCTGCATTTCCGCAACTGCCAATACACTTGCCATTTTAGTTGCTGCATTTCAGCAACTGCCAATACACCTGCTGTTTCATTCTCCTGGACTCTGTGTATGCATATTTTTCATATAATTTTATCACGAAGTTGGCTGCAGTGCTTTGACATGCCTTTGAATATTTTTGTGGGTTAGAAGACATTTTAGGCTAGAGCTATTGAATAGACTTGATGAGATATTTGTATTTGATCCTCTTTCTCATGATGAGCTCAAAAAATTTTCTAGACTACATATGAAAGATGTAGCGATTCGTCTTGCAGAGAGAGGTGTTTCTTTAGGGTTTACATATGCTGCTCTGGATCTTGTTCTTCAGGAAGCCTATGATCCTATAAGTAATCACTTTGTTTTGCTTTCTTTCTTATTCAGAGTCTATCTTGCCAGGGGATGTGCCCGTTATGGTTTGTTATGAGATCATTGTCAATTTCATCACTGTCCCTCATAATATGTTTGATTGTGTTTATAAATAATAAACAATTATTACACCAAACAATAAACAATTTACTGTACTATGAGTAATATGATATCTTGAAACAATTCTCATTATAATTTCATAACCTCTGCTCTCACTTGGTGTTTCCTATATCACTAAGTGTGTCTTCTTTAAAATTATAGTTACAACAGACAATGAACAATCAACTGCACTGTGAGTGATATCTTGTAATAATTCTTATTATAATTTCCTAACCTATACTCTCACTAGGTGTCTATATCACTAGGTGTATCTATTTTAAAATTATAGTTTCAATGGTAGATAAATTGTTATCTTAAAATTATAGCTTTGATGGTGATACCTTGTGATTGATAATGCAGTTTGAAGCAGCTTTGGCTTTGCCTGTTACAACTTAAAAGTGGTTTTTAGCAATGGGAGTCATGTTTGTTAAGGTTCATAATAATATGAATATCTTGTAATTCTATATTCAGGATAAGAGAAGATGGCCTCTGCTTTGGGCAGTATGACAACAATTTCCACATCTACCTCATTGGGTAACAATGGAAAGGGGAAGAAGTTGGGTGCAATGTTTGATAATTATCGCAGAAAATTGTCTTCTCTTTGAGTTTTTTCACCAATTTACTTTAATCGCTCAAGCAGAAGAGGGACTCTGAGATTACGCAACAGAGAGAAGGTAGTTAATACAAGAGCTATGGAAAAGGAGTTGTACTTCACCAAGGATGGCTCAGTGACAAAAAAATTGCAGGTCAGAGAAAAAATTATGTTTAAAGGAAGGTCACCTACACGTGAAACTTCACTGCGGTGGATCATTCCTTGTCCACTTATATTCGATTTTAATGTGTTATTTTAATTTTTCATGGAGGTTTATTTTGGCATATGGTCTAGCATTCAATTGCACGCTTACTGAAAGCATTGTCAATTTGTCTTGCAGGTGGTGTGAACAAACTTGCTGATCTTGTTGGAGTCACCCTTGGGGCGAAGGGAAAATTTTTGTCTTGGAGAGCAATCATGGTTCTCAAAAAATAGTTAATGATGGTGTGACAGTAGCTAAGGAGGTAATTTGTAGATGTGTGCTCTGGTTTTCTTTTTAACGTTGTATTAGTTCACCCTCTTAAATGTTTTAGATTTGGTAGGCATAATTTGAAAACTCAAAGGTGAAAGGAAACATATTTGTTACCCAATGGTCTACCTGGCCTATGGACTAGCCACATTAGAGTAATGCATAAATATTTTCACAACAATAAAAGGAAAGAGTTATGGCTGAGTCAAATTTTATTGTTATTGACAGTGTAATGAAATGTATCTCAATGCTATGGTTTTGGCCTTTTTATTGGTTGAATTAGAGGACCCAGTTGAAAATATTGGGGCCAAGTTGGTAAGGAAATTTGTGGCAAAGACAAATGATTTAGCTGGGGATGGAACCACAACATCTGTTGTTCTTGCACATGTTGGAATATTGAAAAATTCCAAAACAATGAATGGAGAATAAATCCCCCTTCCTCTAACACAGAGAAAATAAAAATTTCTTTGACAGGAGACAGAGTTTCAATACTTTGAAAACAAACTTCTATTCCCTTCAATAACTCAAAAAAAAAACTATTACACTTCTTCCTCACTAAGAGGGATTACAAAATTATGACTGCTACAAAATGCAGTGCATAAAACCAACTCACTCTCTATTCAAAACAAACATACTCTGTCTCTAAAACACTCTGCTGTGTTTTTCACTTTCGCACTGCTGTGCATACACACTTAAAAAGTTACACTCACTCTTTCACTTTTTACACACTGTTGTGTAATAAAAAATTTACGTACTGTCTATAAAAAAAACTACCAAGATTTTTGTCCTTTTTATTTTTATATGCCGTAACATATAAAACATATTATAATAAACCCTATTTAAAAAAATTAAAATTAAAACTAAATTCTATAGCCCACCTTTCATTTCGCATATGATATATATATAACATATGTTTAAAACATATGTATATATTAAAGCATACATAAAATTAAACTATCAAAACATTAAAGAACCCTTTCCGTCGGACTTCAAAAGTCTGAATAGATTGAATTTCAAACCAAATTCGCGTTCCAAAATGGGATGCTGACGTCTGCCTAATTTGTAATGTGAATTCTCAATTCAATGTCCCCTATAAAAAATTTGGGTCTGGTTTTCAGGTTTTCAGATTTCCTTCAATTTCATGCGATCCTATATTAATGCTCCACGTGTCCTCCTTTTGAATTTACAAAACTATCGGGTAAATTTATGTTTGTTTAATTTATCGTTGGTGAATTGCATTAATGCTAGTTGTTATGTTTAAATACAATCCTGTACAGAAATATGGTTGCAGCCGTCTACAAAAAAAACTTGCAGGAATTTTAAATGCTGAATTAAATTTCTGGATGGCGTGCAAGCAACCTCGAAAAAAAAATGTTGCTTCTACATCCGTCCTTCTGCTGCAGCAGTTGAATTTAAAATTCAACAACACAGGGTTTAATAAGTGAGGGTGTAAAGGTAACTTTTTGTCGATAGTACTGGATTAAGATCATCTATTCATTTTTGTAGGGTCTTATGGTGTTTGGTTTTTTAGTTTTGGGTTGGGCTTATTTAGTCTAAGATAGTTTTTGAGTGAAAAAATTGCTATCAGGTATTAAAAAATTTTGGTTCTTTTGTAAAAATTTATGAGCTTGTTAGGAAATACAAAACTGACAATGGTTGTATCTTAAATTTGTGGAAAATAATTTGAAATGAAACCTTTTTGTTTGGGTTGTTGCAGCAGGTGCAAACCCCATTCAAATTACTAGGGGCATTGACAAGACAATAAAGGCCCTTGTTTCGGAACTCAAAATTTTGTCAAAGGAGGTAAACGCTTGCCTTTTGAGTAGGCTGGTTTTCCTTTTTGCTGATGGTTTGGTGTATCTAATTGAATTAGTCGCCTAAGGTATTTTTGGTTGCAAACTCCTTTTCATTTTTCATACAGTATTTGCCTTGTGGAATACATTTGATTGTGTGGTCTTGTTAGATCTACAACATTTGTAGTTGTTTAGTCTTATGGCCGAGGTGCACTTTTATTATGGAAATAGTTGATGCAATATTGTCATTTAATCCTTACTACAGGGTAGCATGTTGAGAAGTTTCTTGTGAAACATTTGGTATTAAAAATGACACTTGATCCTATACAACATCATACACTTGACTTCAAAATTCATATTCAAAGTGTGCCAGACAATTCTTGCAAAATTTCAAATATTTATGTTGTTTTAAACCATTATCTTTTTCATGTATTGGATGCTAAAAATGTGAAAAAGACTTTGGTATGAAACCAACTGGTGAATAATTTCTAGCAAAACAACCACTTCCAAGACATGATTTAGAAGTAGAACATATGTACTTATGAAGCATAGAAAGATATCCTTGATGCATTGTCAATTTTTAGCTAGGGTTATTTTTGGATAAAATAACTCCTTATTCCTAGAGTAGTGATATTCAATACAAGTAAATGTTAGAGAAGAGAGATCATCATGTGACATAAACCTATTAACAAAAGTGAACAGGGAATTATTATTAATTATGGCATTCTAAGTTGTCAGTGATTTTGACTATTTGTCTTTAACATGTTAAAATGTTAAATTCCAAACTTACATCATCATGGTTTGGCATCATGAGCTTGACTAATTGTCCACCATGCTCATAATTTCATTGTTGTATTCATATCTATAAACAACGTTTCAAATAATAATAATAAAGTTCTATAAGAAAAATCCAGACCTCCATGCTGCTGCCCCTTGTGAGACAAAGTCAAAATTGCATTACACAATCTGACACATAAGAATCTCCTATATCCCGGTGGTATGTATCCAAACTCTTATAATAGTGTCTTCTAGACTTATGTTGACATTGCCAATGAGATATTTAAGTAATGAAAGATGGAGCCTTCTTCATTGTTGTATATGTAACAGTCTTTTATTAATATAAATATTGATGGCTTTGTCTTTCTGAAAATGAAATGTAAAAATAATTTGTTGTGGTTAATTGAAAAGTTTTTTTTAAAGCTTTTCGTTATGGAAGGGCGACATAGATATATGCCCTTCTAATTGAAATTCGGACCTGCCCTTCAAATTTGATCACTGTGTGGGACATTAACAAACAATAAAACTATTCCGTCGTGCGTTATATAAAACATATAACAAAACCTTTTTCAAAAATTCAAACGAACCCTTTAGCCATGGGTATTTCATCACGAATTGATCATTTTACCATGTACCTTCTTCTAGAGGAATATTCTTCCACTTGATTAGGTACTTCATAATGGTTATATGTCAAAGAGATACAAAATGTTTATCTATAACTTTTTGTGGTTCAAGAATCAACTTTCATTCTTCATCTAATTTTGGAAGTTCTATTTACATTGGCATATTTTTTCCCAAAAACTTTTTTAGGCAAGATACATGAAAAACCTTATGAATGCAAGAAGAAGGAAAATATAACTTCTATACCACTTGTGAAATCATATGAATAATTATTTAGGGCCATAACATTTTTGAGCTAATTCTTTATTCTTCTTTTTCTTGAATGAAGATTGCTTATAATGCTATAATCTAAAAAATACCCGATTACCCTCCTCAAATTATCTTTCACTTCAATGTTGTTCCCCTTGTTGTTTTATCATGTTTCATGTCATTTGAAGGTTTTCCATAATAATTACTTCAATGTTGTTCCCCTTGTTGTTTTATCATGTTTCATGTCATTTGAAGGTTTTCCATAATAATTTTCAAAGTTTCTTTAGTATTTTCCATATGTGACTCGGTTTCCTATACTTTGGACTTATCTTGCAAAAAGTATGAGATACTAGGAGTTGGATATCCATAAAGGGCCTTAAATGGGGAAATTTTAGTAGATGTGTGATAGGTAGTATTATAGTATCATATTACCATTCTTCCTTGAGGAACCCACTTCATCCATTAAGATTGCTTTTCTAAAGAGTAACATTGTAGATAACCTTAAAAACATTTGTTAACTATTTTTGTTTGACCATTTGATTGTGTTTGATATGTAGAACTCATGGCAACTAGTGTTTCTCCACTCATATTAAATAATTATTTCCAAAGTTTCTTGTTACTATTACTTTAGGAAAACCATGAAGACTATGAATTTCTTTCACGGACACTTCTGCCACTTGGCTTGTTGTTTATGTACTTTGAGCTCTACAAAAAAAATCTACAAAATTTGTCTATATAAATGACCACAAAAATGTCATACTTACCTTTATATTTCAGTAACCCTGTAATAAAGTTTATTGATATATCTTCTAGTCTTTGAATATGTATGTGGAATGGTTGAAGTAACCCTAGAGATTTTACTATCTCTCTTTTATTTATTATGCAAACCTGACCTTCTCTTACAAAATTTTGAATATATTTCTTCATTCCTTCCAAAAATATATTTTTTGATCCTTTGAGATGTTTTAAGGAACCCTACGTCCTACCATCAGAGAGACATGGGACTCCCTTAATATTTGTTTATTCAAATATGCTTGCGTACATAAAAATATTCTACATTTGCACCAAAGTATATCTCTCTTTCACTCCCAATGCTCCATAGAGTTCATCCCATCCTTTATAAATTTTAGTTTTTGTTTAGTACTATTGTCATTTTTCCATTATAGCAAGCTTCTTCTAGCCACCTAGGAATAGAAAATGTAATTGGATATAAATTTGAGGCCTCTTCTATTTTAGAAAGAGCATCATGTACTAAATTTTCCTTACCCTTTTTGCAGATTATCTCAAAATTAAACTTTGCATTTTTTCTCCTCATTTTTGTTAATCTTCCAATGAAATCCATAGCTTCAAAAAATACTTTATGCTATCATGGTATATATTGACTTTAAAGTACCTCCCAATGATATGCTATCCCCATTTTTTATTGCATGTAATATTGCTTCCATTTATTTTTCATACGTAAATTTCACCAAATATTTTCTTTGAATTCCTTGCTTTTAAAAGCCAATGATATCCCTTATTGTGTTAATGTTACGTAAATTCCTTGTCCTAGTGCCTCACACTCTACTATGAATGTTTTACCAAAAGTAGGTGCAACCGATGTTGGTGTAGAATACATGGCATCCATTGAAAGAGAGAATGCCAAAGTAGCATCATCATTCCATATAAATGATATTTTCTTCAAGAGATATGTGAGTGGACTTGAAATGCATGCATAATTCTTAACAAATGATCAATAATATCATGTAAGTCTAAAAAATCTTCTAAGAACCTTGATTTTCTTAGGAATAAGTCATTTTGTAATAGCTTGCATCTTTTGAGGCTCCAACTTCACTCCTTCCTTTAAAACAATATGAACCAAATACTCGAATTCTTATTTCCCAAAAGCACATTTGGATATTTTTACATAAAAATGATTGTTCTCAATAATTATTTATATAACTTTTCTACATGTTTAGTGTGGTATTCCCATGATTTATTATAAATATGTGTATTATCAAAGAAAACCAACACAAATTTTATAAGATGGGATCAAACAAAATTTTTCTTAAGTCGAGCCCGCCGAACCTCAAATGGCGATAAACCATAATTCAAACCAAATTCGCATTCCAAAATAGCCTGCTGACGTCAGCCAATTTTGTGACGCAAAAACCAAATGAATTCTGGCCTAATCTTTTTTGGGTCCGAAGTTGGGCTGGCGTACGGAGGGAGAGTTGTGACGCGAATTTCTTATCAAATTTGCCCTAATATTTTTCGGGTCCGGATTTCCACTGTGCGAGCGGCCCAAACAAAGATCCGCTCCAATCAATTTCTGCCACGTGTCCTCAACAAAAACTTGCCCTGCTCTCGGCTACGGGTGCATTCGATGGCGTTTAAGGCGATGGGACATGGATATGGCGATTTCATATCAATCGCATTAACATTTAACGCTGTTCAATTAAGTTTTCACATCAAATCCGCATTAATTAATTTTTAACACTGTTCAAGATCGGACCTCCACACCTCTGAGCGATTCCACACACTCCAATATGATCCGGCCTTCGGCTCTCATTATTAATGATCAGAGATTAATTATGACGGGTGTCCTTTGATTGCATTTCAGTCGAGTCGACAAAATGGCGTTTAGCTATGGTTTTTCAGACGAGCCGGTTGTTGGATTACACTGCCTGCTAACTGTGACGATAAGGAGAAGTGGCCAGCTGAACTGCTGCCTAAACCTTGCTGCATATCTGCATTTCTCTCGGTTCTGTCTCTGTCTGTCTTCCTCTATTTCTTGGAATTCTGCTTCTCCGTCTCCTCTTGTGCCCACTGCGCCTAAGACTGCACCCATGCCTCACGTGCGTCATAGGATGCGTTGCCGTAGGGGGAGCACTAGAGGTCAACCCCTGCGCGCTCCCTCCAGCCCCTCAACAGAGTCGACTTCCGGCCAGTCCAGTGATTATTACGCAGGTTGATATCCAAATACTAGGAGTGGGAGGGGTCGGGTTGTAGGATCTAGCCACCGTATGGATTCCCCTGCTCCTCGCTTCCCCACCGCTAGTTCACCTTCTCCCATGACGCGCACTGCGCAATTTTCCTTTAATTGCTCTCTCAACCACCCGCGAATCACGGCTTTAGTCACTGTGGTCTTCCGCGAGGAGGCCCAAACAGAGGAAGAATGCACCCGTCCGGCGGTTCTGAGCTCGGAAAAAGCCAGCCAGCATTCGGGCCTTCAGGAGGGGAGCCATGGCATGCATGTGGAGGTAGCACCTAGCGATCCTGGACCTTCCGAAGGATGGTGCCGAATCGTGGAGGAACCACCGGAGAAGTAGTTTGGTTAATTTGTTTTTCTTGCTTAGCAGACCCACTTAATTGGGCTGCTTTTAGATTATTTTACTGTGCTGGACCTTTGTAATATTTTTTAATTCTGTAAATTAAACGTTCAAGACTGGTTTCCCCGTATGAGGGCAGTCTTCTTTATTTTTTTATTTTTTGATGACAAATTTGCCAGGAGTCTGGCCAGGCAATGTTTTTGACTTCGGTGTAATTTTATTCCCAATTTTAATAGATTAACTTTACTTAGAATTATCACATGATTAGCATTTTTCTTGATCTGTTCAAGGATTTTGGGTACTTTAATGTGTATTTGGAACAATGGACGTCGGTACTCTATCTGTTGCTTTACTATTCTACATACTGCTATTTCACTTTCTTATAGATGCCTTGGGCATATTTGGATGCTTTCTCAGATTGTCGATAATCTCCATGTGGACCGTTACTGGATTTTATATCATGTCCCTGTATGTGACATGGGGTATTTTTCTATCATTGTCTAGGGTGGGACTTCCACTTTTCTGGATAGATATTTGGGTTCCAATCTTCAGATGTCAAAATGTAATCATTTCATGGACTATTTTACTTCATATAATATATTCAAAACAGCGTTTTTTCTCTTGTGAAAAAAAAATGATTAATGTTTATCACTCTGCCTTCAAAACTAGCGATGCTGGTCTATGTTGTTGGTTTATTGATATGGTCTGATGGTCTTTTTATATTTTGGACATATCACACTCCTCATATGATTAGCGTTTTTCTCTGTTCAAGGATTTTGGGTACTTTAATTTGTATTTGGAACAATGGACGTCGGTACTCTATCTATTGCTTTACTATTCTACATACTGCTATTTCACTTTCTTATAGATACCTCGGGCATATTTGGATGCTTTCTCAGATTTGTCGATAATCTCCATGTGGACCGTTACTGGGTTTTATATCAAGTCCCTGTATGTGACATGGGGTATTTTTCTATCACTGTCTGGGGTGGGACTTCCACTTTTCTGGATGGATATTTGGGTTCCAATATTCAGATGTGAAAATGTAATAACTTCATGGATTGTTTTAATTCATAGAATATATTCAAAACAGCGTTTTTTCTCTTGTGAAAAAAAAAATGATTAATGTTTATCACTCTGCCTTCAAAACTAGCGATGCTGGTCTATGTTGCTGGTTTATTGATATGGTCTGATGGTATTTTTATATTTTGGACATATCACACTCCTCACATGATTAGCGTTTTCTCTGTTCAAGGATTTTGGGTACTTTAATTTGTATTTGGAACAATGGACGTCGGTACGTACTCTATCTGTTGCTTTACTATTCTACATACTGCTATTTCACTTTCTTATAGATGCCTGGGCATATTTGGATGCTTTCTCAGATTGTCGATAATCTCCATGTGGACCGTTACTGGGTTTTATATCAAGTCGTTGTATGTGACATGGGGTATTTTTCTATCATTTTCTGGGGTGGGACTTCCACTTTTCTGGATGGATATTTGGGTTCTAATCTTCAGATGTGAAAATGTAATGACTTCATGGACTGTTTTACTTCATATAATATATTCAAAACAACGTTTTTTCTCTTATGAAAAAAAAATGATTAATGTTTATCACTCTGCCTTCAAAACTAGCGATGCTGGTCTATGTTGCTGGTTTATTGATATGGTCTGATGGTCTTTTTATATTTTGGACATATCATACTCCTCACATGATTAGCGTTTTTCTCTGTTCAAGGATTTTGGGTACTTTAATTTGTATTTGGAACAATGGACGTCGGTACTCTATCTGTTGCTTTACTATTCTACATACTGCTATTTCACTTTCTTATAGATGCCTCGAGCATATTTGGATGCTTTCTCAGATTGTCGATAATCTCCATGTGGACCGTTATTGGGTTTTATATCATGTCCCTGTATGTGACATGGGGTATTTTTCTATCACTGTCTGGGGTGGGACTTCCACTTTTCTGGATGGATATTTGGGTTCCAATATTCAGATGTGAAAATGTAATGACTTCATGGACTGTTTTACTTCATATAATATATTCAAAACAGCGTTTTTCCTCTTTTAAAGTTTCATTTAAAAAAAAAAAATTGAACCTGCCGTCGGTATATCGATGCATTGTAAGCGTCGGAATTGCAACAACTCAGAAACGTCGGAAGAGAGACAGTATAAAAACGTCGGACGAGCGACGTTCAAAACGTCGGACCACATTTCGTCAGAATTGCAACAGCTTACAAACGTCGGAAGAGCGACGTTCAAAACGTCGGACCACATTTCGTCGGAATTGCAAAAGCTTACAAACGTCGGAAGAACGACGTCAAAAACGTCGGACCACATTGCGTCGGAATTGTGACCATTTACAAACGTCGGAAGAGCGACGTTCAAAACGTCGGACCACATTTCGTCGAAGGTGCGACAGTTTACAAACGTCGGAAGTGCGACGTTTCGTGAGACGTCAGAAGAGCGACGCTTGTTCGGAAGCGACGGAAGAAGTGTCGATAGTGCGACACTTTTTAAGTGCGTCGAAACTACGACGGCATGACAAACCACGTTTTGTCCGCCCTCAAATTGTCCCTCTTTCGACGACTATGTGTCGGAATAGCGAAGAATTGGCCGTCGGAATTTCCGCCAAATTTTCTAGTGTATCATGGGTCTATATTGGTTTAATATTGTTCATTGTCTCCCCTTTAAGGGAATGAGAATGATGCAATATATGATATATCAGTGGATCTAATAGTGTTTTTTTGGATTCATTATGTGGTTTGATACGATGTTTTGTATCTGAATTTATAGAGTAGTATTAGCTATAGCTTAGCTTGTTGTAATGTCTGATAGTAAGCATGTTGATGGGTCCATTGATTGTATTATGCCTATGTATCATATTTGGAATGTTTAGTGTTTGGATGAGGGTTTAAATCCTATAAAATAGGTGTTCTAAGAAATTCCCTACTTCAAGGAGAACCTTAAAAACATCCCTTGAAGTTAGTAGAATCTCTAAGTCTAAGTATTGAGAAAATCATATTCATATTTGGGTTTAGACAAATTTTGGCAGGACCATGTATCCGAGTCTGATGCACTTTGGGTTTGGCAGATGTATCTGGGAGTACAAAAATCCAGTCGGTCATGCCTTTTTCATTTTGAAAAATAGGTCGGATTTCCATTTCTATAGATTTCTACAAAGAGTGAAAAGTATCGAGGATAGGCCTCGCTTGGGTAAATATTTGTTCAAGGTTGGATTGAGGTGCATAGTATCTGGGATGGGCCTCATTGGAATAAATATTTGTGCAAGGTTGGATTGAAGTGCAGAGTATTTGAGATGGTCTCTGCATGGAGGATTATATGCACAAGCCCAGATAATCCATGGAAGTGGAATTGTATCCAGGGGTTCGAGGAATATGACAAAGTGAAAATATTTGTGCATCCATATTTTCCCCAGAACGGGATATAATGATAAACCATTTCTTTCACAAAGTGGTTGAATCTTATGGTACCCATGAACTAAGATGAGGTGAAAATTTCTATGAATGCATGACTATGGTTGTGTTGACGCCATGTAGGTGTTGCAGGTGATGTGGCAAAGACATGTGGGTGTCGTGTGGAAGTGTCCTGATGATGTGGCTCGAATTTAATTGGTTAAACTTTAAGAGGGCATAAATTTCAATATGGGAGTCGAAATGAGATAAAATTTATATGGTTGGAAAGCTCCTAGTGAGTTGAATGTGATGGTGGAATTTATTTTGGGTTTTGAGAAAGTTGGAAAAAGAGTATTTTTGTAACACCATCTTCATAACAAACCTTTCCAGGTCATGCTAATTCATAAGTAACCACATCTTGATGTATTACAAGGGGGTAGATATTCAACACTCAGACTGAATGCGCCATGAAAGAGAAAGTTAGAATTAGAACCAAGGTTCAACACTGAACCTGGATGGATCGAGTACAAGAAATAATTTAATTTTTAAAAATAATATATATGCATGCGTGTGTACTTATGTGAAATTATCTTATTGTATATATGAATGCACTGATTTTACTTGAAGACTTATTTTATTTTTATGCATCAAGATAAACATGCAGGACGTTGACTAGATTCCCTAGAGCATCCCAAAGAATTCCAAACGTTTATGGTTGAGCGATGTAGTCATAACTATGAGGGGGAATCTTGTAACTTATCTCTTCCTAGTTTAATACTTTTCTTTAATGTTTTGAGAAGTTTTCATGCACTAATTAATAATACCATAGGAATGATAAAAATTCAAGAAATAAAATAGTTCATGGATGCATGTACAATGAATAGATATTAAATAATGGTATACTAGATGCATGAAGATGTACTTGATGCATACAATAATGAATGTGCATGCATAGAGAATTCAAGTAATATATTTTCATAACATGATTTAGATGACTAATAGTGGTGAATGGTAAACATGTAACTAGGAACATGTTGACAACACGATTAGTAATCCAATGAAGGTGTTGCGTGTAGTCTTGTAGAATCTATACTGTGGAAGATAAGGTGCTGATGAGATAATGGTACATGTGACACCAATGCATGTTGATATGCATGTTTTGAAAATGTTTTGAGTGCACTTATCCTAGGGTTCCCTTGTAGAAGGTTGGAGCCTTGGAGGGAGGAGTGTAGGGACAAGTGTTTGTGACATCCTTTGCCAACTCTAGTTAGAGACTCTAAAAGGATAGTGGCACAACCCAAGGTTTTGTTGTGATCAGAGAAAAGGGTTCACTACCCTAGGTTGAGAGGGATAATGGGGGGATGTGATACTATTGGTTGGAGGTTGTTAGGGAGCAAAGGGACCTATGACTAAGAGAAAATAATAGGTTTGCTACCAGTTAGCAGTTTTCTCGATATAATTATTCTAATAATTATTGATTACGACTCAATATTTTATGCACGCTTAAAGTATTTTTTGAATTCCTCATTAAGTGTATAAAATGAGTATAGGATTATGAGATTGCATGAAGGAATGATCAAATTTTAAGACAATTATACTAATATAATGTGTGTTGAGATGATCGATATGCACATGAGTGCAAGGGGGATGGATCTCATATTTTTTGCAAGGACGAAAAGCTCATGCAAACTCTAGACACCGAAATACTAGAACTCAAGGGATCGAGTGTGTTGAGAACTAATGGATGAGATATAGGGGGGATTTTTTTCTTTACTTTGATTGTTATTGTTGGCTACACATTCTCTTTTTGTTTTTGTTTGTTGACTTTGAGCATGGTCATGTTGCTTTATGTTTTTTTCTTGTGTTTCTATTGTGGTATTTCTTTATTTTCCATTCTTCTTCTTACATTTTTTTGGTTCTTTCTATGTTTGGTTTGTTGGGTGTGGGAAAGGAAAGAAAATGGGGCTCATGAAAAAGAGATAAATAAAACCCAACCAAAAGTGAACACCTTGATTAAACCTTGTGCATGGGATAAATTGTAGTAGAGTGCATAAGAAGATGATAGCATGACCAGGTGGACCAAGATGGGTCCACATGAACAAAATGGGCATCAATGCGATATCTCTAAAAATGGAATAAGAAGGAAGTCTTCTTAACAAAAAACTATGCATGGCTAATATATGTTCTATATTTTATGAATATGAGAAAAATGAGAAAATCAAATAAATGTATAATGATGCTTATGTAAATGGTATGTAAATAAAATTTTTACTTACCAGGTTTTTGGTAACAAAATGAAGTTATTTAATGGATTCCATGTCACATGGAATATCCATTGGGAAAGTGTGTAGGAATGACCTATTATTGTCAACTACCATTATGAATGTGCATATGCTTATATTTCTGACATTTGTTGTGGTCATGAATGAAAATAATAATAAATTTGGAAATTGACAGCATATGAATAGCATGGGATGTGTGTATGTGCAACACATGCTTGTCAAATTGAATATGCATAGTAACGGTTGAATATTGCAACAACATCAATGTTATTAACCAATTGGACCCTTAAAAAGGCTTCAGTTGAAAGCACTATTAATGACAACCAAGTAAATAAGGCGAGCAACAATCCTAGGTAAAAAGGGTAAAGGAAAGTAATTGGGTAGTAATTTTTTTAGTTAAAACAGAAAACTTTATTTCAAATTAATGTATACCTTACATGGATACTAGGAAATTTTTTGGTTAAGGCAAGAAGCCTTCAACCTGAAAATATTGTGATGACATTTTTTGAGCATCCTAAATGAAATCGAGAACTAAAATTCCATCAAATTTAGAGATATTAATTTCTCATTTCTGACTCATTGGTTTGTTGGAATAAACTTTTAAGTGCATTATGAAATTCTTGGAGTTTATATGATGCTATAATAATTTAATTCAATCTAATATAAATTAGATTGACCGACAGAATTGTTATAAGCCCAACAATTCTAAGATCAATTCAAGATGTTGTGGGTCATTGCAATAAATGTATATGTGAATACTGAAAGTTGATTGGTTAAAGGATCAAATTATAGGAAGAGTGTTGGAATATGGTGTGAGATAAGACCCACCATGATAGATTAACACTACTTGCAAAGGAGCCCAACAACATGACCAAAATTATCATGCTTATGAGATCAATCTTTTGAATGAAGAAAAGTTGGGAAATTAAAATTTCTGGTTTGAAATTTTTGAGTATATCTCATGGAAAACTAAATGTTATGACAAGGGTAGAATAATGGAGCTTGGAGCTCAAGAAGAATACTATCATGATGGAATTGTGGCATGTGGTACCTTTTCTATCTCATGGGAGAAAATCATAACCAGTACCTTGACTATAATACTCCACGAATAGTGCATTGGAGCATGTGAGACCATGAATTGGCCATAAGACTCCATGCACATATCATTATAACATGCGAGACTGGTACTTGGACATAAGACTCTAATGGTTTTCCCATGCATGAAAGCCTTTAGCTAAGTATACTACTCATAATGGGGGTATCCTGGGCCCATAAAGGTGAGTAGCTGATGGGATCTTGTCGATAGATGACTACCTTGGTGGTAAGTGATATTCCAACACTCACTAATAGGTGAGTGAGAGGTGGGTGGGGGACTCTTCCTTAGTGGTAGATGATATTGGAGGTGTGATTATATATGCCTTGGTGGGAGATAATAATGAAGTTGTGATGATATTCCTGTCAAGAAATGACTGCCTTGATGGTAGATGATGTGCCCACACTCACTGGGAGGTGAACGAGAGGGGGGAGCTCATTTGGAGTTGTGTGTGGAGCAGTATATCCACCATTGAGTGATTCCCTTTGGTGGTGAAAATACTCATTGATTTGGACTTAAATACGGAGTTGGATGAAGACTGTGTAGAGCACTAAAATTTTCACTAAGTGCTTTCTTCAATTGATAAACCACTCAATGAGTTTGATGTCAAAGCTAGTTAAATACTATGTGGAGCTATGAAACAACAAGTATTTGATTTGCTTGTGAAATCGCTCATTCCTTGTGAGCCAGAGGAAGAAAAGAGTAATTGTAACAACCACTGGTTGATTTTCCATGTAAATAAAATAAAACCAAGGTCACAGGAGACATATTCCAAGTTGAATGGTGGGAAAAACATTATACTCGGCATCAATTGTGGTTAATAATGGTTATGGAAATTGTAAAAGGAATTGGAAAAGGAAAATAAGTAATAATTGGCACTAAATAATGAAAATAAAGGAAAATAGGAGAAAGGAAGGTGACGAGACACAAATTTTAATGCAAGGGAAATTAGAGGAAAATTGAAGGAAAATGAAGAAAAAGGGAGTTCAATGATAAAAAGGAATTAGAGAAACAATTCATAGAATTTTTTCAGTTCAGTTTTGGCTCTCTCCTTTCATTCTATCTCTATAATACACTCTTGAACACTTCGATAATTCTTGGAGAACTCTATAATTCACTTGGACTTGGTGAAAGCAAGTAAAGGAAAGCAAGGAAGTGCAAGGAGGCAGTTGGATCAACAACTACAATAGGCTTACTTTCCAAGTAACAAGTTGCATGTGTAATCTACTTGCCTATTTTTGGATGCATAATATATGCATGTGATTCCTTGGTTATGTATTGTCATTGGCATGAATAATTGTCTAGATTGACAATGGTTTCAGCCTTTCCTTGCCATTTCCTGGATAACCACGGTGTAGTGGGTTCCCCATTTGGCTTATCTAATTGGTTCTTAGATTTCCTATGGTTGTGGGTTGGAACCAATTCTTTGGATCCTTGAAACAACTTGGGTTCCTTGGAGGTTGTGGGTTGAGTTACTATTTCTTGGAGCCTATGGGTTGGGAAAAACGCTCTAAAGCCTTGGAACAACCTGAGTTCCTTGGAGGTTTCAAGTTGAGTTACTGGTTCCTATATCCCTGGACAGTTTGGGTAGAGACCAATCTGGTCAATGTTAGTAATTTATGGACCGTATAGGTGAGACCACTATACTTGAGGCTTGAGGTGTTTTTGCCTCTACAAGAATTGGTTGATTTTGTTTTGGTTAAACCCTTACGATCCCACGTTCATGCTTGGAATATAGCGCATGGGTGATTGGTTGAAATAAAAATTTGGTTCAACCTAATCTATGGTCGAATGGTAAGTGGAAGTCCCTGACTTGGTTGGAATTTTCATATGTTAATATGAGATATTTTCCTATTGTAATCTATGAACACTTGTATTGATTATTATGATGATCTTATGGTTGGTTCGTCATAGCTTCTATTTTGGTTATATGTTGGTTATATGCATGGTTTTATGATGTGCTCTAGCTATGGCTCTCATTCATGATTTAATATGTTACTAGATGGTTGATGAATGCATGGGCTAACAAGTGTTATCAAAGCTAGCTTGAGAAGGCATCTGAGCCTTCTTGGTGATTTTCATATGAATTTTAGAAGTTTATGATCAAATATGCATTCATGGCTTGTAGCTTATATGTTTTTCATGTGTTTAATGAAATGTATATCTTGCATTAGGCATGTATTGGTCAATATCTGGCACAAGTTCTATTTGTTTAGCATTGTTATCCTTATTGTCATGATTTTGGAAAGTTACAGGCAGTTCTGGGAAATGGTTTGGAGGCTTGCGTGAAAAGGTGGCATAGATCTTGCAACCACATGCACTGAACTGAGGAATTTGGGTCATAACCACTACAATATAGGCATATGTGTGCGGTTATTCCAGGAATATGTGTGCAGTTATAGCCTACCAACTTCATGCATGTAGTGTTATGGATGCAATTAGGGAGTTTATATTGTTAAAAAGAGTTCTAGATCATGGATTGTTATAAAATTATATATTACAAAGCAATGCAACACATAAAATATGTGGAAAACACAAGCACACAAATCACATAAAACCAGAGAGACACAAGTATACATGGTTCACCCAGTTTGGGCTACGTCCACCCCAAACAGCTAATCCTTCCTTTCTATTATCCAGCAAAATGAAGAGACACAACCTACCGCAGATTTGTTGTAATATCCTATGTTCTCTCTCACAGTCTCCCTATCTGTTTCTCGCTTTAAGAATACACATACAATGCACAACCGCAATACAATACCCTCACACAAGCGAGGGGTTGCCTTCTAGGGCAAAAAACCCTAAACTAAACATAACTTCTACTGTTAGATCATCTGCATAATGAACGGCCCAGATTGACTAGAAATTACTATACTTTTACAAGGCAATTTTACATCTATTTTTAGCTTCGGGGGCGCTACCCCCGAAACCCCTCGCTGGGGGGGGGCCTCCATAAACTCGCAGCCCCCCCGGGACCCCCAGGCAGCGTACAGTTACGGGCGACGTTGCCGCCCCATTAAGGTACAGGGGTCCAACACTATGATACAAAATAAACAAGATAATCAAGCTCCACACCCAACATGGATTGATCACCTGGGGTGGTTTGTAGGCTCCTGAGTGGTCTTGTAACAACTCCCACTAACCAAAAAAAAATCCATACTATGCTTCCCTTAAATAAAATTCTAGTCCTCTTCCCCGTATCTCTACTACACTTGAATTTACATTGGACTTCTTTGCCTTCCATAAGTTATCTTTCTTATGAATTATTAACTTCTTATTTTATTTCTCACTAGACTATTACTTTGATAATCATTTTCATTTTTATAAACCACATGATTAGTCCCTACATTTAACCCCTATATTTCTAACTTGAATTAAATTTCATTTTTCACTTCATTTAACATATCCTTTCCTAAGTTCCACTTAATACGAATTATGTCAATTCTATTTACATAGTCATAATTCCATACTAGGACAAATATCCTATCATCAAAAGGCTTGGAGCATGCGTTAAAACTAATGGTAAGTATGAATGGTATTAATTATGGTTTCATTGTAATTTCTTTCAATATATCGTGTTGGCCCTCTAATGGACTTCCATGTATCTCCTTTTACATGGTTTCACATGGTATGTAGGTACCTTTCATATGCCACTTGTACGCATGAGATTAAACTGAATTTGATGGTGGAGATCTTAGGGGAAAACCCTAAGTTTTTTGGAGTACCCCCCTCCTTAATCATTTTTTCATTTCGATTTATCTTGCACTAGAAGTTCTGATCTCTAGTGTCTGCTCTCAAGACAAAGCTATGGCTATCTTCATATTCTTTAGGCAACGAACGTTTCACTCAGCTTGGGATGAGAGAGCTTAACCTTGAGTTACTCATACTGGTGGCCTTTATTGCAGCACCATGGATGGGTTTTTGTCTTGCATTTTTTTTAATCTTACAAAGGCTCAGGAATTCGACAAAGGTCCCTTCTATTATCTCATGTAAGCATTTTTATGATTGATGATTTCAAGTTTTATTTATTTGCCAAGGGTCCTTCTTTATTTTCACTATAATATGCTTTATGCATGTACTAATTTTTATATTTTAATTGTAAAAAATTTTACGGGTTGCTTGACAGAGCCAACACTTTGTTCCAGCATTTTTAAGCATGACCTCCTTCAGCCAGCGTATCAAGCTCACAGCTTTTTACAGAGAGATAAGTATGTAAATTCATTATACCTTACTATGAATATTCTGGTTTTTCAATGATCATTCTCATAAATTTACAAGGTGTTTTCAAACTCTGATTTATCCCTTTTTTCTACATCTGATAAATTCGTTGCTAATGATGGTTTTGGGGTTTTTTGTGAATTCATTTCTAGAATTTTTGGGCCTTAGAGGATTTCTAACTCCCACAAATTTCGAGACCCCTTCTTATTATTAATTTGGGAACCCCTTTTCCAATTTTAATTTACAGTAAAAAAAAAAATCTTTCATGTTATGATTTAATTACTTCGTATAATGAAGTGAGGGTTAACTGCCCTCACGCATAATAAGTTTTTTTATGCAACGTTGAGTTCATATTTCCTTAATCACTTGATGTATATGTCCTCATGCAAAGGAATTTCCTGTGCATCTTATTTCCCAAATAGGATTACAAATTCGATTTATCTACCTTCTCGCAGAGGAACCTTCCTGTACATCATAGCTTCCAGATTTAATAAATCAATTTGTAGCATTCGTTTTATACTATATACAGGAAGTGAAGCTAGTTTTCGTCCAAACTCCCAAGTATTTTATTGTTGTTTTTTGCATAATAATTTCTTTGTTTTTGTTTTTGTTTTTAATTTCAATTCAACTATGCTTACAGGATTTTCTTACTTAGGTACAATGGGAAGACCAAGTATTGAAGAGTATTTCTAGGTAATATCCTCTTAACTCTTATACTCTTATTCTTAGGATTTATTTCCTTAATTTTATTTTCTTATATTATCAGTATGATTCTAATTTCAGTTTCCCTATTTTATTTCAAGTTTGATGTTATGCTCTTTGCATAACGTATTGTTCACCTCTGTCATCTACCACCTCACCTGAAAGACATTTGATCTAATTCACAGGTTGATCAATGGACCAATGAAGCCTATACAACGTTCTCTCATTTCCGCATGTTTTATCTTAGCTATTTAATATTATACTAGGGTTGTGACCCTAATATATTTCTAGTTTCACTGTACAATTCTGTTGACGCGAAAATATGTTTGGCCAACAGTAAGGGATCTCCCCGGTCTAAAGTCCCAATTAGACTCTAAACCATTTGTAATAGGGATCTCGTCTAGGGTGTGGGTTCGTCTACTGCTGAATACTCCTTTTCTCAGACACGAACAAGCCCTGCAGACCTGTGAACAGATGATTATCCTGATGGTACAATGCAAATGGTTGATGGGTCTTAATGAACATAAAACACTATGAATAGCAAGATGAGTTAAAAAACATGCAGCCAAGGAAGTGCTATTAGCAGCACATCATTAGGTTCATGCTTGTAAAAAGTTGTTCGAACCATAGAATAAATAGTTCTTTATGGTTAAAGGGCCCTTCACTTCCTTAAGCGGTTTCCAGAGATGAGATAAATGTTAATAACATAGTTGCTTAACATTTTCTATATAAACAACTTAACATCATTAACAACATTTAGTGAGCTAAAATGTATAAATTATATAAGCGGAAAATGCAGATAATTTAATCAGAAAGATGTCAGATACATAAGACAAAATATTCACAATGTTAACACATTAACTCCCATTAGATCCAAGAGTGGAATCAAAACAAGTGCGTGTATTCATTCATTAAGAGTGCATTCAATGCTATACAATTCTCTACTCCTTTGGAGTCCTCAAAAAAAAAATATTTTTACAATTCCCCGAAGGGGTATTTATAAGACAAACTTGACCCTTAGGTATCCCTAACTTTTCGCCTTCCTGACCGTTGGGATTCTTTGCGACTTGATCGAATTTGTGACTTGTGACCTGGGCTATAACTACGACCTGCGACCCCTTAGTTGTCGCTACCTACTACCTTTACTACTTGCTGCGATATGTAACTCAGTCATGGGAGTAGTTGGGTGATTACAAGGTCAGGAACATCAATCTGCTTCTCTTTGAGATAACTTTTCCAGGCCCGATAATATGCAGCTACTGGGGAAAATTAAGGTGTATCCTCCCTCAACCTGTGAATACACTAGAGAGCATTTGGAATCAAATTTTCCCTCTTGATTGTGATCTGATTTGACAAGGAGGCCAATTTAGTATAGATTCGGACCGGTGATATGATGAATTGAACCATGTTTTCTCTTGATGCCGGCAGGTCCTGAGAGGTGGTTGCTTGCCTTATGGGCTATAGGAATGCCTGTATATCTTTGGTGACATCTTCCTATGTTTTCTCTTCCCCCAGTGTACCCAGAGATGGGATGTGGTGTACTCCTTCCATTGAGTCGATGCCGCTAATCAGATGTTCATACACGGACATTACTTTCTCAAGATCCTTGATGAGCTTCTCTTTGGATTGTACTTTTATCCGGATTTGAACCTTGTTATTCTGGGTGGAAATCCAATCCTTTCTAGGCAACATGGCTAGAGCTTGTGGATACATATTAGACTAGTCCAATATCCTGTCTAAGGTAGTAGAAGCTTCCCTTAGTTGTGTGTTTCTCCTCTTAGTTTATGCCTGTGCTTTCAGTAGTGGTGCTACAATTTTTTTTATTGTGAAAAATTATTCATACACCTGTTTCATGGCGGCCTATAAAGTGACCAGCTCCCCCTATATAGTGAGTGATGTTTCATTAGTAGGGGCATCCTTGGCCTGAAGTTGACGGACCTCATCTTGTAGTGCCCTCTTTTCTTTTTTTGATTTAGTCGTCTTGAGTTCGGAGGCTTGTAATTTATTCTGTAGGGATAGAATTTCTCTGCTCATCCTGCTCATGTTCTCCTTGGTGGTTGCTGTGAAAGTGGTACCAACCGATGCGATAATGACCGGATTGGTCCTGGTTTCCAAGACTATATCCTTCTCTAAAGTGACTGTGAGGGGTGCAGCAGGGTCTCATGCTAAACATATTCTCTTTTCCTGCCTGATCTTGTGTGCGAATTGATCATAGGTCAGTCTAGTAAGATCAAGCACTCCTTCATCTAATCCTCGGAGGTACCCAATTCTAAGAGGGAAAAGTTCAAATTGGGTGCAGGATTTGTTTGAGGTACCTCGATATGTGGAATTATAGTTTGTTTCTTTGTCTCGGGAGGCGACGTTTCCTTGGAGGAATCTTCTTGTGATTTCCAACTTTCTTCCTCCTTCCTCTTATGTTCTATTTCAGCCCTATTTTTCTCTTCTTGCAATTGGTGCTCTGCTTCCACCTTGTCATGTTCTTCTTTTAGTCGACTCTCGGCTTCTGCTTTGTTATGCTCTGTCTTCAGCTAGTGATCAGATTCTGCTTTGTCCTGCTCTATTTTCAGTCGGCGCTCAGCTTCTGCCCTTTCTTCCTCTTCCTTCTTCCTGCAGTTTTCTTCTGCCCGCTTCTTCCTTTGCTCTTCTTTCAGCTGCTTCTTTCATTTTTCCTCTTCTTCCTTTTCCTTTTCCTTAGCTTTGGCTTCCTCTTCTCTTGCCCTCTCTTTGGCCTCTTGTTTAGTTTTTGCCTCCTTTTCTCTTTGTTGGGCGGAAGGGTTAAGGCCTGTACCAGTCCTCGTCTTCTTAGCTTTGGAGGATGAGGCTCCTCCCAGTGTATGAACCCTTTCTTCCAAAGTCTTGTTGTCTTGCTCCTCCTGATCATTTGATTTTGATGGAGCAGCCCCTCTATCCTTGTTATAACAATTCTTTATTCTATCTTCGACCGGACAGTCAGTATGTTGATAACTCCATTTGAATTTAGCCGGCTTGCAGTGTGTGGGGATAACTCTCTCGAGATCATATGTCCGGTGTGCCAAGGGAGGCAGACAGAAACCCTTGATCTGTTCAGCTTCTACTTCTACTTCCCTAAAATCCTTTACTGTGTAGGCATCGATGGTGAGTGTCAGGGTGGGCCATGGCTTCTTCTTACCCTTAGTGAGGACTTTGGAGAAACCGCCTGACATCTGATAACAAGTTTATTAGAGGAAAAGCTTGTCTCTTACGAAACGAGGCAATGTGTGAGGGGCCTTGAGTGACCTGAAAACTCGGATGATGGTACTATCAGTGTCTAGAAACCAGTGGGCCACCTAAGTTATTGTCTCCATGCCTCGCTCGGACATGCATGGGGGGCCTTTTCCGAATAGTTTTACGTAGAGGGTGGGGATGAAGCTACACGCAATTGACTCCATGTCTTTCTTATACCTAGAATCCCAAAACACCATTAGATATTTGTGAATTGGACCACCATTCTCTGGGTCCTAGTTATGTGACCACCCCTCAAAGTGGCACCTGGCGCACATTGCATCTAGGAGATAAGATGCCATGTAAAATTCTGACGCATACCCTTCATCAAGTGCCAATGCCGCAGATATGTTTGACTTGAGGGCTGCTACTATCATATTGGCCCAGTTGAAACGGGTACTATACACAGTGACAGTGTACATTAGAGAGACCCAAGCGTCGTTGAAAAAGGTGGCATCTGGTTGGCCATACATCCTATATAGCATTGCAACTACAAATTTGTAGACCTTCCTGAGACCTGTCATCTAATATTCCTGATCCTTCTTGAGCTGGAACTTTTTCGAGTCTTCCCACCATCCTTTCATATTTTCTGATATAGGAACTGCATGAGTAGTGGTCCATTCATCAGTGAAGGTCTGCTCCTAGGCGGGAAGTGCATAATATAATTTTGCATCTTTCCCCTTTAGGTTTGCGAAGGACTTCCCGGCATGGTCCCAAATGACCCAGATTTTGGGGTCGATCCTTTGTAGGATCCATTCAATCAGCTCGATGCATGGGAATACCAGCGGATGGGCCCCCACATAGTGCAGCTTGGATCTCTTCACCTGAATGTATGCCTGTCGGTCTAGGAGATCTTGGGGAAATTCAGGCTTGGTAAATTCCTAATACACCCGGTACCAGCTCACATTGTCCCCTTTGCCGAATGTGCATGTGGTGTCTCCATAATTAGGGGGAAACGGGTGAGGTACTTCCTCCTCTGAGATTTCTATTTGTGGGCTTTTGTTTCTCTTGCGAACTGTTGAAGGCCCCATTTCACTTGAGGCTGACGAAATGGATACACACTCTATCTTGGCTTCAATGTCCCCTAGCATGTTCATAAAACAATCCCACGATAAGACAAATGCCATTATTTATAAATATGCGAGATGTTCCTAACTTTTCTTAATCATTTTCAAGGAAGTGGGTTAACCTGTGACCTGGCGACCTTGCGACTTGGTCGCCCAGTCGCTAGGTCGCGTTGGTTTAAAACTTCACAGAAGAGTGACCTGGCGACTTGCGACTAGGTTGCGAGGTCACAGGGTCGCAAGGTCGCGATGAGAAAGATCCTTACGGAAGTGCGACCTAGCGACTTAGTGACTCGCGAATAGGTCACAAGGTCACTGAGTCGCTGGGTCGTGTCATCCTAAATTTTTCATGATATGTGACCTAGCAGTTCTGCGACTTATCGACCGAGGTTGCAAGGTCGCGTGGTCGATCTTGGGATTTGTGGATGTGCAGCGGAAAAAGGTTTAGAAAAAACACATGGTGCCCATAATATCGTCGTACATGGTCGTAGGAGTCTTCATTGGTATGTTTGGAAAGGTCCTTGAAAGGGAAAGGGGGGCAAATAAGCTTTACACAAGATCTGAATGGTTTGAAAAGAAACCGAAGGAGGGGCAGGTTTGCAGAGGGATTGCCAATGAGCTTGTTCAAGATCATAAAAGGGTTAAAATATGCAAGGGTAAGGGGAAAAATAGTAACAATTACCTTAGAAAAGAAATAGCAGGATGATTGGGCAACTTACCCAGGAAAATCACACTCCAGCTGGCTTTTCAGAGGTGTTTTCTTTCTCTATCATGCAAGTCGAATGCGACCTATGCAACCCTTCTAGATATAAAGAGGTCACTCGTGTGGGAAAAAAATGAGGGTCACAAGGTTGCAAATGAGCTAAGTTAATGAGATGTGCGACCTTACGACTCTGCGACCTTGCGACCTAAGGGGTCGTGGGGTTGCGGGGTTGTTGATGTTTGATTTCGGACTGATGTGCGACCCAGCGACTCTGCGACCTGAAGGATTGCAAGGTCGCAGGGTCACAATTTAGAAGAATTAACCATATTTGCGACTTAGCGACTTGAGGTTTTGAAAAGGTGAATTTAGGCCTGACTTCTCTTTTTCACAATTATTAGGGGCTCAAAAATTTAAGGAGAGAAAAATTTTGGAGGGTGTTGTAGCAGCTACAACAAATGGCGATTCACTGGTAGGACCCAGGATCTCTACTAGTGCTTCATCGGGTGGGGGTGGGGCTGAGCCTGCTGATCCTTCCACTTCATGGGTCCCACTACTTTTGTCCTTGGACCTTGCATATGTGCTCCACCTATCTGCGTGTCCTAGGGTGCGGGCCTATCACAATTCATTCCAGGAGACTGGATGAAAAAGGTTGGAGTAACCTCAGATATTTCCAGGATCCGATATAATTGTTTCATCCTCATTGTTTTCCTTCGCTGCCAGCAAACCTAGTGGTCTCGGCGGAGTCACTGCCTAGGAGTCACGGACGTTGCTCCACTACCAGCAAGCTTGGTCAGTACCCCGGCAGAGTCGTCGCATTGCCTCTCTGCGCAGGAAGCCTTTCTCAATCCTTTACCCTTATTCATGTGCTAGTTTTCACTTATTTAAAATGTGCTCGGGGCACTTATTTGACTATTCTCAAGGCATTTATTTAATAGTGGCATTTTCTGCCTAGGGTGGATGAGGCATCCCGACTTATTTTGCTTGCAGGAGAGGTTGCTCCTGGTCTATATGAGGACCTTTTGGGTTTTCCCAGATGTCCTTTTGTCTCTTATGGTTAGCTTTGCCCCTTTTCCATCTAGTGACCGATCACACCGAGACTTTCTTTTGTACAGCAATCCCCTGGGCCAGCATACTAGGCAAGCTACTTGTGCTTGGTTCCTAGGAATTAGTTGTGTTTCCCCACTGAGTGCATATCACAGGCAAGCTTGTGTCCCTTTTGAGTTTAGGGGCGCTTCTTCGCCAACATAGATTCCGGCACAACATTTCCAGTTGAGTAACCTTTACATCCCTCATTCAACTTGGGATGCTACAGGGGACAGGGTCAATGGGAGCCTGCTTGGAACAAACAGTTTATTGAAAACAAAGCAAAACTGAGAACAAAGGCAAAAAATAAAACAAAGGAAATGAAACAAAACAAAAATAGACATATGGTACAGGGTATGATGACGGCCCCCTTAGGGCTGTCAGGTGAAATAGTGTTTAAGGTCATGCCCATTTACCGGGAGGACCTCAATTCTCCCTTCAAGGGTCTGTAGCCTATAGGTATGGGAGCTATCCTTTTCTTTAATCTGGAAGGGACCTGTCCACAGGGCCTGGAATTTGGAGTGTTTTCCTTTATCCTCGTGAGCTTTTTCCCACTTGAGGACCAGGTCACCTACCTCGAAATATTTGTTTCTGCAGACTTCTTGTCAAACCATCATTTTATTCAACTTTGGTGTATGGCGAATTTTTCCTGGGTTTTCAGCCTTTCCTCCTCCAGCTTCAATAATGTGTCTATTCGGGCTTGTAAGGTAGGGAAAGGGGTGCCATGAGTCTCTTGTGATAATTTAAGGGTTGGGAGATACAAGTTGGGAGGAAGAATAGCTTCTTTGTCGTACACAAGAAAAAATGGGGAGGTCCCCAAAGATGGCTTGGGCGTGACCTGATCAGCCCATAGGGCATTATGGAGAGCGTTATGCCAATTTTGTTGCTGCGATAGCAGAGTCTTTTTGATGATGTGGATGAGGTTATTATTAGTTGACATGGCTAACCCATTTACTTGGGGGTAATAATTGGTATAATGTTTCAGCACTATACCATTTTCTAGAGAAAAATCATATAATTTAAAAGATGAAAAATATGTTGCATTATAAAAAACAAGGGAGGTTGGAATGCCAAACCTGATCATGATGCATTGGGTGATGAAGGCTATTACCTCTTTATCATTAACTTGAAGCAATGGTGTTGCTTCAACCCACCTTGTGAAGTAGTCTGTGGCAGTGAGGATGTATCTATGTTGCTTGGAAGAGTGTGGCAAGATTTCCCCAATCACGTCCAGCCCCCAGTGCTGAAACATTTCTTCCACTGTGACAGACTGTAACAGGGCAGAAGGTCGTATTTCGCTATTTGCAAACTTTTGGCATTGTTGGAATTTCCTGATATATGCGTGCGCATCTTTGAACAGAGTAGGCCAATAGAAACCGGCATGCATGATCTTGTGAACAGTGGTATCCCCCACATAGTGTCCACCTGCTAGACCATCATGGAGTTCCGCCAAAAATTTATGTGCCTCATCATACTCCAAACAGTGTAGCAGAACATCGCTGTGGTGCTTGTGAAACAACTTACCCTGCACTAGCTGGTAAATACAGCTTTCAATCTTAATACACGTTTCTGCTGAGTGGTTAAAGTGGGGCCCATGGTACCGTGTTTAAGATATTGTTGGAGATCAACGTACCATGAGGAGGTATCCTGCCGGGATATGCTATCAGCTTGATACATGTCGATCTCGTGTTCCCAACTCTCTTCTTCACTGCTTTGTGAGTCTGTTGCTTCCACGGTAATCCGACATAGTCCTTGGCCCTTTATAGTGTGTGTTGGCTTGAATTCTAGGTCATATTCTTGAAGGTATGTCATCCATTTGCCTCATCTCTCGCCTATATCCTGATGTATGAAAAGTGAGCGGACAGCTGGGTGAGGCACGAACACTGTGACGTGACTCTTCAAAATATACTGCCTGAAGTGTTTAACTGCCTTGTATACTGCGTAAGCTTGTTTGTCAATATCTAGATAATTCAGCTCGGCACCTTGTAATCCAGTGCTCATAAATGATATAGGCCGCTTGTCATTGTTGTCATATTTTTGAGTGAGGACGGCGATCAAAGATGAATCTAAGGCAAAGGCCTACAAGATAAATCCTTTGTTGAAATCCGGACTATGAAGAGCAGGTGCTTCCACGATGGCTCGTTTGATGTTATCGAAAGCTTCTTTCTTAGGAGGATTCCATTAAAATTTAGTGTTTTTCTTAATCATACCTTGCAATGGTTTCATGATTTGGGTGAAATCTGATATAAATTTTCGAGCGAAGTTGATTTTTCCGAGGAAAGACTACATAGCTTTCTTACCACCTGGGGGCGATATTTGAGCAATGACTTTGGAATGTTCTGGATCCACTACTATGCCGTCTCAAGTTATTATGTGCCCCAACAAGTTTCCTTTGGAGACAGAGAAAATGCTTTTCTTCGGGTTCAATGAGATCCCGTATTTCCGACACCTTTCAAAGATCTGCTTGAGGTGGTCCAAGTGGTCAGATATGTGTTTTGAAAACACAGTGACGTCATCAACGTATACTACTACGCTTTCCCAATGAGGCCTCTGAAGGCGATGTCCATGGATATTTGGAAGGTACTACCAGCATTAATCAAGCCAAAGGGCATGCGTCTGAATGCAAATGTTCCCCATTTAGTTTTGAATGTGGTTTTGAGCCAATCGGGTTCTGCCACTAGTACTTGATTATAACCTGAAAACACATCCAATAAAGAGAACATTTCTGACCCTAATATAGCTTGAAGGATTTGCTCCATAGGGGGCACCGGATAGTTGTCCTTGTCAGAGGCTCTGTTTAAATTCTGAAAGTCTACGCACAAATGGATTTCGCCAAATTTCTTGTGAACAGGGGCCAAGTTTGACACCCAACTTGAATTTCAAACTTTGAAAATTATTCATGCATCCAAGAGCTCCTTTAGTTCCTTTTGGATCATCGGTTCTAAGGCGGGGTGTACTTTTCTCAGTTTCTGTTGGAAAGGCTTCACTCCTTCCTTCATGGGTATCATGTGTTGGATGAACCGTGTATCATAAGTTCGTAGCTCATCATATGTCTATGCAAACACATCTCGATATTTCTTAAATAACTCATTGAATGATTTCCTCTCTTGAGGGGTGCATTCATTACCTATATTGACGAGCTTGGGATCCTTGTCTGTCCCAAGATTTATTTGTCGGTGCGCTAACATGGAACTTTACACCTTCGTGTTTGGGGGCCCTCAGAAATGGTTTTGTAGGTCGAACAAATTTTCAAGTGACACGATCCCTTTGGGTATGGGATTTTCTTTCTGATCTCGTAGTTCCTCTTGCAAGGCCTGATCATGATCCTCTTCTTCTATCACTACGTCTTTGAATATGTTTGTATTGAGAATGAAATCTAGTACTTGTTGGTCATCATTGAAAACATGCAAATTAGTGACATTATCTGGTACGTATGGCTTGTAAATAACTTCAATAGAAAATCCATCTCTAAGTGGGGTGAACCTAGCAGCAGCGTTGACGAGTGTATCAGCTACTTCATTATGAATTCTAAGTATGGGTTTAATACCGAAAGCGTGAAAAGTAGAAATTAAATGCCATACCTCTTGCTGGTAACCCTTCAGATGTGGAGACAAGAAATGGATGGTGTTACGTACCTGACAAGTGATAATCTCAAAATCGCCAATTACCTTTAAACAACGAACTTTTATATCTATGGCCTTTTTGAGTCTGAGCAACAATGCCTCATACTCGGTTGTATTATTCGTGCACTGGAACTCTAGACGACAGGAAATTAGAAACTTTTTCTTCTGAGGGTCCAGCAAGATACAGCCCATGCCAACCCCATCCTGGGCTATGGAACCATCATAGTACAAGGTCCATATTTCATCTTCTGATTTGACAAGGTTGTCCGAGCACATTGGGGACACACTCAGGGCAACAGATTCTAATGGGTCTTTCATTGAGGCGGAGGATTTTTCAGTGACTAGCGGTAGTTCAGACTAGATGCCTTGAGTGATCGGATATTGGGGAGTTTGATAGCACCCAAAAATGGATTCTAAGAAACACATACCGAGCTCTTCTTGTGCAAAACTGACTGGTTCGTTAGTTGCGTCCAGGTCGGTCACAGTGTATTTCATGTACGGCTCACTTTCGACCCGGATTTGGTTGTTCTTGCCCTTGTATAGCCAAAGGTGGGACAAATCAATGGCAAAGTATCCCTGGAGCTTTCTAGACCAATCTCTACTCAATAGAAGTCCATAGGCCTTGGGGATATCCACGATTACTATGTCAATGCACTAATGTACTCTAGAACCGGAGGATAGGCGGATGATGACGTTGTTTAATTCGCCTACTGCAGGGATTTGAGATTTGTCGAGTTGGATGATCTTGGCATCAATTTTCTCAGGGCGTATGTTTAACTTATTGCATACGGATAAGGGCATAACATTCGTGGATGCACCAGAATCGACAAGGCAATTATGGACATTGAATTTAAAGATCTCGAAGGAGAGGAGAAATGGTGGAGTGGATCCCCTAGAGTTGGCGTTTACAACATTTACGATGGATTGGGGACTAGCAGCAGTTTGGGCAGATGTGGTGCCCATGGGTTTGGTCACCGGTAGATTGGAAAATTCCTTGAGGATAATATCTCACTGGTTAGCAATGCAAGCGAGCTTGTAGAGAGAAATATTGGCCCGGGTCTTCTTCATATCCTCGATAATGTTATATCCAGGATCTGTGTGTGAGGCAAGTTTGGTGGTGTTTTTAGGGGAAACCGATGAAGATTTAGCCTTGGGGCCTTCTCAGGGATTAGTTGGACTAAATTTTTCAAGAGTCTTGCTTTGGTTTTCTACGTTTGGTGGCAGGATTTTCCTTAAGAAAGATTTTCTTTTTTCTTCAAAGGATTGCTCAGGGATCAGGCCTTTGCTCCTCAAACCATAGTTTAGAGGGGGTTTAGATTTAGGATTGTCATCCAAGTTTATCCTAGTTGTGGAATGTAGAGATTCTCCGCAGATGACCTCAAAGCGAGGACAGTGGAACCCATATCTTCATCTGGGGGGGAGGCCTCCTCGTTGTCTGAAATAGCCTCCTCTTCTAGATCTCTGGGGCTTTGATCTTCCAGAAGTTGATTCACCACAGTGGTCATGCTATTAATCCACTGGGGGCAAGTTTTCTCTGAGTGGGAGTCTTGATGGAAAAAACAAAAATTGTCCTTACCGATTTCTTCAACGTTGAGACCAGCACTTGAGTTTGATGGGGGCTGGTTCACAGCGGGGTTATTCTTTCTGAAGAAATGTTTCTGCCTCTTAGTAGCTAGGATAGAATCATTGTTCTTCCTCTTCATATCAGAGACTTCTTTGGTCAGTGAATTGAGGGATTTTGTGATACTTTCGAAATCGAAGGGGTCCTTGTCTTTGTCTCCAGATTTATGGTTTGAGGATTGGGCTCTCTTCGTGGTCGGATTTTGATCATCTCGACCCTCATGGTAGATGGCTCCTATGGATATCATATCCCGTTCGACAGCTAGGGCGGTGGTGTAATTTGTCACCAAGGTAGCTCTAGCTTCGCGCTTCACGAATACGACAATATCCGGAGGGAGAGCCTGAGTGTAGTAGTCGACGATAATGGAATAATCTAAGGCCATATTTAGCGGGAATTTGTTCAATATCGTAGCAAAGTGTTGATTGAAATATTTGACTTTTTCCTTTTTTTTACAATTCAAAGTACTAAGTTCTGTGAGGAGCATGGAAGGAGTTTTGTCTTCCGAAAACTTTTGAAGGAAAATACCATGGAACTACTCCCAAGAAGAAATGGAAGCAACATGGAGGGATCGGTACCAGGTGGTGGCTTTATTCTCTAAATTATGGGGAAAAAGACGACATGCTACATCGTCAGATTGTACTGTCATCATTTTCAAGGCCAGGTAAAAGTTACTTATGTGATCTTCGGCCAGCATACCCTTTTCGAGGTCGAACTTAGGGAGGTGCTTCTCGAGATTTCGGGGCATGTCATGGAGGGGGCCATGGAGGGCTAAAGGAGATTGTGCCATCCAAGCCAGTGGCTACACACACCTAGCCTGTTGGTGGCGTGGTATGTAAACATGCCCTATTTCACTTTCAGACTCGCTCCGTATACTTGACCCGGATGCTTCGCCTTCATGATGAGACTGCATGTCATGATTCCTCCCTCGGTTCCCTACATATCTAATGTTTCTCCAATTATAAAGGAATGGAAATATATTATATTTTTTGTGGTGATGGTGGTGGCCCAGATTCCGGCCTTGTCCACGGCCCCTGTTTCCTTGGCCTCTGTTTCCCTGGCCCCTCTCGGCTCCTCCTCCAGGTGGGTTGTTTGGTTGAGTGTTATCATTCAGAGCTTGGTCGGGTTGAGGGTCGACGTTGGGTTGTGGTTCAGTGATTTTGGGGCCACCCTCTTCAGCCCCCCAAGGGTTGTCCGAGGGTTCTTCAGAATTACGCTCAACTATTTCTACATAATCTTTGATCATAAGACCCACAAGCTAAGGTAGGGAGTTGACAAGGGTTCCTTGGCGATTGTGGTTAGCTGTGGGAGTTCCAGGATTAGCCAAGGAACTAGTGACCGAGGCTTGCTGTAAACCCCTGACAAGGTTACAGGCGATAGGGCGCAGGGCCCTTTGTTGATCTAAAGTGATCTCATGGTACGGGGCTTCCTCCTCCTGGGAATTTTCTAAGGGTGTAGGACCGGTATTTTCATACATGATCTCCCCTTGGGGAGTTTGTAACGGGATGTTACTTGTGTGCTGGGAGTCTTCCATTCAGGCCCTCCTTCTAGTGCCAATTCTGTTGACGCAAAAATATGTCCAGCCAATAGTAAGGCTCAACTTGTGAAGACACTTGAGATAATTTGGAATAAAATTTTCCCTCTTGATTGTGATCTGATTTGACAAGGAGGCCAGTTTAGCATAGATTCGAACCGGTGATATGATGAATTGAACCATTTTTTCTCTTGATGCCGGCAGGTCCTAAGAGGTAGTCTCTTGCCTTATGGGCTGTAGGAATGCTTATATATCTTTGGAGACCTCTTCCCATGTTTTCTCTTCCCCCAGTGTACCCAGAGATGGGATGTGGTGTACTCCGACCATTGAGTTGAGGCCACTAATCAGATGTTAATACGCATACATTACTTTCTCAAGATCCTTGATGAGCATCTCTTTGGATTGTACTTTTATCTGGATTTGAACGTTGTCATTCTAGGTGGCAATCCAATCCTTTCTAGGCAACGTGGCTGAAGCTTGCGGATACCTGTTAGACCAATCTAATGTCATGTCTAAGGCATTAGAAGCTTCCCTTAGTTGTGTGTTTCTCCTCTTAGTTTCTGCATGTGCTTTCAGTAGTGGCACTACAGTTTGTTTTATGAACAATTCTTCATACACCAGTTTCATGGTGGCCTCCAAAGTGACCAGCTCCCCCTGTACAGTGAGTGATGTTTCATTAGTAGGGGCATCCCTGGCCTGAAGTTGATGGGCCTCTTCTTGTAGCGCCCTCTTTTCTTGTTCTTATTTAGCCATCTTGAGTTTTGAGGCCTGTAATCTATTCTGCAGGGATAGAATTTCTTTTCTCATCTTGCTCACGTTCTCCTCGGTGGCTGCTGTGAAAGCGGTACCAGCTGCTACGATAATGACCGAATTGGTCCTGGTGTCCAAGACTATATCCTTCTCTGAAGTGACTATGAGGGGTGTAGCAGGGTCTCATGCTAAACATCTTCTCTTTTCCTGCCTAATCTTGTGTGTGAATCGATCATAGGTGAGTCTAGTAAGATCAAGCAATCCTTCATCTAAATTCTCGGAGGTACCAAATTCCGAGAGGGAAAAGCGCACATTAGGTGCAGGAGTTGTTTGAGGTACCTCGATATGTGGCAATTCGGTTTGTTTCTCTGTCTCGGGAGGCGGTGTTTCCTTGGAGGAATCTTCTTGTGACTTCCTACTTTCTTCCTCCTTCCTCTTCTGTTCTGTTTCAGCCCTATGTTGCTCTTCTTGCAATTGGCGCTCTTCTTCCGCCTTGTCATGTTCTTCTTTTAGCTGGTGCTCGGCTTCTGCTTTGTCCTACTCTGTCTTCAGCTAGCGCTCAGCTTCTGCTTTGTCCTGCTCTATTTTCAGCCGGCGCTCAGCTTCTGCCCTTTCTTCCTCTTCCTTCTTCCTGCGGTTTTCTTCTGCCCACTTCTTCCTTTGCTCTTCTTTCAGTTGCTTATTTCGTTTTTCATATTCTTCCTTTGCCTTTTTCTCTGCCTCTTGTTTAGCTCTGGCCTCCTCTTCTCTTTCCCTCTCTTCGGCCTCTTGTTTAGCTTTGGCTTCCTTTTCTCTTTGTTGGGTAGAAGGGTTAAGGCATGTACCAGTCCTCGACTTCTTAGCTTTGGAGGATGAGACTCCTCCCAGTGTATGAACCCTTTCTTCCAAAGTCTCGTTGTCCTGCTCCTCCTAATCACTTGATTCTATTGGAGCAACCTCTCTATCCTTGTTGTACCAATTCTTTATTCTACCTTCGGCTAGACAGTTAGTATGCTGGTAACTCCATTTTAATTCGGCCCGCTTGCAGTATGCGGGGATAACTCTCTTGGGATCATATGTTTGGTGTGCCAAGGGAGGCAAACAGAAACCCTTGATCTATTCGGATTTTGCTTCTACTTCCCTAAAATCCTTTACTGTGTAGGTGCCAATGGTGAGCGGCAGGGTGGGCCATGGCTTCTTCTTACCCTTAGTGAGGACTTTGGAGAAACCGCCTGACATCTGATAGCAAGTTTCTTAGAGGAGAAGCTTGTCTGTTATGAAACGGGGCAATGCGTGAGGGGCCTTGAGCGACCCAAAAACTCGAATGATGGTACTATCAGTGTCTGGAAACCAGTGGGCCACCTGAGTTATTGTCTCCATGGCTCGCTTGGACATGCAAGGGGGGTCTTTTCAGAACAGTTTTACATAGAGGGTGGGGATGAAGCTACATGCAATTGACTCCATGTCTTTCTTATACCTAGAATCCCAAAACACCATTAGATATTTTTGAATTGGACCGCCCTTATTTGGGTCCCAGTTATGTGACCACCCCTCAAACTGGCACCTGGCGCACACTGCATCTAGGAGATAAGATGCCACGTAAAATTCTGACGCATACCCTTCATCAAGTGCCAGTGTCGCAGATATGTTTGACCTGAGGGTTGCTACTATCACATTGGTCCAGTTGAAATGGGTATCATACATAATGACATCGTACATCAAAGAGACCCAAGCACCGTTGAAAAAGGTGGCATCTAGGCGGCCATACATCCTACATAGCATTGTAGCTACGAATTTGTAGACCTTCCTAAGACCTGTCATCTGATATTCCTGATCCTTCTTGAGCTGAAACTTTTCTGGGTCTTCCCACCATCCTTTCAAAGTTTCTAATAGAGGAACTACATGAGTAGTGGCCCATTCATCAGTGAAGGTCTGCTCTCGGGAAGGAAGCTCATAATAGAATTCTACATCTTGCCCCTTTACGTTTGTGAAGGACTTCCCGGCATGGTCCCGAATGACCCAAATCTTGGGGTCGATCCTCCGTAGGAACCATTCAATCAGCTCGACACATGGGAATACCAGCGGATTGGCCCCTGCATAGTGCATCTTGGATCTCTTCACCTGAATGTATGCATGTCAGTCTTGGAGATCATCAGGAAATCCAGGCTTGGTAAATTCCTGATACACCTGGTACCAGCTCATACTATCCCCTTTGCCGAATTTTCATTTCGTGTCTCCATAATTAGGGGGAAATGGGTGAGGTACTTCCTCCTCTGAGATTTATATTTATGGGCTTTTGTTTCTCTTGTGAACTGCTGGAGGCCCCATGTCACTTGAGGCTACCGAAATGGATACACACTCTAGCTCGGCTTCAATGTCCCCCGGCATGTTCATAAAACAATCCCACGATAAGACAAATGCCATTATTTATAAATATGCGGGCTTTTCCTAACTCTGCTTAATCATTTTCATGGAAGTGGGTTAACCTGCGACCTGGCGACCTTGCGACTTGGTCGCTAGGTCGCGTTGGTTTAAAACTTCACAGAAGAGAAAATTAGCGACCTAGCGACTTGCGACTAGGTCGCGAGGTCGCAGGGTTGCAGGGTCACAATGGGTAAGATCTTTATGGAAGTGTGACCTAGCGACTTGGCGACTTACGACTGGGTCGCAAGGTTGCTGAGTCACTAGGTCGCGTCATCCTGAATTTTTCATGATATGCGACCTAGCGGTTCTGCGATTTAGCAACCGAGGTCGCAAGGTCGCGGGGTCGCTCTAGGGCTTTGCAGATGTGCAGTGGAAAATTGTTTAGAAAACACACATGGTGCCCATAATATTGTTGTACATGGTCGTAGGAGTCTTCATTGGTAAGTTAGGCAAGGTCCTTGGAATGGAAAAGGGGGGCAGTTAAGATGTACACAAGATCTGAATGGTTTGAAAAGAAACTGAAGGAGGGGCGGGTTTGCAGAGGGATTTCCAATGAGCTTGGTCAAGATCATAACATGGTTAAATTAGGCTAGGGTAAGGGGAAAAACAGTAACAGTTACCTTATAAAAGAAACAGTAGGAGGATTAGGCAACTTACCCGGGAAAAACGCGCTCCAGCTGACTTGTCAGAGGTGTTTTCTTTCTCTGTCACCCAGGTCAAATGCGACCTATGCAACCCTTCTATATATAAAGGGGTCGCACGTGTGGGCAATAAATGAGGGTTGCAAGGTTGCAAATGATCTGAGTTAATGAGATGTGCGACCTTGAGACTCTGCGACCTTGCGACCTAAGGGGTTGTGAGGTCGTTGATGTTTGATTTCAGACTGATGTGCGACCCAGCGACTCTGTGACCTAAAGGGTCGCAATGTCGCGGGGTCGCAATTTAGAAGAGTTTACCATATTTGCAACTTAGCGACTTGAGGTTTTGAAAAGGTGAATTTAGGCCTGACTTCTCTTTTTGTCACAAGTATTAGGGGCTCAAAAATTTAAGGAGAGAAAAATTTTGGAGGGTGTTGTAGCAGCTACAACAAATTCCAAATTGTAGTATCATGAACAATTAGATCCTCCATTCCTTAACGAGGATTTATATTTACCAGTTTATGTATAGGCAATTTGACTATGATTTTCCTTTATATTGCATATACTATGAAGTTGTATCAAGATATTTATCTATTAAGAAAGTTGTCATACATATTTTGTGGATATGATTTACCGTTTACTGAATATATGGTTTACTTTTCTCAAAATATGATTATTATTTGGTTATATTACTTATAATTTATATCATTTTATGTTGAATTTCTATGACATGATAACTAGTATCATAAAATGGTGTAATCCAGTTGTTAAATTTTGTATTCCCTTCAACCAGATTTGATGAATATTGGTAACTACCTTGCATGCAGTTTTTTTTTTTTACCTATTAATAAACATCAGATTTAGACCCTTTTCCGGGTTTAGAGATTCTGATTGTTTATCTAATATAAGTCCCTAAACATCGGTAATGAAATAGAGACTTAACTGTATTTAATTACAGTTTTGGATCTGTTAAATACACATAGCAAAATGAACATTGTACAATACACAGATAATTATTTACTTAACTGTATAAAACTAATTCTAACAATGCCTCTACTAATATAATTCTATGGATCTCTATCCCACTTATCAGTGATCTTCTGTATACATTCAGATTCAATTCAATCTATAACAATTTAACATATTTGGAATTTCTTGATAGTTATATAATGAAAAATCACAGGAGTCACATACCATTGTGTAAAGGTTGTTTTCCTCCCAACCACGATCTTATTCCATAGCTCTCCCCCAAGCAAAGACCAAATCTTCCCTAGTCTATACAACCCCTTTTTCACAGTAGTAATGGCTTATTTAAGCTTGCTTTCCCTCAACCTGTTTCCATAACGACATCTCGTTATTTTGGGATGTTGTTTCCCTTATCCTAGGATTTTATTTTATTTTTTCCACAAAATCTTCTTTTAAAACTAGCTTTTCCTCAACCCAGTTTTATTCCTACCCCTTCTCAGTAACTTTTCACTTTACTGAGGATTTTATTAGATCTTTTTATCCCATCTAATAAAAAAAATTATTTAATTTTTCTCCAAGTATTTCTGGAGATTTTTGGGAAAGTCTTGGGATTCTAGTCCATCCTCATGGATAAGAATTCCTGGTCCCAAATACTCTGTCTTTACACATTAATATTAATTATTTAACCTTATGTTTATTTAGTAATTATAAAAGTTGTAAATATGGGTATTACATAGTCTCCCTCTAAAACAAAAACATCATCATCGGTGTTGCAGATCTTTCTGTTTATTCATTGAACATCGTTGGTTACGCTTCTTTCATAATTTCTTCCCAGTCCCAAGTAGCTTCTTCAAGTGCAAAGTGCTTCCACTGCACTTTCACCTGAGCTATTGTTCTATTCTGGAGCATAGTTTATTCCCACTCCAATATATGAAGTGGTTCTGGAAGAATGTCCCCTTATGTTTCCACCTGTATCAAAGTCCATTCAACCACGTGAGAAGGGTCATGTACATATTTCTTCAACAATGAAACATGAAAAACATTATGTACTTTAATATGACTAGGTAGAGCTAATTTGTAAGCTACTGGGCCCACTCTCTCCAAAACCTCAAGGGGTCTGCAGTATCGAGGTGCTAACTTAGCACAACTGTCGGTATGCAAGGTAATTTTGCAAGGTTTAATCCTTAGGTACACATGATCTCCAGCTTTCAATTCTCTGTGAATTTTTTTTCTTATCGGCATAACTCTTCTGACAGTCTTGAGCTGCTTTAATATTCTGTTGAATTTGTTTCACATTTCGTTCCATGTCATGTATTTCTTTTGTTCCAAGGACCAATTTGTCCTCTAGTTGACTCAAACTAAGTGGAGTGTGGCATTTTCTGCCATACAAAGCTTCAAATGGACTCATGTTAATGGAGGCCTGATAGATGTTATTGTAAGAAAATTCTTCCAAATGCAGAAAGTCTTCCCACTTGGTGGGTCTATCCATCACATAAATGCGCAACATGTCCTCTAATATCTGATGTTTTCTCTACGTTTATCCATCTGTTTGAGGATGGAAGGTTCTACTGAAGTTTAGCTTTGTCCCCATTCCTCCAAACAGGGTTTTCCAAAAGGCGGATGTAAACTTTTCATCCCTATCAAAGATAATCATCTTTGGTATTCCGTGGAGTTTAAATATTTCTTTCATGAAAATATTGGCCACTTGTGTTGTTCCAAAAGTGGACTGGACAGGAAGAAAGTGTGTTGCTTTGGTTAATGTGTCCACTACAACCATAATTGAATCATGCTAGTACTTGGTATGTGGTAGTCTTGTAATAAATTCCATTGATACCACTTCCCACTTCCATTCTGGTATAGGGAGAAGATTTAGTAAACCGGTAGGATGTTGATGTTCTACTTTAACTTGTTGACACTCTAAATACCTTGCCAAGTAATCAGCTACCTCCTTCTTCATTCCTGGCCAAAACATGTTTTTCTACAAGGTTGTCACCATCTTTTGATAGCCTGGATGACTTGAATATGGTCTCTTGTGGTATTCATCTAAGATTTCATGTTTTAAGGTGGATACATTTGGAATATACAGCCTCTGCTTGTACCAGATCAATCCTTTATGATTATAGTATATCCTGCAATTTCATCTTGCTGTAATTTTTCCTGCAATTTTACATATTGAGGATCTTACAATAATACTTCTTGAATTTTTTCTCCCACATCAAATTTTACACTACTCCCTGTATATTCCAAAATTTAATGAGAATGTCTACTTAAGGCATCAAAAATTCAGTTTTCCTTCCCTTTTATGTGTTTGATTTCCATATCAAACTCACTAAGGAAAGCTAACCACCTTGCTTGTCTTGCATTTACATCTAGTTGGCTAAATAAATACTTTAGACTTATATGATCTATCAGTAATATAAATTTATTTCCCAACAAATAGTGTCTCCATATTTTTAATATATGTATGAAAACAACCAATTCCAAGTCATACACTACATAATTGCGTTCATGCTACTTAGATTTTCGGGACTCATAAGCTATTACTGCATTATCTTGCAGAAATACTCCTCCCAACCGTTCTATACAACCGTCAGTACACACAACAAACTCTTTAGTTGGATCAACAATATTTAGGATAGGTGCAGTAGTTAATTTCTATTCAGTTGTTCAAAACTCTCTGGAACTTGATTGTCCACTCAAATTTCACTCCCTTTTTCTACAATGATGTGATGGGGTAAACCAATGCAGAAAATCCTTCCACAAATCTATGGTAATATCCAGTAATACCCATAGATTTTCCAAATGTTTGTGCAGAAAATTGTTCATGAGACACGTGAAAGTAACATGGGAGTTTGTGAGTCCAAAGGGTAAAACTACAAACTCATAATGTCCATATCAAGTTCGTAAGGTTTTCTTATGGATTTATTCATCTTTAATACGGATTAGATGATAGCCAGTTCTAAAGTTAATTTTTGAGAATATGGTTTCCCCCCTTACTTGATCGAATAGATCATGATCTATTCGTGGAAGAGGGTACCAGTTTTGGATGGTTAACTTGTTTAACTTATTGTAGTCTAGACACATCTGGAAGGTTCCATCCTTTTTCTTGACAAACAAAACTGGTGCTCCCCACAGAGACACACTTGGTCTAATATACCCTTTGTCTAAAAATTCCTATAACTAAAGTTTCAGTTCTAATAGTTCAGGAGTACTCATTCTATAAGGTGCTTTGGAAACTAGGGTGGCTCCTAGTATCAACTCAATAGAAAAATCAATTTCTCTTTGTGGGGGAAGTTGAGGAATTTATTCAGGAAATACATCCTGGAATTCCTTGATTACAGATAAGTCTTCTACAGATTCATTTTCTGTTCATTGTCCTAAATCTTCAATCTGGACAACATATACTGGACAACCTTTCCTTGTTGTCCATTTTAATTGTAATGCAGAAATCTACCTAATGGACACATGCTTGGGTTCTCCTTTGCTATTATAGATTTTCCTACAACATCAATGCAAGTTACTATTTTTTCTAAGCAATTTACTATTTCTTTCTATTGTTCCATCCAATCGATTCCAACTAGGAGATCATAAGATCCTAAAGGAAGGACATTTAAATGGAAATCTGTATTGTATCCATTTAAAATTATATAAGTTTTGGGTAGCTTATGTGTGACTTTACTCTTTGTATCCGTAGCCAACTATACCAGCCAAGAGTGCTGAAATTTTTATGTTTTTAATTTACAATTTTCCAATACATGGGGGCTGGTATAACTTAAATGAGCTCTTGGATCAAGTAAAATATATACAGGTTGGTCAGAGATGATACCTTCAATTTCAATCATGGTTGCTTGGTGTTTAGGTTGTTTGTCTTCTAATGATGCACTGATCTGGGGAATTTCTTGGGCAATATCATTCACTGTGGTCATTTCCTGTACTTCTTGAATGTTCTGAATTTTACGAGTGTTGTGTGGATAGTCTCGCAACATATGAGGCTCATTGTTTCCCCAACATTTCAATGGTTCCTTGGCTTTTACCACCAGTTCTTGCTTGTTGTTCCCTTCCATGGGCTTGGAACAAGTGTGGGAATGTGTTGTCTGATTCTCGCCACTCTCATTAAACTTTTTGCACTGGTGGTTTTTTCCAAAATTCTTTAGATAAGTTGCTTTTGATCTTTTTTTGTTGGCTTCAACCTTCCATTTCTCTTTATTCTGCCAGTTTTTTAGCTGATCATTCTTGCCTTTAAATTGTTGGTACCACATTCGTGCTTTCCGAACAGCCTAATCCATAGTTTTAGGATTGTCAAATTAAATTCTTTCTTTGTATATGGTGGGAAAACAGTTCAGAAATCGTTGTGCTTTGGCTTTTTATTCCATTATGTATGACACATAATGAATTAAATTGGTGAATTTCATCACAAATTCATCAATAGTGAGTTGTCCAAGCCTTAACTCATGAAATCCCTTTGCCTTATCATCATAATACCTCTCATTGAGGTATCAAGATTTAAATTTCTCCTGAAATTATTCCCATGAAACATTCTTTTCGCCAAGCAAGTGTATCATTTTGGTCTCTTCCCACAAAAGTGTGGCTTTACCTTGAAGTTGGTAAACAGTCAATATTGCTTTCATATTACTTCTGTATTCATATACTTGGAAGTATTTGACCATGTTCAGGAGCCAGGATTTTTCATCATCTTCCTTCTCCTATGGAATTCTCCTCGCAACTCCTTTTTCTTTTTTGACTTTGAATCTATTTTACCATATTCTTCCCCACTCCCAGACCTCTCTGAGTTGGGTTTTGTTTCTTTCCTTTTCCTTTTTGGTTCTTCACTATAATGATTAGACCTGGAGGTTAATTCCCTTATCAACCTCTCTTGTTCAGTACTGGCCTGTAGTAAATGTTCATTGCTAGTCCTTAGTGGAACCATTTCCTACTGCAAATTCTTAATAATTTCTAGCATCTAAGCATTTGGATCTGGTGGGGCATCTCCACCCCCCAGTTCCACATACATCTCCTCTCTGTCAAACATGACAGTAGCTGAAACTTTTTTTCACTTCAATATGATGCACATAAAACAATTAATATTCATAAACAACAAATAAAATGACTTCATAATTTATTTATTTTTTTGACAACATCATTTTATTATATTTTGGGACCCATAAGCCCAAATTTTTAACCTGGCTCTGATACCACTTATAACAATGCCCACTAACCCATTTTTTTTCATACTATGCTTCCCTTAAATAAAATGCTAGTCCTCTTCCCCTTATCTCTGCTACACTTGAATTTACATTCGAATTCTTTGCCTTCCATAAGTTCTATTTCTTATGAATTATTAACTTCTTATTTTATTTCTCACTATACTATTACTTTGATAAACATTTTCATTTTTATAAACCACATGATTAGTCCCTAGCTTTAACCCTTATATTTCTAACTGGAATTACAATTCATTTTTCACTACATTTGACATCTCCTTTCCTAAGTTCCACTTAATACGAATTATGTCAATTCTATTTACATAGTCATAATTCCATACTAGGAAAAATATCATATCATTAAACCTTGGAGCATGTGTTACAACTAATGGTAAGTACAAAGGGTATGAATTATGGTTTCATTGCAATCCCTTTCCATCTATCACATTGGCCCTCTAATGGACTTCCATGTATCTCCTTTCATATGGCTTCACATGGAATGTGGGTACCTTTTGTATGCAACTTGTACGCATGAGATTAAATTGAATTTGATGGTGGAGATCTTAGGGGAAAACCCTAAGGTTTTTGGACTACCCCCCTCATGAATCATTTCTTCATTTCGATTTCTCTTGCGTCAGCAATTCTCCTCTCTGGTGCCCACCCTCGGGACAGAGCTACGGCTCTCTTCATCTTCATTGGGCAACGAATGTTTCACTCAGCTTGGGAAGAGAGAGATTAACCTTGAGTTACTCATAATGGTGGCCTTTATTACAGCACCATGGCTTGGTTTTTGTCTTGGATTTCTTTTTAATCTTACAGAGGCTTAGGACTTCGACAGAGGTCCCTTCTATTCTCTCATGTAAGCATTGTTATGATTGATGATTTCAGGTTTTATTTATTTGCCAAGGGTCCTTATTTATTTTCACAATAACATGCTTTATGCATGTACTCTTTTTTATATTTTAACTGTAATTTTTTTTTATGGGTTGCTTGACAGAGCCAACACTCTGTTCCAGCATTCTTAAGCACGGCCTCCTTCAGCTAGCATATCAAACTCACGGCTTTTTGCAGAGAGGTAAGTTCGTAAATTCATTATACCTTATGATATGAATATTTTGGTTGTTCAATGGTCATTCTCGTAATTTTACAAGGTGTTTTCGAACTCTCATTTATCCCTTTTTTCTACATCTGATAAATTCGCTGCTATTGTTGGTTTTGGGGTTTTTTGTGAATTCATTTCCAGAATGTTTGGGCCGTAGAGTATTTCGAACTCCCACAAATTTCGAGACCCCTTCTTATTATTAATTTGGGAACCCCTGTTCGAATTGTAATTTATAGTCAAAATTATTTTATTTTGTGTCCTGATTTAATTAATTCATGTAATGAAGTGAGGGTTAACTGCCCTCATGCATAAGAATTTTTTTTTAATGCAATGTCGATTTTAGATATCCTTAATCACTTGATGTATCTTCCCTCACGCAAAGGAATTTCTTGTGCATCGTAATTCCAAAATGGGATTAACAAATTTGATGTATCCTCATTCTCGTAGAGGAACCTTCATGTACATCGCACGTACATCGTAGCTTCGAGATTTAATAAATCAATTTGTTGCATTCGTTTTATATTATACACAGGAAGTGAACCTAGTTTTCGTCCAAAATCCCGAGTATTTTACTGTTGTTGTTTGCATAAGAATTTCTTTGTTTTTGTTTTTATTTGTAATTTCAATTCAGTTATGCTTACAGTCTTTTCTTACTGTAGGTACAAGGAGAATACCAAGTATTGAAGAATATTTCTAGGTAATATCCTCTTAACTCTTATACCCTTATTCTTAGGATTTATTTCCTTAATTTTATTTTCTTATAGTATCAATATGATTCTAATTTCAATTTCCCTGTTTTATTTCAGGCTTGATGTTATTCTCTCTACATAATGTATTGTTCACCTCTGTCATCTACCACCTCACCTGACAGACAATTTATCTCATTCACAGGTTGGTCACTGGACCAATGAAGACTATACGACATTCTCTCAATTCTACATGTTTTATATTAGCTATTTAATATTACACTGGGGTTGTGACCTTAATGTATTTCTAGTTTCAATATACAATTCCAAATTGTAGTATCATGAACAGTTAGATCCTCCATTCCTTACTGAGGATTATACTTACCAGTTTATGTATAGGAAATTTGAATATGATTTTCCTTTATATTGCATATACTATGAATTTGTATCAAGATATTTATATATAAAGAATTTTTTCATACATATTTTGTGGATATGATTTCCCCTTTACTGAATATATGGTTTACTTTTCTCAGAATATGATTATTCTATGGTTATATTACTTGTAATTTATATCAATTTCTGTTGAATTTCTATGACATGATAACTAGTATCATAAAATGGTGTAAACCAGTTGTCAAATTTTGTATTCCCTTCAACTAGATTTGATGAATATTTGTAAATACCTTGCAAGCAGTTTTATTTTTTTTGACCTATTAATAAAAATAAGATTTAGACCATTTTCTGGGTTTAGAGATAATGATTTTTTATCTATAATAAGTCCCTAAACATGTGTAACAAATTAGAGACTTAATTGTATTTAATTACAGTGGCGGATCTGTTAAATACACATAGTAAAATGGACACTTTACAATACGCAAATAATTATTTACTTAATTGTATAAAATTAATTCTAACAGTGCCTCTACTAATATAATTCTATGGATCTCTATCCCACTTATCAGTGATCTTCTGTATACTTTCAGATTCAATTCAATCTCTAACAATTTAACAGATTTGGAATTTCCTGATAGTTATATAATGAAAAATCACAGGAATCACATACCACTGTGTAAAGATTGTTTTCCTCCCAACATGAGCTTATGCCACAACTCTCACTTGAGCGGAGACCAAATCTTCCATAGTGTAGACAACCCCTTTGTCACACTAGTAATGGCTTATTAAAGCTTGTTTCCCCTCAGTTTGTTTCCATAATGGCATCCCGGTATTTTTGGATGTTGTTTCCCTTAGCCTAGGCTTTTCTTTTATTTTTTCCACAAAAGCTTCTTTTAAAACTAGCTTTTCCTCAGCCCATTTTTATTCCTACCCCTTCTCAATAAATTTCCACTTTAATAAGGATTTTATTAGATCTTTTTCTCCCATATAATAAAATTTATTTATTGATTTTTCTCCAAGGATTTCTGGAGAGTTTTGGGAAAGTCTTGAGATTCTAGTCCATCCTCGTGGATAAGAATTCCTAGTCTCAAATACTCTGTAAATTAATATTAATTCCACACTTATTTATTAATTTCAAAAATAATATGTTCATAAATAATTATTTTGTTGGTCCACCTAAACCTTAGGTTTATTCACTAATTATAAAAGTTGTAATTAGGGGTATTATAGGTCTATAGTTCCTGAGGGATGGTTGTAATTTGTCGGTTATTTAGCCCCGCCTCCATAACCAGAACTTCGAGGTTGGGTCATATCATAGTGACACCCATCTCATGTTTAACCTATAGAGCTTTTTAAAGTGGGTAAATGTGGGAGGAGGTGTTACAGTAATTATAGAGATAAGTATCAACTACCAATTTGAATAATTTATATGTTTAAGTTGTGATTTGAATTGATTTAAAATTTTATGGCTAACCTCATAAAGAATCTACTAATGAAAGTGTGGTTTAATTTTCTTTAAAATTTGTATGATTATCTCGTAATAATTGTATGCTTATGATGTAGGTGAACTACTGAACTTTCCAACATAAATATAGGAGTTTGACTACAAAGAAAACAATATCGTCTTAATAATACCAAATTGCATAACAAAAATAATTAATGAGGTTGAATAGCTTCAGGACTAGGCCATTGTAGTGACACTAGAACCCTATGATATGCACTGATCCCCATGAGGTATGACATGAAAAAAATTGCATTATGTTATTAAACCAAGGCAGAGGAATGCCTTGGCTATGAATATTCTTCCTATGCATGGAAGCCTTTCCAAGGGATGGATCACCCGAGGGACTGATGAATTAAAGAAGCGGATGCTTGAACTTGGAAAACGTGTGACGACATGAAAAAGAAAACTTGAATGAACTGGTTTTCAAAGAATCATGTGCATAATACGCATTGGGATCAAAGATGCATTGGGTGTGACTTAGGAAGCAATGAGTTGAATTAGTTCCCTGAAGGAGCCTTAAGCACATTGAATGACATGGCTAGACATGACAATTCAGGACATGGGAAATGTTGTTGAGATAAATATCTATAAATTAGAGATCAATTTTTGTTGATGTCCTCTGTTTTTCATAACATCGAGGAAAATGTTCCTTTAAGGGGTGGGGTTTGTAACATCCCCCTATTCTACTCTTGCTTATTGTAATGATTATTGTGATTGTAACGCCAACATGGAACGACCATGACTGACTAGACCTATGATTAAACATATACTAATTATTATTAATTAGTTAACACAACTATTGGACAAGCTTATGGATTCTTGGCCTGAGGAAAACTTTCTTGCTCACCTATTTTTACCTAAATCCACATTAATTCATGAAGCATGCTTGCTTGCTTATCTTTCTTGAAAATCCATGACCCATACCGACTGAATAAATATCGAGGTTGCTTTTATACTTGGTGAGTCAATTTTCTAATAGGTTTTATGTGATGTGATGGGGTTTGAATTGAATTTGGCAGAGCTCATTGATGAGCATTACAAATTTAAGTAGTGGAAATAATTCCCTCACCTAAAGAGTGAGGAGGTGGTGTAACAAATCGAACCACCTTTTGAAAATGAGGGGATGTGATTTGACTGGGAGGTAGAAAAGGGGTTGATAGTGTTCATTCCTGGTGGATCTCACTAACAGATTGAGAAGAGGTCAAACGGAAAAGCGAAGTTTGTCTCAGGTAGTTGTAGGAAAGAAGGACAAACACATAGATAAAAAAAGGAAAAAGAGGGGTGCATTGGACGCCCTAATATTTCAAGTGTCATCCTTAGTTGGATCGTATTCCCCTATTTTCTAATAGTAAAAATTTATCCAATCTTTGTGACCCGGGTGATCATCCATGTAGTTAATTTTTATAACTAATGAGTTCTTATCTAAGCCTAGGTGGCCTATGTGAACTCTAGTGAGTGAATAGACCACTAAGTTTTTGTTGTTGAGTTGGTGGAGCATTGGAAAAGTGGACTCCATCTCCTCCTCATGTTCAACCCATTGTGTGAACCCTTTCCCTATTCAAGCATTTCCTCAGACCCTAGATCTGGCTCAGGGGTGGTCAAATAAAATAAATATTGCAATGTAGTTGGGGTATGGTTGGGTGGAGAATGGAATTCCCTCCTTTAGTTTCAAACAATTTCAATATATTCAAATAAGTAATATTGGTCATGCATGTTAGGTTGCAAGCTATGGTATGCCTTATTGTGTTTATGACTAATGACTAATCCTATTTAAATTTACATAAGAGTTCCTAATTCATTATTTAATCATGGTTGACTAGCTAATTTATATATCTATGGTGATTATGAGTTGCTTGAGTTATGTGGATGCAAATTTCCTAATTATTTGTAATGTGCATGGATTAGTTATACCTCTCGAAGGTTGTTGAGATCTCTATTTGATCATAGTGAATGCCTTGCTTGGTCATGATAGAGCTATGGATCTATTTTTTGATATTATCCTAATGTTTTACAAATTTATTTACATGAATATGCATGGTTTCTTGATATGATTTAGCTAAAAAAATTTGGCATGTGATTTCTATAATCTAACATGTTATGAATATCATGGATTAATGCCTTGTTGAAGATTGTAGACTCCCTTTGTGAGGTGCATGTATGCTTGAATTTCCTAATTTGGTATGATATAGCATGTGATTTCATTTATCTAATATGTTTATAAAGCAGAGCTATTTTCATGGTCATGAATGATTAATTGATGCACTTAGCTACATTGTTGTAGTATGTGAAATTCAATATTCTAATACACTAGTTATAGTGGGTCTTTGTTGGTTTAAGATTGTTGATTGTCTTCCCTAGTAACGTGTAAGAATGATGAAATGTATGATATATCATTGGATCTGATAGTGTTGTTTGGGATCCATTATGTGGTTTGATACGATGTTGTATGTCTGGATTTATAAATTAGTATTATATATAGATTATCTTGTTGGAATGTCTAATAGCGGACATGTCGATGGGTCTATTGATTGTATTTTGGCTATGTATAATATGTGGAATTTTCAATTTTTGAATGAGGTTTTCAATCCTATAAAATGGGTGTTCTAATAAATTCCCTACTTGAGGAGAACCTTAGCTATGTGCCTTGAATTTCTTAGTATCTTTAAGTCGAAGTATTGTCTCAATCATATTTGCATGCGGGTCGTATATTTTGGCGGGGTCATGTATCCAAGCCTAATGCACTTTGGGTTTGGAAGATGTATTCAAGAGTCCGGAAGTCCAACTGATGCCTTCTACAATTTTAGAAACAAGTCAAATTTCCATTTCTCTAGATTTCTACAATGAGTGTAGAGTATCTGAGATGGGCCTCACTAGGGTAAATATTTGAGAAATGCAAGCCATTGAAGTGGATAGTATCTAGGATAGGCCCTCTTGGGTAAATATTTATGCAAGGATGGATTGAAGGGTAGAGTATTTGGGATGGGCCCCCTTCAGGGGAAAATATTTTCGCAATGCCGGTTGAAGTGAAAATTATTAGGACTGAGCTCCACATGGATGATTATGAAGCACATTTTGGATAATCCATGGAAATGGAATTGTATCTGGTTGTTCGAAAATATGACAAAGTACGAATTTTGGTGCACCAAAATTTTCCCAGAAACATACATAAGGAAATCATTGCATTGAAAAAAGGGGGTAGGACTATTTGGGACCTGTGAAATAAGATGAGGTGGAATGTGCCATGAATGGATGATTATGGCCACATGGAAGTCACGTAGGTTTTGTGGGTAATGTGGCATTATTTAGGTGACATGGTAGATCCACATGCATGCCAAGTGGGAGTAACATGTTCATGTGCCAAGAGTTAATTCATTAAAATTTAAAAGGGCATAACTTTCAATCTGGGAGTCGTCTAGAGATAAAATTTATCATCAGAAATATCTTGACGAGATGAACATGATGGTGATATTTGTTAGCACAGTTTATTGCTAAGTCATGAGTTCATTCCCAAGTTTTATTTTAGGATTAAAGTTCAAAACTCCTTTGTTACTCTTTGGGCTGCTTTATTACATTTCTATTATTTGTCGCTTTTCCACTTTAAAACCATTAATGGGACCTACTTCATCACAAATCGCAAATTATGGGTGCATTCACTTACTCCTGCCTCCTTAAAATCCCTGATTGTGATAATAGTGGGACCCGCCTACCACCACGTCATACTTCACTATCATATTTCTTTGTGGACCCACCTTACCTTACTTTGCAATCGCCATTTCGTAATTCCTTTGTTACCTTTTTCTGCCACTTCCAAAAAAACCTCGATTGCGATAACACTAGGACCCATTTCCCTACCACGACACTTTGCTTATCGCATATTGTAAATCCTATTTCTAACCATCCATGTTGTTCCCTCCGATTTCGAAATGTGATACTCCTTTGATTGCAAAATGCGATAAGCTCTGATCCCTGATTTGTGATAACCCCTCCGTCTTGCGATTGTGATATATTGCATTGCAATTCCACCACTTTGTTACCACTTTATGTTGCCCGCTTCTAAAAACCCCCAATGTGATTGGTAGGACCCACCTTACCGCCACGTCACTTACTACACAATTTCAAATTGCAAATCATTTTGTTGTTACCTTATGTCCTCCACTCCTAAACTACCGATTTGAGATTGTTTAACACAATGACTAATTAGATGGTTACACATACACACGCCGCTAACTTAATATTATCAGGATTTATTAAAGTTTTGAAGTACATCAAACACGTGGATCTAATCAAAGAGTATCAGTAAAGATTTTGATGGGCATAACACTCAGTAAAGAGGATGATAAGTTTCTGGATCATCAACTATGGACACATCATCAACTAGGCCAGCACATTGCCAAAATTCAAGGAGCAGACCCTTAATGTCAGTTAGTTGTTATTTGGTTCAGTCGTGGTCATTGTCGCCTCAAGCACATGAACTTTTCTATGTATATCAGCAAGAATGGGGCACATGGTTATTAAATACCCGAGACACAAGGAGAAAATTCAGCAGAAAAAGGTGCAGCGTGACAGCACACTCAACATTCCATCTCAAAATTCTTCTCTTCTTCTTTCTCCATCTGTCCTTTCTGTTAGATTTCGTGGAGATAAGGATGTAATGTCTTTTGACACATATTTTATGTTAGAATTAATATTTCCTTATTTTTAGAAGAGATGGATTTGGTTCCTCTCTTGCTATATATAGCACTTGTAAATATTATAACAGGGTGGGATGTTAGTCTAATGAAAGACTGAATATAATAAGAAAAACCTTTTTGCTTCATGCTGGAGGATTTTGTGATTCAAGGAACATATAATGTGTGGTGTGTATCTTAACTTTTTTAATTTCTTCTAAAATATAAATTGCAGCAACTAGTGAAGTGTGAGTGAGAAGTTGTTAAAGGATTTAACAGTAAATTATCTGCTTTTGGTCTTCTGCAAGTTATATATGTTTAATAGAACATGTCAGTGAAAATTTCATAAAGGATTTGTGGAATACTTTATATATGCAATCTATTTTCTAAGTGTTATTTTCTTAACCCAATATAGAGTTTGTTTTAAAGGTCATTACATAGTTGTGTGATTGATTTAGGATAGGAATATTTCATGAAATAGGTACTAGCTATTCATCTTCTCCACTTGTGTACTTTTCTCCCTATACTACTTTTTACCCACACAATTTATACTTGCCACAGCTTGTCAAGTGCATGAATGTATTAAAGAAGATAAAATAATTTCAAAATATTTGAGAAAGTCATCCTACCACTCAAACAATCCCTTTAAAATTTGAAATGAACTATGATGTGTAAGGCTTACTCCTTAAGAAGTCAAGGAGTGACTTCTTACGCTAAAATATTTGGCGCCATTGCCGAGGAGGCGAATTTAAGTTTATATATGGGTGAATGACAAAGTTATAAATCTAGTTATGAGGTGTACAGTTCCAGCTGTATTTTTAGACTGCTTTACACCTGACGACTCCATGACAAAGAATCCAATGGCGACTCCATAGTTTCAGAATGTATAAAGCCTTTGCTTCCATCTTATCTCAAAGGTTTCCTCCTTTAAATTTTTTGGCAATTCATGGTTTTCCTAATCCGGTGCCTTCTATAGATGAATGGCAACATTGTTTTTTAAGATTTTGAGGAGATGCAGATGAACATCCCGCTAAGTACCTGATTGCATTTCATGAGCTTATGCATTTGCTGGATGTGTTTCATGAAGATTTCCTCATGAAAACATTTGTGTTTTCCTTTGATGGAGATGAGCGCAAATGGTTTCGATCCTTACCTACTAGTACTATTTCTCCTTTAAGGGAATTTCATGAAATGTTTCATAGTTATTGTAAAGGACTATATTCATCTGAGTTATTGTTTGATAACTGCAATGAAGAATTTGAGTGTTATGTTCATAATGATAAAGTAGATTCTTCTATCAGTGTTATGGAAAATGTTTATGAAGAGTTTGAAAAAGGTATGGATCTAGATCAGATTCATATGGATCCAATTATTCCTAGTACTCAGGATGAAGAATCTGATGAGCATGATGTTCTTCCTTTGGAGCCTGATGTATTGCTGCAATTTAGTTCTGCTAGTTTAAGTGTCTCTAACAAGTTTGTTGTCCAAGAAAGTAATCAACAACTTAAATAAGGTTTTTTTGCCCTTAAATGTAATGAAACATATGTAGTTAATGAGTTGTTGCAAGGAGGACAAGAGAAGCCTAGTTTTATTGTCATAGCATATTTTAAACAATAGCAGCTTAGTCTTTTGGATCAGCTAGACATTCCTCATATGTTTCATGATTTGGTTGTTGATTGGATGGATTCAATTTCAGCAGTGGTCTCCATTAATATAGCAACAATTGAAATGACACACGTGGTTTATAACAATAAGTACAGGTTTCCAGTTCGTTTCTTGCTACATATATTATATCCCTTGTGGGTCTTTTCAAATAGTTGCATGCAAGAGTTTCTCTGATTTTATGGTTGCATTGGAAATCAAGTTATCCTTGATTAGGAAAGTTTTCAGCTGATTAGAAGTAGGAGGATGAATAAGCTCACCACTTGAGAGTTTCTTTTCAGTTTTAGATTGCAATTTGATTTCCCTATTTTAGTTATGTCGTATTAAATTGCAGAAGATTGAAATCTAGCTTATGACTCCATTACCCAATGGCTAGGCATCCTGGTCTTTTTGATCTAATGAGAAAAATTGTTGGTTGGAGAGATAAGGGCTAGATAAGGCACTAAAACTACAAACTATTCTTAGAGCCTTGCAGGGAGAGCTCTATTCCCTGTGGAGCCAATGTTAGCACAATTTCTTGCTAAGTCATGAGTTAATTCCCTAGTTTTATTTTAGGGTTAAAGTTAAAAACTCCTTTGTTACACTTTGGGCCTCTTTATTACATTTCTATTATTTATCAATTTTCCGCTTTAAAACCTTTAATGGGATGTACTTCATCACACATTGCAAAATATTTGTGCATTCACTTACTCCTGCCTCCTTAAAATCCTTGATTGCGACTACAGTGGGACCTGCCTACCGCCACGTCATACTGCACTATCATATCGCTTTGTGGACCCACCTTACCTTACTTCGTAATCGTCATTTCGCAATTCCTTTGTTACCATCTCCTGTCGCTTCCAAGAAAACCCCCAATTGTGATAACACTAGGACCCATTTCCCTGCCACGTCACTTCGCTTATCACATATTGTAAATCCTATTGCTAACCATCCATGTTGCCCTTTTCGATTGCAAAATGTGATACTCCTCTGATTGTGAAATGCGATAATCTTCGATCCCCAATTTGTGATAACCCCTCCATCTTGTGATTTCGATATATCACATTTCAATTTTGCCACGTTGTTACTGCTTTATGTTTCTCACTCCTAAAAACCCCCAATGTGATTGGTAGGACCGACCTTACCGCCATGTCACTTACTGTGCAATCGTAAATCACAAATCATTTTGTTGTTTCCTTACGTCCTCCACTCCTAAACTACCATTGTGTGATGGTTTAATGTAGTGACTAATTAGATGTTTATGCATATACACTCTGCCAACTGAATATCATCAGGCTTTATTAAATTTTTGAAGTACAACAAACACCTGGAGCAAATCAAAGAGTATCAGTAAAGATTTTCATTAGGGGAATTTTGAGGTATAAAATGGGCCTCCTAAGGAAATACTAAAATAATAGCTAAACCAATAAAATAATATTTATTAATTTGCAATTCACCTTTTGTACCAAAATCCATGTAACCATGGTTAAATTCAATTCAAAATTTATACCAAAATAAAATTAATAAAAAAAGTGTATTGATGTGACTATAAATAAAAATGATCTTTTCAAGAAAAAGCCATTATCATTGCAAAACTAATGCACTTGTCCTTTGTACTTAAATAACTTAAAATAAAATATAAATATAAATCATAAATTCTTAATTATAAAATATACTATTAATTAAAAATTATATTATTTAAATTATATACTAACTTGTAATTAATATACTATATAAATATATGAAAATATACAAATATAATATTTATTTAAAAGTGTGTAAATACATGAAGATTGTGTAGGGATATGCTTTGTTTCTTTCAAAAAATATGAAATGAAAATAGTAATATTTTATTCAAAAAGTCTGAAATGACATTTGTTATGAGTACTTTACTTTATGACTTTAAAAGTACTTAGAGCACTACCATGGTTAACCATGAGTTTTTATCCACCATTGAGAATGTGACAAGTAAGTACCTTTAACTCAAGCAATGCCACCTCAACCATTAGGGATGATGTCATCCCCTAAAATGTGATTGGTTCTCATAAAGTGAATTTTGATTGTACATTTTCCTTAGGAGGCCCATTTTAGACCTCAAAATTCCTCTAATGGATGGCAGAACACTCAGTAAAGAGGATGATTAGCTGCCAGATCATCAACCCTGGACACATCATCAACTAGGCCAACACATTGCCTTGAGGAGTAGACCCTTAATGTCAATTAGTTGTTATTTGGTTCAATCATGGTCATTGCCACCTCAAGCACATGATATTTTTGATATATATCAGCAATCAAGGGGCTACATGGTTATTAAAGACCCAATACACAAGGAGAAAATTCAGAAAAAAAAAGGGGCAACATGAAAACACACTCAGCATTCCAACCCAGAATTATTCTCTTCTTCTTTCTCCATCTGTCCTTTCTGTTACATTTCGAGGAGATAAGGATGTAATGTCTTTCAACACATGCATTATGTTAGAATTAATGTTTCCTTATTTTTAGAAGAGATGGAGTTGGTTCCTCTCTTGCTATATATAGCACTTGTAAATACAATAACAGGGTGGGATGTTATTCTACTGAAAGGCTGACTATAATAAGAAAAAAAATTTGTCTTCATACTGGAGGATTTTTTTATTCAAGGAACATCTAATGTGTGGTGTGTATCTTTCCTTTGTTAATTTCTTCTAAAATATAAATTGCAGCGACTAGTGAAGTGTGAGTGAGAAGATGTTAAAGGATTTAACAGTAAATTATCTGTTTTCAGTCTTCTGCAAGTTATATGTGTGTAATAGAACATGTTAGTGAATATTTCATAAAGGATTTGTGGAATAATTTATACATGCAATCTATTTTCTAAGTGTTGTTTGCTTAACATAAACAAAGCTTGTGTTAAAGGTCATTAACATAGTTGTGTGACTGATTTAGGAAAGGAATATTTCCTAAAATAGGTACTAGCTATTCATCTTCTTCCACTTGTGTACTATGCTCCCTATACAACCTTTTGCCCACACAATTTATACTTGCCACAGCTTTCCAAAAGCATGAATGTATTAAAGAAGATAAAATCATTTCAAAATATTTGAGAAAGCCATCCCACCTCTCAAACAACCCCTTTAAAATTTGAAATGAACTATGATGTGTAAGGCTTACTCCTTAAGCAGACAAGGAGTGACTTCTTACGCTAACATATTTGGTGTTGCTATCGGGGAGGCGAATTGAAGTTTATCCCTGGATGAATGACAAAGTTATAAGTCTATTTTTGAGGTGTACAGCTCCAACTGCCTTTTTATATTACACTTGACAGCTCCATGACAAAGAATCCAATGGCGGCTCCATAGTTTCAGAATGTTGAAAGCTTTGCTTCCATCTTAGCTCAAAGATTTGCTCCTTTAAATTTTTTGGCAATTCATGGTTTTCCTAATTCAGTGCCTTCTACAGATGAATGGAAACATCGTTTTTTAATATTTTGTGGAGATGAAGATGAAAATCCCGCTAAGTACCTGATTGCATTTCATGAGCTTATGCACTTGTTGGATGTGTTTCATGAAGATGTCCTCCTGAAAATATTTGTGTTTTCCCTTGATGGAGATGCGCACAAATGGTTATGGTCCTTACCTGCTAGGACTATTTCTTTTTTAAGGGAATTTCATGAAATGTTTCATCGTTATTGTAAAGGACTATATTCATCTGAGTTGTTGCTTGATAACTGTTGTGAAGAATTTGAGTGTTATGTTCAGAATGATAAATTAGATTCTTCTTGTAGTGTTATGGAAAAATTTTATGAAGAGTTTGAAAAAGGTATGGATCTAAATTAGATTCATACAGATCCAATTCTTCCTAGTACTCAGGATGAATAATCTGATGAGCATGATGTTCTTCCTTTGGAACCTGATATATTGCTTCCATTTAGTTCTGTTGGTTTAAGTGCCTCTAACGAGTTTGTTGTCCAAGAAAGTAATCAACGACTTAAAGAAGGTTTTGTTGCCCTTAAATGTAATGAAACATATGTAGTTAATGAGTTGTTGCAAGGAGGACAAGAGCAACCCAGTTTTATTGACATGGCATATTTTAAACAATAGCAACTTGGTATTTTCGATCAACTAGACAGTCCTCATATGTTTCATGATCCGGTTGTTGATTGGATGGATTCATTTTCAGCAGGGGTCTCCAATGCAGCAGCAGTTGAAATGACACACACGGTTTATAATAGTAAGTATAGGTTTCCAGTCTGTTTCTTGCTGCATATATTATATCCCTTGTGTGTCTTTTCAAACATTTGCATGCAAGAGTTTCTCTTTATTGGACAAATGATTTTATGGTTGCATTGGAAATCAAGTTATACTTGATTAGGCAAGTTTTCAACTGATTAGAAGTAGGAGGATGAATAAGCTCGCCACTCGAGCATTTCTTTTCAGTTTTATATTTCACTTTGATTTCCGTATTTCAGTCATGTCCAATTAAGTCTCAGAAGATTGAAATCTAGCTTATGACTCCATTACCCAATGGCTAGGCATGTCAGTCTTTTTTATTTAATGAGTATAATTTTTGGTTGTAGAAATAAGCGTTTGATAAGGAACTGAAACTACAAAAGATTCTTAGAGCCTCACAGGGAGAGCTCTATCCCCTGTGGAGCCAATGTTAGCATAGTTTCTTGCTAATTCATGAGTTCATTCCCTAGTTTTATTTTAGGATTAAATTTCAAAGCTCCTTTGTTATGCTTTGGGCCGCTTTATTACATTTCTATTATTTATGACTTTTATGCTTTAAAACCATTAATGGGACCTACTTCATCACAAAACGCAAATTCTTGGTGCATTCACTTATTCCTGCCTCCTTAAAATCCCCAATTGCGATGACAGTGGGACTCGCCTACCGCCACGTCATACTACACTATCGTATCGCTTTGTGGACCCACCTTACCTTACTTTGCAATTGCCATTTCGCAATTACTTTGTTACCATCTGCTACCACTTCCAAAAAACCATCGATTGCGATAACATTAGGACCCATTCCCTGCCACGTCACTTTGATTATCGCATATCGTAAATCCTATTGCTAACCATCCATGTTGCCCCCTCCAATTGTGAAATGCGATACTCCTCTGATTGTGAAATGCGATAAGCTCTGATCCTTGATTTGTGATAACGCCTCCGTCTTGTGATTGTGATATATCGCATTGCAATTCCGCCACTTTGTTACCGCTTTATGTTTCCCGCTCCTAAAAACCCCCAATGTGATTGGTAGGACCCACCTTACTACCACGTCACTTACCAAGAAATCTCAAATCGCAAATAATTTTTTTGTTGCCTTATGCCCTCCGCTCCTAAACTACCGATGCGAGATGGTTTAATACAGTGAATGATTATATGGTTACAAATATACACATCGCCAACTGAATATTATCAGGCTTTATTAAATTTTTGAAGTACAACAAAAACCTGGAGCAAATGAAAGAGTATCAGTGAATATTTTGATGGGCAGAACACTCAGTAAAGAGGATGATTAGCTTCCAGATCATCAACCTTGGACACATCATCAACTAGGGAAGCACATTGCCAAAATTCGAGGAGCAGGCCCTTAATGTCAATTATTTGTTATTTGGTTCATTCATGGTCCTTCCTGCCTCAAGCACATGATATTTTCGATATATATCAGCAAGAAAGGGGCTAAATGGTTATTAAAGACCCAGGACACAAGGAGAAAATTCGGAAAAAAAAAGGGGCAGCATGATAGCACGCTCAGCATTCCAGCCCAGAATTATTCTCTTCTTCTTTCTCCATATGTCCTTTCTGTTAGATTTCGAGGAGATAAGGATGTAATGTCTTTTGACACATGTGTTATGTTAAAATTAATGTTTCCTTATTTTTAGAAGAGATGGAGCTGGTTCCTCTCTTGCTATATATAACACTTGTGAATACTATAACAGGGTGGGATGTTAGTCTACTGAAAGGATGAATATAATTAGAAAAAAAAATTTGCTTCATGCTGGAGGATTTTGTGATTCAAGGAACATCTAATGTGTGGTGTGTATCTTTCCTTTGGTAATTTCTTCTAAAATATAAATTGCAACAACTAGTGAAGTGTGAGTGAGAAGTTGTTAAAGGATTTAACAGTAAATTATATGCTTTTAGTCTTCTGCAAGTTATATGTGTGTAATAGAACATGTTAGTGAAGATTTCATAAAGGATTTGTGGTATAATTTATACATGCAATATATTTTCTAAGTGTTGTTTGCTTAACATAAACAGATTTTTTGTTAAAGGTCATTAACATAGCTGTGTGACTGATTTAGGATAGGAATATTTCCTGAAATAGGTACTAGCTATTCATCTTCTTCCACTTGTGTACTCTGCTCCCTATACTACCTTTAACCCACAAAATTTATAATTGTCACAGCTTTCCAAATGCATGAATGTCTTAAAGAATATAAAACCATTTCAAAATCTTTGAGAAATCCATCCTACCACCCAAAAAACCCCTTTAAAATTTGAAATGAACTATGATGTGTAAGCCTTACTCCTTAAGCAGTCGAGTGAAGTCTTACGCTAACAATATTTTTTTTGGGTTTTGACAAAATTGGATTAAGAGGAGCTCCGTAACACTATCTTCATAACAGGCCTTGTGGGTCGAGTTAAGTCATAAGTAACACCTTTCACAACCTAAGATAGTACAAGGGGGTGGAAGGGAATGTTACAATGTGTGTGTGTGTGTGTGTGTGTGTGTGTGTGTGTATTATGGCTCACATTAAATTATTTTCTTATTGCTAATATTTTTTTAAATGTTATGTGTCAACTTTATCTGAAGCATTTGAGTAATTATACATCTCCTCAAATTGGATAGTAGAAAGAACCTATCAACATAACTTATTTATTTAACTTTGTCTATTTATATATACCAATTTAAATCAACTTTAACCCCAAATATATTAATTGTTGAGAGGGATGACATATCTCGAGTTGCAAACATATTTTTAGGTGAAAAAATTGAAGAAATATTCACACCTCAAAATATTTGATCCCTCTTGGTGGTTGATAGATCTGCGATTTTAAGATGGATCTAATTTAGTTTCAGTTGTGGGAGGTCACACGAAATTTTTAAATGACTTATATTTATATATATATATATTGAAGAAAGATTCACATCTCAAAAGATTTGATCTCTCTTGGTGGTTGATAATATGTGGCTTTAAGATGGATCTAATTTAGTTTCAGTTGTGGGAGGTCACACAAAATTTGTAAATGACATATGTGTGTGTGTGTGTGTGTGTGTGTGTGGTAAATTTGATCATTTGAAATTTAATCACTTTCCTTATTTATTTGAAGATATAGAGTATTATCAAGAAGGATCAACGTCAATCTATCTTCTTTAGTTTTGGTATGATATAATTTATAAATGATTAAAACTTGTGTGTGTGTATATAACAAAGATCATTTTAAATTTACTCATTTTCCTTAGTTTTTCGAGAATATAGAAAGCATTATTTAGAAGTATACTTCAAGGGTTATAAGAAGAATAAGTTAAATATAAATAAACTAACAATATTAAATAATGAGCCCCTTAGGGCAACTTGATTGGTGATGGTCATGATATGAAGTCTTGTGTAAAGCATATGCATTGAGGTTCAAATCCCCTTGTTTTACCTTGTGGGCCATGTGTGCCAGTGACATGTGGGCTTACCTAGAGGTTATAGTGGTAGTGGTTGGAATCAACCCCCTTTTATGCTGGTACGATCCTGGTATGATTCATTTAGATACAAAAAGAAACAATGTTGAATAATGAAAAATATACATTTAAATTAATGCATGTACAATAAAGGAAATGCGATACTGAAAGCAATGCCTTGATTTTAGTGTACATGCCAATTTTTTTTCTACATACATTGATTTCAATTTACACATCACTTTCTATTTCTAGTTAGTATAGATATATATAATTGTTGATTTCAATGTACACCCAAATTTTAGTTTTTATTTGATTTTTATGTCAATTTCAATATCAATCTATAAAATGAGACTTTTTATTTTAATTTCTATTGCGTTGATTTCAATGCACATCTGTTTCTCTCTCTCTATCTATGTGTGTGTGTGTATGTGTGTATCCAAAGTAAAAATTGTAGAAATTATACAACATGCATGTATATATTGGATTCACCCGATCTAACAATGTACTAAAGTTAAATACTAAATCGCTTCTAAAAATATTTTGCAGAATTAAAAACACAATCGCTAATCACATGAACATGAAGAAAGATCAATCATACACAACACAGATAATTTCTCGAGGAAAGCTTACAGCTAAAAACCCCACTATATTCTATTGTATATTAAGCATGGATCATGAAACAATTACATACAAAACTCTTCTCACAAGAGCCCTCCAGTACTCAGCTAATTGTCTTACACTTTCATACGCAAAACTGACCAACACATAGCCAATTATCAGCATCCAGACAGCCTGCCTTGCTTGTGCAATCCCTAATGGTAAAGATCCCTAAAAGATAGGAATTATTGCCTGCCTTGACTGCGCAAGTATCATGGGCACTCCAATGGGTGTTTGGTTGCATGTGTGAAACACAATAATCCTACAACTAATAGTCAAATTCCCTTTCACCTAGAACTCAACTGGGTCTCCACTGGACCTGACATGCATGCAGCTAATAATAATAAATCCTCAGCTACATGTGATATCACTAACTGTGAATTAAATAATATTTAATTCACTTGATCTCTGACTAGTGTATGTAACAGTTACAACTAGCACAACTGAGTTAAACTGATTACAACATGCATTAACTAATGCGCCACTGTACTTCGAACTCTGTTACAACTAGAATTACTCCACATACCTCACCAACTACCTCTAACTCGAAATCCACTAGCTAACTGAATTTATCACTTTTAGTTAACTGTTTCAAGTCAACATTGAGAATAGATTACAGTTTAATGTCCATCTTCATTAAGAGATAACCAAAATAGAGATGCACCAAAAATAACCCTATGGGCCCCACCCTAGTGTAGGTTCTTAATGCACTAGGCATGGGTGTTGAATGTTGTTTCCGGATGCCAATTTCATTGTTTCATGTTGCAAACTTCAACACTCCCTCTCAACAAGAAAGGAATGTCCTTGCATGCAACATGCAACCTCATGCATGTGACATGAAACGCTTGCATGCAACACTTCTCTAGTGTTTCTCCCACATGAAAAATTTGCATGAAACACTTCCAAAACCGAATAGCCTCCAAACAATTGAATCCTGGTACCTACTGCACATGTCTACTAGATTCTCTGCGTCGTTGACATCTGCATCCATGCACTCTGCACTGCTACCAACACTGATATGCGTTCCAATATCTGACACTGTAACTTTGATTTCATGTCCTCCTGACATCTGACTGCATCAATCTAACTGATCCTACTACTACTTCTCTGTGGACTCCTTGTAGCTAGGTTTAATCCATGAGACCCGCCATCTCTAGGATATTGCCTAAATTTCTTCTTGGGATTAATCATGTATGTCACCCCACCTCACAGCTGGAGGTATAGCTGCATGCACTCCATCTACTCATCTGGCTCAAAATTTCTCTGCTTGAGTGGTTACTCCCACTCCATGATCCTCCGCATGTGGTTGCTCCACATCTTGAGGTTCATTCTCACCTGCATGCAAATTCAGCTCCCTCTCAAGGGTCAATTGCATGGCTTTCTCACACTTACCAATGGTTGGATGCTCTATAGAAATCACATCTACATCAATTATATAGATATTATTCACACGAATCCCAATCTTCTTGGCTTGTCCCGTTGCTTTGTGTCGCAGGAAAAAATTTCCTTCACTGAAAACAACATCATAGCTTCTATCCTCTAACATTGCAACTAAGACTAAATTTTTCTTTAAAACTAGTACATGCATTAATTTTTTTAATTGAAAGAGTTTACCTGACTACCTTTGGAAGGTAATGATACCAATCCCGGTAGCATTATACTGCCCGTCATCACCCATTTCAATATGCATCTGGAGATCCTTCTCCTCCAAGTTACTGAAAAGTTCCTTGTCTACCGTCACATGAAAGGAAGCACCACTTTCCAAGTACCACCCCGATCCCAATGCACTTGACACAATGCATGGTATCAAGGAGAATTCAAGCTAAAATTGCGAGGCCAAAGCCTCACTAGCTACAGATCCTCTAGCCCTCTTGTTATTCTTTTGTGGGAAATTTGTGGCATAATGTCCATGCTCGTGACAATGAAAAAACTTCACCCAGGACATGTCGCACTCCTTGCCATCTTCACCGGCCTCAGATTTGGAATGGAATTTCTTCCCCTTCCCTTTCTTCGCCTTGGCAGCCAAAGCACAATCTTCTTCATCTTCATTCTTAGATGAAGATCCATCTCTGGTATTCTGTCTAAACTCCTCATGCACCAAATCCAACCACAGTCATTCCCAATCTGGAAAATTTTCCCTTCCATTGAAAAAGTCTTGATAACTTTGCCAACTCTTGGGAATTCCTAGGAGAGCTAGGCTCACCAAATCATCATCAAGGACAATTATTCCTACACTCCCAAGCTCATTCCGACATTGGACAAACTTTGTTAAGTATACCAGAATAGTGTCTTTCTTTTCCATCTTGATCTTCTTGAGTTTATCTTTGAGCGCCAATTTCCTATGGTCGATGTTGCTTTGGAATAGATCCATCAAAGCCTTCCACATTGCATATGGTGTGTCTTTCCCATGGAAGCTTGAGAAAATGTGGTCTCGTACTCCCTCCAACAGGATCCTACTCGCCTTTGCCACTTTCTTTTGTCATGCATCAATATTTGCAGCATTTGTCACATAGGGTTTAGGAACATCAGTGAATGAATTCCTTTAAGCCATTGTCTTCGAGTACTGCCTCCATCCTGTCCTTCCAAGAAATATAGTTCGAGCTGCCCTCGAGTGCATACTCTAACCTCAAGCTATTGAAAGCCATTTTGATCTTGAATCAGTTGTAGCACCAAGAAATTATTTCTGCAAATTCTAATTCTATCCAGTCACAAACTCAACTCCTGCTTCACTTCTGCAATTTCTTGTGCTCTGATACCATGTATAAATTATACAAGATGCATGTATATCTTGGATTCACCCGATCTAACAATGTACTAAATTTAAATACTAAATCGCTTCTACAAATATTTTTCAGAATTAAAAACACAACCGTTAATCACATGAACATGAAGAAATATCAATCACACACAACACAAATAATTTCCCGATGAAAGCTGACAATTAAAACCCCACTATCTTCTATTGTATATTAAGCATGGATCATGAAACAATTACATACAAAACTCTTCTCACAAGAGCCCTCCAGTACTCAGCTAATTTTCTCAGACTGTCATATGCAAAACTGACCAACACATAGCCAATTCTCAGCCTCCTGGCAGCCTGCCTTTCTTGCGCAATCCATGATGATAAAGATCCCCTAAATATAGGAATTCTTGCCTCCCTTGACTACGTAAGTATCATGGGCACTCCAATGGGTGTTTGGTTGCATGTGTTCAACCCAATAATCCTACAACTGATAGTCAAACTCCCTTAACTCAACTAGGTCTCCACTGGATCTGGCATGCATGCAACTAATAATAGTAAATCCTCAATTGCACGTGAGATCACTTATTGTGAATTAAATAGTATTTAATTCACTTGATCTCTCACTAGTGTATCTAACAGTTACAACTCGCACAAATGAGTTTAACTCACTTAACTGAGTTAAAATGATTACAACCTGCATTAACTAATTCACCACTGCACTTCGAACTTTGTTACAACTAGAATTACTCTGCATGCCTTACCAGCTACCTCTAACTTGAAATCCACTAGCTAACTGAATTTATCACTTTCAATTAACTGCTTCAAGTCAACATTGAGAATAGATTACAGTTTAATGTCCATCTTAATTAAGGGATAACCAAAATATACATGCACCAAAAATATCCCTGTGGGCCCCACCATAGTGTAGGTGCTTAATGCACTAGGCGTGGGTGCTAAATGTTGTTTCTGGATGCCAATTTCACTGTTTCTTGTTGTAAACTTCAACAAAAATCATATTAATCATATATTAGATTATACATGTTACTGTTTCACTAGGACTGAACATGACTACTTCACTAGGACTGAACATAACTACTGAATCTATCCTTTACTAACTTGAGACTCACCTTCTTACCAAAAAAATAGACTTCATTTTACCGAATAAACTAAAAAATAAATCTTCTATTGCTTGTACTGAACATAATGGATACAAAATTGTCATTAAATCAGACAAGACCTGACCCTAGAAAGGGTACTAATATATCAGATTAATAAAAATATATCTTGACTTTAAACAATTTCAAATAAGATAAACAAGCTAAAAGTGGAACTTCGTAGCTTTAGTCTCTTGTTCATCCTAGAATTTGTAAAGGCCAAAGGAGCCTAAGGGTGGAGATGACACTTCACAATTCAGTTCTCTAAAAATATGCTAGAAGGAATATCATTGAAATGATTGTAGAGAGGATCTAATTTCCTATAACAATGGACCAAGGCTAACATTTTCCACAACATTGCTTTTGCAAACCCAATTAGTCACTCTTTTTTAGTTCCCCATAACTTGAAATTTGTTAATGTCTTTTTTATAACAAAAAATAAAAGGGTCTATAATGAAAAATGTTTCGCTTTGAAATTAGTTCAATATCATTGAAATGATTGTAGAGAGGATCTAATTTCCTATAACAATGGACCAAGGCTAACATTTTCCACAACATTTTTTTTGCAAACCCAATTAGTCACTCTTTTTTAGTTCCCTATAACTTGAAATTTTTTTATGTCTTTTTTATAACAAAAACTAAAAGGGTTTATAATGCAAAATGTTTCGCTTTGGCATTAGTTCCTCTAGCAGATGCATAGATGTGAAATTAATGGCTCTTATTCATGATTAAGACCACCCCAACCCCACATATATACACTAAAATCAGTGATGCATTAGAAATTGAAACTCATATTTACATTGAAATCAACAATTAATTAATTAATTTTATATATATATATATATATATATATATATATATATATAGATGAAATGACTTTTGTCTGGGTATTTTTTGGTCAGTTTAAACTAAAATTAGATAAATATTTTTAAAAACTTTGAGTTTAAGTTGTTTAATTTGTAGAATTCTGGAGAGTTTTCCAAGATGTTGAATCCATTTATACATTCAAAAACACATTTTAAGCAACAAAAAATCACAATCTTGTTTGAAATTGTATCGTTGGATTCTGATGGAAAAACTGAATATATATATCTATATATATATATATATATATATATATATATGACAAATTTATCTTTTATTTCGATTTCTAATGCATTGATTTCAATGTGCATCTCAATTTCAAATTCTATTTAATCTCAATTCAATTTCAATCAATTATGTTTATATTTATGTCAATTTCAATTTCAAGCACAAAGTTTCGTTACAAAAGGTATGTTCTCACATTTGGGTACTCTCCAACCTATCAATTAGGCCCTAATTTGGGAGGAATGGTTGTTATCCTCCTCGACCATGTTCAATTTTTGCAAGTGACATTTTGAGCTCTTAAATGAGTATATTGTATGGCATTGGCAGGATACCAACACTCTCACTCTAGCTTTCTAAGAGTGGATCCTAACACCCAAAAGTTTTCTTGAAAAAGGTATTGTCCAACTTAGTGAAAACAATACATAACATAAAATTGTTTTTGTATCTAGTTTATAATACATGTTTAATTGTTAGTCATGTCATTTTCTCACTGTGTATGTGCATACAGTTGGTTAAGTGTAAAGCATCATATTTCGAACTCTTGTCTTCTTAGTGTTTTTCTATCTAAATTTTTTTTTTTAGGAATATATACAAAATAATCTTATTTCTAAATCATTTAGAGGAATTTTAGGGGCCAATTAGCTATTTTTTTTACCATTTTTAAAAAAATACTCTTCCATTTGGTAAAAAATTCGATTAGTTTTTTACATATATATGATTAAATGGATGATGTTTGCCAAAAAATACCAATGTTAATAGTAAATTGCATGTTTTTTAATTGAGTATTTGCCTAGATTCTATATATATAACTTTTCAAACTAGAATAATCCCCTATAATATTATATATAGGCATAGTATTTAAATCCTTGAAAACATCTATATATTAATGTTTAGCCATGAATTTTGAAAGTAAATATAATATAACTTTCAAACTTGAAAGCTACAAAATAAATTTGTTGAGAAATGTAAATTAGGAAAAACTTGTAAGATTTTCTCTCATAAAATTCAAAATAAATAAAGAATTTAAATATGCAAATTCAAATTGTGTATAACTCATAATCAAATAACAATGATGTAGAGGACTATTTTTAAAACCACTGACTATATCATCTTTGATTATCTCATTGTATTGACATAGACATAATGATTGTATTAATATTATCTCATTGAATTGGAATAAATAGAAAATGTGTATTAATATTATTTTAAATTGTATTATATAAACTCATCAACTAACATAAATTTAAATTTACTCTAAATCAAACTTGTATTTGTTTTCTTTAAATTCAATTTTATGAAGTAGTTTTTATCATTTATCATAAATCCTATGTTAGATGAGAAATAGTCTTTTAACCCAATAAATTATATATATATAAAAGATTGCATCATCTCTGTTTTGTTAACACACTTCTTGATGTGAAGTCACTGGTTAAGTGCATCACCTCAAAATATCAACATGGATCAAATAAATATCACTGTTCATGTAAAATTTGGTCTTAATTTTCATTTAGAAAAACCAAATATGTTGATCATTAAGTGAAATTCAAGTAATGTCAAGTAAAAACATCTAATACTTAGAAATTGTTAAAACTACCATATACAAACTACAAAAGGAAATAAAACAATCTAATATTGACATAGATATAATGATTGTATTAATATTATCTCATTGAATTGGAATAAATAGAAAATTTGTATGAATATTATTTTAAATTGTATTATATAAACTCATCAACTAACATAAATTTAAATTTACTCTAAAACAGACTTGTATTTTTTCCTTTAAATTCAATTTTATGAAGTATTTTTTATTATTTACCATAAATCTTATGTTAAATGAGAAAGAGTCTCTTAACTCAATAAATTTAATATATATATATATATATATATATATATATATATATATATATATATATATATATATATATATATATATTGCATCACCTATGTTCTCTTAACGTATTCTTTGATGTGAAGTCACCGGTTCAATTTCCCATCCACATTGGGGTGTTATATTGGACAGGATGAAGATGTAGTCTTGCCAAACTTACAAAAAAAACCTACATCACCTCAAAATTTCAACATGGATCAGATAAATATCATTGTCCATATAAAATTTAGTCTTAATTTTCAGTTAGAAAAACATTAAGTGAAATTCAAATAATGTCTAGTAAAAACATTAATACTTGGAAACTGCTAAAACTACCATATACTAGACTACAAAAGGAAATAAAACAATCGAATAAAAAACTGCTTGGTATTGGAATGAAGGAAGACTTGACATTGGAATGTGTCCTGGCGAATTAGCTTATTGCATTCGAAGAGTTGACCACAGACCATAATATAGTTTTTAAATTACCATGTGTCTACTTCAAATTAGTGTTAGAAAACAGAAGTATCTCTCCCACATATATAATTTATTTTTTACTTTTAATTATTTTAAAAAACAATACAATATTTTATTTATATTCAATATTAAAATATTTTTCATTATTAATATTATTTTAAATATTATTATTTGGAAATCAGTTATTAATTCAAAAAAGGAGTTGTTTTCTGAGGCAGTGAAATAGTCCGGATGGCAGAAAGCCGCCGGAATCCGGTAAACTAAAATTCAAAAAATCAGGTAGTTGGAGTGTTTGGAATCCATTTTTGATAGTAGAAATGGATTCAGCACTATCAAAAACTCTTAGGGCACTCAAAATACTAAATTTTAATAACTGTAAACAAGATTCTGGGCAAATCTTTGCCAGACTTTTTGAAAATCATTACCGAATTCTAGCTACCTCTTTAAACTAAGCGATTCAAAAAATAGCCTAACCTTCATACTCTATTTAAAATTAATATATAATTATTTTATTTTAAAAAATAATACAATAAATTATTTTAAATAACATTTATTAATTAAAAAAACGACATTATCTTCCTACTATATTTCAAATTAATATAATATTTTTTTTAAATGCCGGGAAAAAAAATTTACACAACTTTCATATTGCCATTGGAAAAAAAACTTTAAACACAATTAAATTATTTACCCAAAAACAAACAAACAAATTAAGAGACCTACATTTATATAAAGGCCTTCAGGTCGGATCGCGCCTATTAAATTTGAAATGCTATCTTTCTCAATTCAGGCTCCTTTTATATACAATATGTACACCATATACAGGAAATACCCTTCTCAACCATTGCAAACTAAAGTTAAAAGCAAAACTGAAATTTTATATTAATCATAATCATCACCGTGGAACTTCTGCTGTGAATGAATGACCCAATGCATGTTACATACAAATGTACCTCTGTAAATAGAATCAACTTTGAGCCTCTGTGATAAAAAATATTCTGTAAATGAATGGCCCAATTTATGTTACATACACATGTACCTCTGTAAATAGGATTAACTTTGGAGCTTCTGAGGTAAAAAATTCATGTCCCCAAAGACATCTTCATTGCACATAAATAAGTTAAAGGATAATTGTAAGAATGGCAATAGCGACTATAAATGAGCGGGCACTGTGCATAATAAATGAGCTTAAATGGGTTCCATCACTAGTGGAATTAGGCTTAGCTGGTAGAGCATCAGGGGATATGGATTGCTTTGGAGGTGAACCTCTGGAACTACTTGGATAAGATGTGTCTGGGCTGCCAACAACTGAGGAAGGGCCAAGGGGAGACTGAATTGGTGTAATATTTGATGGTGCTGGTGCTGGTGCTGGTGCTGGTGCTGGTGCTGGTGCTGGTCCTGAACTGCTGCTATACTGCAAATCATAACCTGAAGCCATAAAGGATGTGAGATAATTAGTCAAAGCATACCCCTGAAACTCACCATTACAGAAGGCATGGAGAAGATATTCAATGAATATGTCAATATGCTTTACTCCCCAACAAAAATATGTTTTCTAGAACCAGATTTAAGTAGGCGCTTACAGTTAGCTTCCTTCCACCCCAGTTTAAGCTCGTCCCGGTCAAAGACAATTTGATAACCTGCCATGAAATTCTCTGCATCAAAGAAGAAAATGGCATCGTAAGAGTTAAAAACCAGAGCAATGACTTTCTTTAATAACGATACATAACATAAATGCTATATCTGAGCTGAAAATACATAAATTTACTTCCATATAGGAAGGGTTGATGAATGTGGTAGATCAGCCCATCCACTATTATGTTAGTAAGGGGGACGTTACTTCTCTGGACACCATATTGGGTTAAGGATCATTGTATGTTGGGACTTATGTGATGCTGCGGAAAAGACCTCATAAAAAATGTGGGATAGCACACCAGAGGAGTGGAGATTTTAACGGCATATGAAATATTTTAAGATGCCAAACACTGTATTTGACATTTTATTATTCATCGTTTACTCTAACACACTCACCAACACAGCAAGTTCCCCAAAGGAGAAGCGTGCGGCCAAGAAAGCACACATATCCATCCTGCTACTAATCAGCCATTATGTTAGTAGGAGGGCCATTACCCCTTATCCTTTGTTGCTGTATAAGAAAGAGAGATATCTGGGTCCCCTGTTTCTACTATCTCCAATGCATTAATCTTAACAGGCTTCTGCATCATAGGTATAATGGGTTCAACAATTATTGACATATTTTACAATGGTAGCCAAAAAATAGTTCCTGGAAAAATAAATTGAACAGGGATCCCAAACTTTATCAAAATTGTTTGAATCAGATGTTTACTGTTCACGCCAAAACGAGCAGTGTGACAGCTCTTTCGCGTTTCAATCAAAATCAAGTCACACTTTCTCCTCACCCAATTCATCTCTATGAGTTGCTGATTTGGACTTAGTTGTTGTCTTCAAATTTCTCAAAAGCAATTTCTATGTCATGTTTTACCCATTTTTTATTTTTTATTTTTATTGAATCATTCTTTTGGTTCCATAAGTTTTTTTTTCCCTTGAACATGGCTCCAATAATTTAACTGCAATGTTACGATGGTGTGATTAAAAAACAAGCAGATATATGCAATATGGATGCCAGTAATAACATTTTTACATTTCCACGAATGTCTTTCTTGCATAAGACTTTCTTGCACTTACAAACTAACTAGGGAAACCCTAACAGTGCCATATCCAGTTTCAGTACTAGAATGAAAGAGAATGAATGGTACTGAACTTTAGTTGAACAACAAAACCTTGGAAACCATGTAGTCATCAGCACATGCTTTAGATGGGAAACAATTAGCCTTGTCACATCTTTTCAATAATCCAGTTTACCTGTCCTAAAAAGTACATGCAGGTTGCCACTCTCAAATATATCTTATGTTTCAACACTAGAAAGTGTGGGATGATGGTCTGAATGAGGCACCGCGCTACCATGAGAAGGGAGGCCCAAGCTTGAGTGCTTGGAAGGGAAGCAGAGCCATCCAATTTTGTGGGAAACAGGGAAAACTATTATGGGGAAGAGGAGCCCACTTTGTTTATCGAGAACTTAATCGCGTCCTCAGTGATCTATCAGTGTTATTAGAGCTTGCTGTGAGTTTTTTTAGGTTAATGGAGGAAGCAAGTAACATAACAAAGAATAACTAACAAAAGAAAGAACACTAACTAGGGTTTTTTTTTTGCCTTCTTTAGTGTGTTAGTTAACTACTTGCATAAAAGAAAAGAGAGTTGGAAATGAAAGGATGAAGACCTAACTAACCTCTTTTTCCATCTAATTCAATCAGCAAGAATTAAGTAAATTCATGAATTTCCTTTAACAAGCAAGCAAACTAGGAAGGGAACCTAGCATTTATTAGTGTCCTAGGTGGTTGAAAGCCTTTACCTATGTTTGATCTATAGTCTAACCCTCATATACTATAAGTCTACAACAAGCTACAAGGGCTTCAAGGAAAAGAGTCAAACAAGAAGTAGCAAAGAGGGTTAGACCCTACTCTATGTACTTGTGTAGCACTTCTCAAACCATGAAAACAAGTTTGGAAATGTTATCTCCAAACGAAATGAAACAATAGCAAAAAACAAATTATACAACTAAAGACGAATCAAGAAAATGCAAGTATGCATGACCTGTATGCCCTCAATTGTGAAGGTTATCCCCTTACCCAAAGAGTTTTATTGAACTCCCTTTAAGTAGGAGAGATTGGATGACTAGATGTAAATAAGGGACCAAGTCAACAGCTCAACGAAACTAACCAAAGCAGCAAATGGAGGGTTAAGCTAAAAGGAAAGGAAAGGAACAACTGTAGAAACCTCAGAATAGGTGGAGGGTTCATAGAGACAACAAATACCAGCAAGCCCAAGAGATGGAAGATGGAAGGAGATCACGAGATCATTGCAGAGTGTTCAAATCAAGAGAGTTTTAGTATTTCCAAGAGTGATATTAGAGACTGTTGGATAGGTTGCTTGTCGAAAAGAGTCAAATTGTAGGTTTTGACCGAATGTACATAGTCAAATGGGCCTTGTTGTCGTCCAAACTATATAGGCAGGATGCAACAACGCTAAGGGCGGGGGTTGTCACCCTGACCCCTGCCCTCTCCACTCTAGTTGTCTCTCAACAACAGGCTATGAGGGGTAGTCTCTATGGAATACGAGAATGCAAGATTTGTTGGCAACCAACAAGTCTGGGAGACACCACTGAATGGCCTAGCCACTTGGTTGATTTAGCAAGTTTTAAAGATTAGATTAGATTATTATGTGAGACCGGTTCCTTATGGGGTCAATTACTTGCTTTATATCAATTATATACCAAATGCTGCTTGGAGATTCTTTGCTATCCTAAATGATATGCAAGCCCTACAATCTAGGTGAGATGCAAAGTCTTGGTTTATTTTAGTTGCATTCCTACTCTAAATGTATCTTTCCTCTTAATTGTTTTGAAGCTAGTCTATAGAGTAGGTTGTGAGAGAGAAGCCAAGGGGAAGCAGGCTAGGGCCTGGTTAATGATACCTCCCCTTAGGTTCTAACCACCCAATGCCTCTCGCGTTGCAGAGACTATGGCTCTTACGACTGCAAGGTCACTGTGTTAACCACTAAAGAGGTGCTAGGCTCCTCAAGCTAGATGAGAAAGGTGGTCATATTCTCTATTGACCAAGCTTAAGCTTGGAAGTAAATTAATAAATGCAAGATACTAATGCTAGTATGCAAGTACAGGAGATGGGTGAGTGCTCTTTAAGTGAGATTGCTTAATCACTTAAGTATTCAATTACAAATGATCTTCAATTATGAACAATGAAATACTTGAACAATAGAAAATCTCAATTACAAGAGAAATTGCTTAAAACTTAACCGTGCCAGAAAATGTGGCAAGTAATATCAATAGACAATTGCTCAAAAGATGAGATCACTACTACTTCGATACAATGAATAACCAATATGCCAAGATACACAATTAGATTCTCTTATTACACTTATGATTAAACTTGATTATGAGATCCACAAGAGATATCCAATTCACCAATGAGCAACGTATTTAGATAGCAAAGATATCACAATGTCACTTAGAGCAATTAGCCAAACTTATCAGACTCTTTATCAACTTTATTAGAGCACTTGCGTGTGAGAATGCGAGAGTGAAACTAGATGCCAATAGTGCAAAAGAGAACTATAGATCAGCCAATAAACATAAGATTGCAGCAGTAGAAAAAACACCCAATTACACTCTTAAATGCTTATCCAAGTTTCACAAAGTACAAGGAACAATAACCAAGTGAAATTAGATGAGCTTCAGCAGTTTTAACACTATTGCAAATTTTATATCAGCCCTTAAATCAATATTACAGCCTCTAAAATTATGAATTATGCCAAGAAATATAAGTCCAACCACTGCAAGTGCCAGTATAAATGTGAAATATGATTATCAATGACCTGTCATGTCATTGTTATGAACTTAATTACTGATGTAGGTTAAATGCAAATGGTTGTAGCATATAAATCAGATCTGAAAAACTAGTGAAAGTCTACTTACATACAATCAATATGATCCCAAGATTTGATCTTTAGTGACTTAAGGTTGTTATTCAATGTATTATGTGATTGATTAGTGGATTTAGGCTTAGATTTAGAGTGTTTTAGTACTGAATACATTGTTGTAACAAAATGATTCAGAAATGAAGAACAAAACAACAAGGAAAAGGTGGGGAAAGAGAGCAAACCCTTAGGCCAAATGGCCTAGTTTGGTGACTAGTTGCCCTTCAATTGACTTGGGACTTGGGCCAATGACCTGCAACACAAATTTTCAACTGAAAAAAAATAGATCAGCCCGTTTATGACTGTAATTAGGGCACTAATGGCTGGTTGAAGCCTTGCTTGGAAACTTTGGCCCTTGGAACCCTAGCCCAAGAGGCTAGTTAATCTGCAAAACCAAGTGTTAACCAAATAAACTCAAATTTTTTTATTCAAATTACCATAAAACAATGCCAAAGAATTTTCAATAATGCCTCAAACTTGAAACCACAAAAATTAACTAAATAACTACTGCAAAACCCCACAACTTGGCTGAGATGACTGCAAAAGCCCACAAAAATCCCAACGAAGAAAGGGAAAGGCTCAACAAGGCCTGCAGCTATGGCAAAAAAACCCTAAAAAGGTAGGCGCTAGCCTAAATAGGCCCACGGCTAGGAGGGAAATCCCCTTAGTGGTTGTGGTTGGGGTCAAGGAGGAGGGTCGAGGCTTCTTGAGTGTTGGATGACTCCTCTAGAGGGGGGCGAGACCTTTTTAGGCCCACAGCTAGGACAAGCAAGGGAGGATGAGGCCTTTTCAAGCCTGCGACTAGCCAAACCAAGGGATCTTAGGGGAAAAGAGGGCCAGAAAAGGCTAGACGGCAAGGAGAAAAGGTTGGACGGCTAGGCCAAGGGCCTCAATAATTTCCAGAAACCTACAAAAAACAATTTATCCACAAAATTGCTGCCAAAATGTTGGACGTTGGGCTTGGAGGATGAATGGAGGCTAGATCTTTCCTTCCTAGGCCTAGATCTACTCCAAAACCCCAACAAAAATCTCCTTGAGCCACTTGAAGTTCACCTGCAAAAATGAATCAAAAAATCCCAAAACCCAAAATATATACAAAAATAATAAAACCCCAATTGTTGCAAAACAAATGAGTTCGAAATATTTACAAATATACAATATTTGCTAATTAAAAAATTTGGAGAAATATTTTTTGAGTAATAGCATTAGATGAATATATATTTCAAAATAAAATTAAATATTGGCCAAAAACTCTCCTGCAAAATTAAAATACCATGTAGAAATATCAGAGCCCAAACATAGTCAACTCTTCTCCAGATTATGTGAACTTGGAGCCCAAGGGCCAATGTACCTGCAAATCTCTATAATTTTCGTCAAGTAGAATTGTTAGTTCATATGGTGAACCAGATCACCTAAAATAAAATTACAAATTACAAATAGAATGCTCTTATCACCAACAAATGAAATAATGATACATAAAAAAATTTAGCACAATATAGGAAATCACATAATTGGCACATAACATGGATTAATGGAAGAAAAACACTCTGAACTAAACCCCAAAGTATTTTTATTATGATATAGAAACGTTCCCGGCAGAGCAATGGATCAATACCAACTTTACAAAACTTACATCATCCAAAGATATGAAATAGAAGCAAAATGACTTCTATTTCTAAATAATTCCCTCCAAGTGGAAAATAACGGCTTAGTTTTGGTGCTAGGATGGACTTCCAGAGTTAGAAGCAGATCAGTCACAGGTACAAGTTGGTGTCATCAGTAGGCCCAGGGGCTTTTGGAGGAGTTTTGAGGAGTTTCTATGCGGTCTGGTGGCATTCGCTTGATATATTCCATCATCCGAGCAGTTTGGTTTTTGTTCTGGTGCATTTCGACAACTCTAAGACCCAACCACTACACCAAAAGACCGACTTGTTAGTAAGGGAAGCAACCCAGTGCATTAAGGGTGGCCTTAACCCCACCGGAGCATCTGAGGGCAACAACTAAACATCCCCTCATTACGCAGACCCCGGACACGTGGCAGGGCCCAACCTGAACAGGGCTGCCCTAAACAGGGATATTACAGCCCATCATGCTCCACGAATCTTGACCTCGAGACCTCTGCTCTGATACCACTATAATATCCCGAAAGGGATATTTTAACTAAGAATGCGAAAAAATAACTAAACTCCACAATATGCCGTAAAATCACTATTTACTCAACAGAAGATTGCCATGTAAAATAAAGATGCATAAAACACTGCAATCCATTAACACATAGAACAGGAAGAATCTCAGCATTTTATTATAAGTAATAACTAGGGTTACATATAAATCTGACCCAAAATAGTTGAGATGGAAAACTGGCCAACAATACAATCTGCTGCACTGCTACACGACGATGGCCTCCAAAACGAAACTGCTGCACTCTCCCTCCGGCAACATCTGTCACTGAACCCACTGAATATAATGAAGCACAAGTTGAAGATCTGAATGATCCTCACACCAATCCCTAAAGCTCTGTGAAACTTCTGAATGAAGTCTCCTCATGGGAGTTGGGTTTTCGTCCAACGCTCACAAATCACTTGAGGATTTCCGTCCTGGGGCTACGGCTGAAGTAGAGAACCACATCTCAAACCTCTTGTTGACCACACTTTGTCAACGACCCCATAGCAGTACACCCCCATTTTTTTTAAATGGGATTCATCATGTTTGACGTGGTCGCGCCATTCAGATTCCATCATCAGTCGACAGTTTTATGAATAATGTAAACCCTTTCTGCATGTTTATGATGTAAATGATCTAAGTAAGACCATCATGTATGTAACAACCTAGGTAAGCCTAGTATGTTGGTGACAATTTCTATCCTAAGAGGTTTTTTGTCTCACTGATTTGCTTGTGTTTTTCGACACAAGTGATCGGCAGAGTTTTTCCCTCCAGCCTCACCCCAAAGCTAGGGTGGATTTTTTCATCAAGGTGCTAAGTGAGTCCTAGTGTTTTCTATCGAGTCTTTGTAAAAGTAGTTTGGGAATAATCCTAGCTAGTTGGCTAGATTATTTTATTACAAGCTGTTTGGTCTACTAGATCATGTTTTGAGTTGCAGAATTTGGTACCTACTTGAGGGTCTATACGAATGGGTATTCCCCCTTCATGTGTCTAAATGTATTTATCTAATATAAAAAGGGTTGAAAAAAATAATTAAATCCCCTCTCACTCAATTAATTAAATTTTCTGGCCAAATTAATTAAAAATCCTAAGCCAGAAATTTAATTAATTTTAAGTCTTAGGTGAGTTAAAAATTTTCGAAGGCAAAATTCATTGGTCCTTAAAAAATGAATTTTTAAAAGTCCCAGGCCAAGGGAATATGGAGAATTTCAAGAAATTTTGGACCCTTGGGCCTAGGTGGTTAAGTCAAAGTCAAAATTTTGAGGTAATTAACTCAAAAATAGTATTTTTGAGTTAATTAAAATGGAATTAAATGATAAATTCGTTTTTCCTCAAATTTATAATTTTGACGGTCCAGATTAAAAGATGATCAAATTTTTTCGACGGTCGAGATTATTTTGACATGGATCAACCGAACTAGCCATTAGAGATTTTATGTTATAAATTAGAGGTCTTTGTCAGTCTTCCAATCATCCGATCTTTGGTTCGTACACTTGTTCTTGGAAGTTCTTGTGATTCTTTTTGGTGAATAAAGCATAAAGACTTTGGGGTTACAAATTTTGATGTTCCTTTCTAGATCTATGTGGTGATTTGTCTCTAAACTCTGCTACTTAATTTGGCATTTTATGGTTAATGATTTTCATGGATTAATCTGCATACAAGTATCTTGTGCAGTTTTTTGGATTTATAAGATGGCATTTTTTATTTAACGGAAAGACTAGTTATCTACTTTTCTGAAAGATCTCATGTTATTTTCTTAAATCTCTATCAATCTAAAGTTCAAATCTAAGTGTGCAGGGAATATTTTTAAGGTTTGAGCGTTTGGGGAAGTCTTCTGTTAGACTAGCCGACTCTCAGATAACATAAATCTAAAAAGCTCATTATTTGTTGATTTCCAAAGCTATCTTACGGAATTAGTGGTTTTGCAAAGCCTTCTAGGACTTGTGCCTCTCTTTAAAAATTTGAATTTCTAAAAAATTGTGTTGAAATGGGTTTAAATCTGGCCATGAGGGCCTCTGATCTGTAAATTAGCACTATAAATTTCTATATTTTCTCTAGAGTGTAAGGGTTTAATAATTTTTGTGCATAGTTTTGGATCTATTATGTTTTTTTGCAGGTTCGTAGGGGGTTTTTAGAAATTTTTTTAAGATCTGAGCCAGATCTAACCCCCAGAGGGCAAGATCTGGCCTCAAGGTCGCTTCTGTTAGTAGATCTGAATGTTATTTTATTAAAGGTGCATTTAAAATCTGAGTTACATGGAAAGAATTTAAACTGTTGGATGATTTTTTAAGTGTACTGGGTTTATGCCTGCATAAAGGCTATCTTTACATCTGTGGCTTTCCCTTTAAAATCAACCTTTGTGAGCCCCCTCTTCTGCGTGCATACGCTACCTTCATTCGTTGTCATTTTCTTCTCACAACCCTCGCTGTCAACCCTCATCCTTTGCTATCTCCCCTGCCGTCCGACGTCCTCGCTCTGCTGCTTTACCTTAGCCTCTGCCGTCGACCTTGCTCTCCTCCTCTAAGCAGCCTTCACGAATTCGTCTAATCCATCCTCCTCTTCCAGCCGTTGACTCCTTTCCTTGCCATCAAGCTCTCCCTCAGGCCTGCCGCCCTCAATCCAACGTTTCTCTGCCTTCACGCCGCCTCCATCTCACTCGCTAACCTGCAAAACAAACTCACGCCTATAATAAACTAAGAACTTCGCATCCATATTTGTGTTCGGATTCATTTTAGATAGCTTAGTGTTAGTGTTAGGTTTTATTTCGATTTTTTTTACTTTTAGTTTTCAATTTTTGTTTTTAGCATTAGTTTTTTGATAGCATTAGTTTAAGTTTTAGCTTTTATTCATAGACCTTTAGATTTTAATTTTTTAGATTTTATTAAATGTTTAGTTTAGTTTAGCGTTAGTTTAAGTTTATTTATTAATTCGATTTTTTAACTTTTAGTTTTAATATTTAGTTTTTAGTTTTTGTTTAGTTTTTAATTAGAGTTAGTTTTAATTTTGTGTTAATTTGTTTTTTTTTTAGAATTTCATTTTTTTTAGATTTAAAAAAAAAAAAAAAAAAAAAAAAAAAAATTTTTAGGATTTTTGTTTAAATTTTGTTAGATTTTTAGATTTTAATCCATAGTCTTAGTTTTAACATTTTGTTTGAAAAATAATAAAAAAATATAAAAATATAAAAATTCCAAAAATTCTAAACAATTCTTTTATAGTCAAATGAACTTTTAAATTTTTATCCTAAGTTTGACTATATAAAATTTCTAATTTCTGGATTGGGTTATTTAGAACATCATAAATTCGGAAATATTGAAAAGATCTGGCATTTTAATTTAATGGTCATTTCATGATTTATTGTTGTGGGTTCAAAGTACTTTAATGCATAACTGTGGTGCTTTTTATCGAATATCATTGTGGTAAATATATTTTTCATAGCAGCAGTTATACATCAATTACTTGGCTTTAATTGCATAACGGGATCTTTTAACTCCATAAGGCACTGGTTTTGAATCTAATTGAATCTATAAAATCTCGTGAATCTTAACAAGTATTTGATTGTCTAGTTGTGTCTCCTGAATTGGTGGGTCTTCAATCAGTTCTTTTCCTTCATTTTTGTTAAGGTCTACCTCCCTTAGCTTGCAAGGAGACAACTTAGATAGAGAGATTGGGGATCAGGGTGACAGCCCCCGATCTGAGCCGTTGTCGCGGTGCCTAAACATTCTGTGCGACAACATTTTTTGGCGCCGTTGCCAGTGACAGTTTTTCTGTCCTTGGTCTTAACAACATTTTCTAATCTTCTAATCTTCTTTCTCCATTCATCAGCCTGTCACAAGGGATCACATTTTCTGGCGTCATTTCATCATCTCACTAATCATTTCATCATCGTATCTTTAGCACCTGGACATTTCAGTTGGCTTCTTGTTTGGGTGGTGACTCCACTTATTCATCTATTTACTCCCAGACAAGAATCCCCCCCGATATCCATCTGCTACTCTCGATTATTTATTCTGTTTCAGAATTAGTTTCATGTTCACGTGGCGACTCCAATTCTTTCATCTCTTACCAGAGTTCCTGCTAAGAAGTTCGCTTCTTGAGGACCTTTTGACTATTCTTGAACACGAATCTATTTCTTAACTTTTAAGTAGGTCATCATGGATGACACCTTTCATGACATACCGGAAGAGGCCATTCCTAAATTGCCTTTTTTCTCAGGTGGTGATCCAGGCACTGCTCTAGTGCATCTAAAGATGGTCACTTTCATTATAAATAAATATTGTCGTCCTTCACAATATAATCATGAAGATGTCAAGATACGTATCTTTGGCTATTCCTTAAAAGGTGATGTTATCGATTGGTTTCGAAATTGTCCTGAGGAGTATTGTTTACAAGACATCATCAATGCTTTTACAGATAAACATATAAAACAAGATGACTCGCCTTGTGCTCCTAGTATTATGCAAAATAATGAAACTGATCTTGTAGAGAACTCAACTATTAGCAGGAGATTTCCAGAAAATTCTCAGGATGAATCCACTTGTACCACGATAACACAAATCCATGATAGTGGTGAAGTAGAAACAAGTTGTCAAATTAGTGTTGACAACGATAAGCATCTTGTTAATGAATTGATTCATATGGTTAAGGATATACAGCTAAATCAAGCTCAGGTAATCAAGAATATGGAGGCCAACCAGGCTCAAATCATTAAGAATATGGAACTTAATCAAGAAAAAATAATAGCGGATCACGCCAGGGATATTGGATCTATGCAGAGCAAGTTATTGGCCTTAGAGGAAAATATGACGATCATGAAAGCAGATAATGATAAAATGATTCAAAACATGAAAGCTAACCAGATCAATCTTCATAATAGGATAAATGCCATTGAAGCAAGTCATGCACAGGAAATAAATGTCATGGAAAACAGGTTAAAGATGATGGAAGTTAATCATTCTAATCAGATGTCTCTTCAACACAATTTGTTGACTATTGAAGAGAGTCATGCGAAGGAAATCACTGTTGATAATGTTAAGCATTCTACTGATATCGAAAATAAGTTGGAAAAAATGGAAAGATCACACATGCAGAATTTCCAACCCAAGTCAGATTTGTCAACAGATCATAGGCCTCCCATTTTGTTGAAGCAATTTCCATCTCATCAAACGGAGGTCACTTCTCCCATTAAGGAAGAATTAATTATGGTTACAAAGGACATTAAGAAAGACCAAGCTTATGTGTCACCTTTGACAGAGTATATTCAAAATAAGATTGGTCACACTACAGGTTCATCAGAAGTTTTGTACAAGCATTTTCAAGATAAGGACAAGAAAGTCTCATTACTGACATCACAGCCCACTCAGAAGAAGAAGAAAAAAGCAGAAAAGAAGAAGTAAGCAGTTTGATTCGTCTGATGGCCGAGAGCAGCTTGACTTTCGGATAAGACAGAGTCCTACAATTAGCAAGATTGGACATGGAACATCTGAAAAGCAGCCTATAGATTTGCCTGAAAGCAGGAAAATGCTCAGCATGCACTATATTGAGCAGATCTGATGCCACATGGCATCCTTTGTATTGTATCTCTAACCTTACACCTTGTTATTTCAGCATTTCATTTTGCAGTTAGACTAGATTTACTTTTCATGTTAAGTAGAATAATAAATGAAAGAAGAGCTTCTATTTTTCATGTGCTTAATGTTATATGATGATATTTGGATGGACGCTACTTATGTAATTTTGTGTGTTGCTTGGATACAGATTCTAGATTCTCACATTCCTCCGGTGAAGCAACGTGTCCCCAAGTAGAGCCAGATGTTGACCACACTTTGTCAACGACCCCATAGCAGTACACCCCCATTTTTTTTAAATGGGATTCATCATGTTCGACGTGGTAGTGCCATTCAGATTCCATCATCAGTCAACGGTTTTATGAATAATGTAAACCCATTCTACATGTTTATAATATAAATGATCTAAGTAAGACCGTCATGTATGTAACAACCTAGGTAAGCCTAGTATGTTGGTGATGATTTCTATCCTAGGAGATTTTTTGTCTCACTGATTTGCTTGTGTTTTTTGACACCAGTGATCGGCAAAGTTTTCCCCTCCAGCCTCACCCCAAAGCTAGGGTGGATTTTGTCATCAAGGTGCTAAGTGATTCCTAGTGTTTTTTATCGAGTCTTTGTAAAAGTAGTTTGGGAATAATCGTAGTTAGTTGGCTAGATTATTTTATTACAAGCTGCTTGGTCTACTAAATCATGTTTTGAGTCACAGAATTGGGTACCTACTTGAGGGTCTATATGAATGGGTATTCCCCCTTCATGTGTCTAAATATATTTATCTTATGTAAAGAGGGTTGGAAAAAATAATTAAATCCCCTCTCAGTCAATTAATTAAATTTTCTGGCCAAATTAATTAAAAATCTTAAGCCAGAAATTTAATTAATTTTAAGTCCTAGGTGAGGTAAAATTTTTCAAAGGCAAAATTCATTGGTCCTTAAAAAATGAATTTTTAAAGGTCCCAAGCCAAGGGACTATGGAGAATTTCAAGAAATTTTGGACCCTTGGGCCTAGGTGGTTAAATCAAAGTCAAAATTTTGAGGTAATTAACTCAAAAATAGTATTTTTGAGTTAATTAAAATGGAATTAAATGATAAATTCGTTTTTCCTCAAATTTATAATTTCGACGATCCAGATTAAAAGATGATCAAATCTTTTCGACGGTCGAGATTATTTTGACATGGATCAACCAAACTAGCCGTTGGAGATTTTATCTTATAAATTAGAGGTCTTTTTCAGTCTTCCAATCATCCGATATTTGGATCGTGCACTTGTTCTTGGAAGCTCTTGTGATTCCTTTTGATGAATAAAACATAAAGACTTTGGGGTTACAAATTTTGATGTTCCTTTCTAGATCTATGTGGTGATTTGTCTCTAAACTCTGCTACTTAATTTGGCATTTTATGGTTAATAGCTTTCATGGATTAATTAGCATATAGGTATCTTGTGCAGTTTTTTGGATTTATAAGATGACATTTTTTATTTAACAGAAAGACTAGTTATCTATTTTTCTGAAAGATCTCATGTTATTTTCTTAAATCTCTATCAATCTAAAGTTCAAATCTAAGTGTACAGGGAATATTTTTAAGGTTTGAGCATTTAGGGAAGTCTTCAGTTAGACCAGCTGACTTTCAAATAACATTAATCTGAAAAGTTCATTATTTGTTGATTTCCAAAGCTATCTTACGGAATTAGTGGTTTTGCAGAGTCTTCTAAGACTTGTGCCTCTTTTTAAAAATTTGAATTTCTAAAAAATTGTGTTGAAATGGGTTTAAATCTGGCCATGAGGGCCTCCGATCTGTAAATTAGCACTATAAATTTCTATATTTTCTCTAGGCTGTAAGGGTTTAATAATTTTTGTGCATAGTTTTGGATCTATTCTGGTTTTTTGTAAGTTCACAGGGGGTTTTTAGAAATTTTTTTAAGATCTGAGCCAGATCTAACCCCCAGAGGGCAAGATCTGGCCTCAGAGTCGCTTCTGTTAGCAGATCTGAATGCTATTTTATTAAAGGTGCATCCAAAATCTGAGTTACATGTAAAGAATTTAAACTGTTGGATGATTTTTTAAGTGTATTGGGTTTCTGCCTGCATAAAGGTTGCCTTTACATCTGTGGCTTTCCCTTTAAAATCGACCTTTGTGAGCCCCCTCTTCTGCGTGCATACGCTGCCTTCATTTGTTGTCATTTTCTTCTCACAGCCCTCGCCGTCGACCCTCATCCTTTGTCGTCTCCCCTGTTGTCTGACGTCCTCGCTCTGCTACTTTACCTTAGCCTCTGTCGTCGACCTTGCTCTCCTCCTCTACGCAGTGTTCACGAATTCGTCTAATCCGTCCTCCTCTTCCAGTCGTTGACTCCTTTCCTTGCCATTGAGCTCTCCCTCAGGCCTGCCGTCCTCAATCCAGCGTTTCTCTGCCTTCATGACGCCTCCATCTCACTCGCTGACCTGCAAAACAAACTCACGCCTATAATAAACTGAGAACTTCGCGTCCATATTTGTGTTCGATTCATTTTAGATAACTTCGTGTTAGTGTTAGGTTTTATTTCGATTTTTTTTACTTTTAGTTTTCAATTTTTGTTTTTAGCATTAGTTTTTGATAGCATTAGTTTAAGATTTAGATTTTATTTGTAGACCTTTAGATTTTATTAAATGTTTAGTTTAGTTTAGCGTTAGTTTTAAGTTTATTTATTAATTCGATTTTTTAACTTTTAGTTTTAATATTTAGTTTTAAGTTTTTGTTTAGTTTTTAATTAGAGTTAGTTTTAATTTTGTGTTAATTTGGTTTTTTTTTAGAATTTCATTTTTTTTAGATTTAGAAAAAGTCAAAAACAAAAAATTAAAAAAAAAAAAAAAAAAAAATCTTCTTAGGATTTTTGTTTAAATTTTGTTAGATTTTTAGATTTTAATCCATAGTCTTAGTTTTAATATTTTGTTTGAAAAATAATAAAAAATAATAATAATAATATAAAAATTCCAAAAATTCTAAACAATTCTTTTATAGTCAAATGAGCTTTTAAATTTTTATCCTAAGTTTGACTATATAAAATTTCTAATTTCTGGATTGGGTTATTTAGAACATCATAAATTCGGAAATATTGAAAAGATCTGGCATTTTAATTTAATGGTCATTTCATGATTTATTGCTATGGGTTCAAAGTATTTAATGCATAACTGTGGTGCTTTTTATCAAATATCATTGTGGTAAATCTATTTTTCATAGCAACAATTATACATCAATTACTTGGCTTTAATTGCATAACGGGATCTTTTAACTCCATAAGGCACTGGTTTTGAATCTAATTGGATCTATAAAATCTCGTGAATCTTAACAAGTATTTGATTGTCTAGTTGTGTCTCCTGAATTGGTGGGTCTTCAATCAGTTATTTTCCTTCATTTTTTGTTAGGGTCTACCTCTCTTAGCTTGCAAGGAGACAACTTAGATAGAGAGATTGGGGATCAAGGTGACAGCCCCCGATCTGAGCCATTGTCGCGGTGCCTAGACATTCTGTGCAACAACACCTCTCACACAAGAAAATGATATGATCCCGAAGATATCTCTCAATGGCCTCCTCCCTTTCTTTTATAGATCTCTTGGAGCCTTTTAGAGCATTATTTTATTATTATTTTATTCATGGAGCACTTTTCCCTCTTATTAAAATATTCCTTTTTAATGCAGAAAAGGGTAAATTGGCTACCATGCCTCTTCCGGTCACTGAAACCTGTGTCTAACCATCCCACCATGTAGGTATCCTCGTCCCGATTCCAGTGAGCTATTACACTAAGGTGTTACATCATGTATTCCTCCTAGAATGCCACCTTGAGCGTAATCAGCTGAGTTAAGCCCAGAAATAACTCAAATTTCTGAAAGTTATCGGAATGCGCCGGAATGAAAGCCAAACTGCTCGAATGATGGAATATATCAAGCGAATGCCACCCGACCGCATAGAAACTCCTCAAAACTCCTTCAAAAGCCCCTGGGCCCGCTGATGACACCAACCTGTACCTGTGATCGGTCTGCTTCTAACTCTGGAAGTCCATCCTAGCCCTATCATAGGTGACACCAAAAAAGGGAATATTACACACTAGAGGAGATTAATATTTTTTCAACCCTCGAATATTTTAGCCATGGTATCTAAGTATGAGGGACCATGCACTAAAATATTTTTTACATCAAATATTATAATTAATTCAACCCTCAAAGGGGGAATACACCTTTACATATAAACCCTCATGACTTTACCCAATTCACTCAATATGATCTAGTATAGACCAAGTGGTTTGAAATAAACTAATTTAGCCAAATGTGCTTAAATTATTCCCAAACTACTTTTACAAAGACTATATAAAACTAGGACTCACCCAAGACCTTGTCAATTAATTCCACCCTAGCTTTTGGGTTTAAGCTGGAAGAAAAACTTTGTCGATTATCCATGTTTAAAAACACACATAATTCGGGGAGATTAAAAAACTTCCATGATGAAATTCATCGCCAAAATCAGAGGCTTACCTAGGTTTTGTTGCATAATTAAATGGCCATACTAGCATCATTTACAATATAACTTGCAAAAATTGGGTTTACAATGATAAAACTGTGTTGGTTGATGACTTTGAACTTTGAACAAATTTCTTCGCGTCTTTTCCTTGTGATTCCTTGGACTTGTTGACAGAGTACAATCAACATCTAGCTCTACTTGGGGACATGTTGCTTCCTCGAAAGAATGTGAGAATATAGAATCTTGTATCCAAGAAAACATAATTCCATCAAATATATATTCATTCAAAATCCAAAACATCATGCATATATAGAACATCTGCTGGAATAGAAAAATCTACTCTAACAAATCAAAACATAAAGACATAAAATTAAATGCAGGAAATAAAACTAACAAATGACATAAATGAAATCCTAATTAAGAGTGTAGGGTTAGAAATACAATACAAAGAATGCTCAATGGCATTAGATGTCTTCAACATAGTGTGTATTGAGCATCTTTCAACTTTCAAGAAGGTTCGTGGGTTGTTTTTCTGACGTGCCATGCTGAATTTTGAAGATACTAGGACTTTGACTTATTCGAATATCAAGTTCTTCCCAACCATCAGATGCATCAAATGTAAAGCCCTTAATTTTCAAAATTAACAATCACTCACAAAATTCATACTACACAATTCAGAGTGGGAGTTTTGAATTAGAATATATATCAATTGACTAATTAATACTTACCTGGAACCGTGTTTGAAGATGTTCCTGATCCGCTATGACTCCAGCTCCTATCACCAAACCGTCGTTTTCCTCCTAGACTATCTGAGGTCAACCTCTCTGGTCCCCAGATCTAGAAGACAAGTCTTCTGGTCCCCGTGCCCAAAACTCCAATAACGATCAAGATCACTCCATGGGCTCTGATAGAACTCACTTCTCATGTCTCACGCAGTTAGAACTCCTCTGACAGCATCCGGGTTAGTTTACGCACTCACTACCCATGCCCATCAAGTTTACCCCTCTTCTCCTTTTATAAACAAACTCAATTCAAGATATTTATTAAAATATCTTCTTTTAATAAATATCTTGGATTTATAAAATATTTTAGTTTTATTAAAATATTATTATTTAATAAATATCTTGGATTCATTAAATATCTAGGATTTATTAAAATATCATCATTTATTTGCATAAATCAATGCTTTTAATTTCCTTTGAACAAAGTATTAGTTTATATTATGATCGTGGTAGGTATAACTAATACATTCATTATATTATGGTGAATTAGATATTTCCTCAACACTTCAATAATTCACTTATTACTCTACACTAAGATTTTTTTTTTTTTATATAATTGATTAGTGCATGTACTAGTGCAGTACATGTGATACATGTATATGTATCTATCATATGCAGGTCTCATATGCATGTTAATATTTCTATGTTCCCTATAACTCGAGTTGGGTCAGTACATACACCCCTCCTTCAGAAAAATTCATCCCGAAGTTAAGTTTTATGTCGTATATCATTAATTATTTAAGTGATTAGTATAATCATATAATGGTGGTGTATCATAGTTGAATTTTCGTTTAATGTGTGAGAACACTTTAACATTTATGTTTTGATCATTTATTGGTTTACCAATTTAGTAGTCACGTCTTGCCCCAACAAAGTTCTCAAGCTATTCTAGAATCATCCTATCCTCCCTAATCTCTTCCGCTCCCATCCTATCCTTCCTCTACAGAAATATGTCATGGCATCAGTTTTACTGATCCAACCATCCATAGACCTTAGGTGTCAGTGTCGATTACGTTGACTTGATGGACCAGTAGGCATCCGGCAGTCATCATCACACGTCTAAAGGAGCGTGACTCGCACAGCCCTCCCACGACTCTAGGTTTTGGAGGATAAACGGTGGGCAACACCTCCACCCCTCCTAGTAGGACCAGGGTTAACACCTTATCATGGAATCACAGTGCATCTCAATTGTTCTTGGAGTTTTGTCATCACGCGGTCAGTTTGGTAACGATATCATCTGCAATGTAAAACACTTGTCCACAAATTATAACATATGCATCAATATGTTCAAAACAAATTGTCACTCATATAACAATTTCTACACATTCCAAATATGTTGCTATCTACGACAATGATCCTTGAGTTCATATAACATACTTGGTTATGTTTATCCAATAGGTCTGTAAATTCATTTTCACCTTGAATAGTCAAGTGCAATCACTCTTTTATTTCTATCTCATCATTTATGTTGATATGTAAAATTATAGATACCATATCCACAACATAATTCATAATTTATATTAGTATCCCTGTACCAACAATGTTTAAGCAAAACTCTCTTCATATTGGTATCCATGTACCAACAATGTTTAAGCAATTTAACATATTCTCACATGTCATGGTACAAAATGAAAGTCTTAAGTATCCATCCAATACAAGGTAAGATTTTACAAAAATAAGTTTTTAAATATGAGGGGTTTCCGCAGTGCATTATATTAGATATAATTTTAAATGCTTATAAATATAACCCACACTTATAAATGTCATATAGAATGATCGAACATGGATATACAAATAAGGGTGTAGCCACTAATTTCTATAATATTTTAACCGATTAACCTTATAAAAGTCACAGGTTGAGACTCTAAATCTAAATGGAGGGATGCTCCAACCTCTTGCATATATAGAAATGAAATGAATTGAAATAAGAGCACAAAACACTTATTGTTTAGTCAAAGCATGATCTAATTTATTGATACAGGTTGATTAAAAACTCTAAAACACAAAACTACATATGGATCCAACCAATCTTTTAATTCTTGTTACTTATTTTTCTTTTAAGTCTAATTATCTTTGATCTGTAATCTGGATCCCAAGAGATAATAATAACATTAACTTCTTTATCATGTTATTTCAGCTCATCTTCAACCTAAAATCTAGAAGCCAAGGAGTATGGTTTTGAAGGGCTAATCATTAGGGTTATGCTGGAGATGGAAGAAGAGTTAATTGACTACTCTAAAGATCCCTTAGTGAGAGGTTTATTTTCATAAAAGGAATTTGTCACTGCTTGAAAATGCATTATTCACTTTGCATTATACTTGGTTTACTGAGTGTCATGTTTTCAACAAGATGTCAATTGTTGACAAACATATAATTTCCTCCTTTTAGTAAAAAATTCACAATTTACAAGATATGCATAGTTACATTATTAGTATGTTATAGTTTTGGTATAGTCTATTTACTTGCAAGTTTCACTAGTTAAAGTATTAACTCTAGCTAGGATATTACTAGCTTTTCCATTATTCCTTAAACCATTATTTCATTTTTATTATATTGATTCATTTAATCCAGACACATAACACATCACTGGTATACCTTCTCCTTATTCTTCACATTAATTGTTTTCTCACTAGTCCATAGGCCTCATCTTATCACCAAATGTATCTTCTTTTCTAGCGATGTACAATTATTATCTTTAATATTTACCTTTAGATATTTTCCTCATTTATTACTTGTTATTTTTAAAAAATGAGGAGTTTTCACAACTCCTTATAGGTCATTGCTTTGGCCCTTACCAATCGTGTTGCACATATTTTTAAGAAAATTCTTCTTGATGGAAACACCCTTTTACTTCCTCCTACCATATACTTCTAATATCCCATGTTTACTTTAATTTGAAAAACATATTATCAAACTGACTTTGTTTTCTCGCCTCTAGTCATCATGGTTTCCTTTCCTCCTTTCTTTAATGCATAAAATTATTACACTTGGAAATGTCATTATTATTCCCCAACTTGGCTAAGAGCTTATAAATAAATTCAATAAAGTGGATATTAAAAGTAATCTACTTATCATTTCTTGTTTTTAAGGCATTACGGGGTAGAACTGCCTAATCATACTCCATGATGTCCATAATCCATGGATATAGTTAGTTACTTAAGGAAAATTTCATAATGTGACTCTCCCATTAGAGAGAGAAACTATTATAGATATTGCCATGCACCTAAATTATCCTATAATTGATCAATGTTATTGTAGATTCATTCTTTAATGTAATGTCATTGACTTCTTATATTGCTTTGTAAAACTTCCACTCACTCACCTTTGGTGTTATTTTGTCGATCTCAATATTCTAAGTTGATTATGATAACTAACATTTATTATCATCATTAGAAGTTTGTCATTTCGTTCTATTCCCGTTCTCCCTAGGTACTATATTGATTATATTATGGTAACAATGGAGATCAAACTTTGAAATTTTCCGTTGCACTCTCTTGGTAACTATATCGTCTTGTTCTAATAGTGTGTTTACTACCTTACAGGGTGGTTTCTTACCATCTTAACATATGTTTCTTCCATTTTTGTCTTCGTTTGATGTGTACCTTTAGTGAACTATACTTGTACTCTCAATTTGATTACTCATGATTTCTCCCAACATTTCTTGACTAGTTAGTGTCTTCTTTCATCCATCAATTTATCTCAAACTAGCTTAGCCTTTTATGTGGTTGTAGCTTCATATCTAATGGTCTTGTCATAATGTCCATAGTCATGCTTTCACTACCATTCTTCCTTTCTTCAAGACAAAGCCCTCTATTTATAAAAAATATATATATATAAATTGCAAAGTCTACTCAGATATATATATCATCTAAGGGTGAACACATCAAAATGGCACCGAGTGAAATACATATCCGAAACAAAATACATATTTATTGCAGCTCTAAATGCCCTCTAGTATTTAAAAACAACACACAATAAGCTACTGGCCTACTATATATCACTAATTAAAATGATCTCTCATCAAACTCAAAATGCTCAATAAGAAAGATGTGAGGCGAATAGAGGTTGGGGTGTCTATAACTAATTTCATTTTATGGAGTGAAAGACCACATGGAAGACAACTTGATTTAGTACGGAACCAATCTCCAAACCAGTTTAGTGGATTTCATAGGTTTGAAGATCTGACTCGCTGAACCAGCTGATTCTGGTTCTAGTGTGGTTGGTTTTAAAGACAGTGCAATGAATAGTAAAAACAAGCTAAAAATGACTCCATCAGCAATGCAAGAAACTATGTTGCTTGCATCTAAAAGAAATCTCCCTATGTTCTAAATGAAATATCTACCTTTCCCACTCAATGCAAATCTAAATTAGCCAAATCTTTTGTCTCAACTTTTGAGATTTGAATTAAGTTCTGAGTTGTACGTCAGCTGAGGTTGCTAACCCTTTTAATTAATTCTAAGCCCAACAATCAAATGATCAATCTCCACATCCAACAAAGCAAAATCCGAAAGAAGATTATAAACAAGATAAATGAAAGAAAAGGTTGACAGGTTTAAGTACTCAACATAGACATTTTCTTCATTAATGGGTCTTATCTACTAGTTTTTTTTTTTTGTTCTTATCTACCAACCTGATACTGTTAATATCGCCCTATTAAGTTTATGTATTGTTAGTCTTTATCCGTCCCTTAAATAAGCACTATGGACCTAGGAGAGAACTCATAATACCCTAGGTTATTTGTTAATTCATAAATCCAAAAAAAAATGCTAATTTTCATACTTGAATAATAGGAATAACTACCATTTACTATCGCTAACACTTGAAATATGTGAGTACACAGCAAACATTGTATTGCATTGCAACAATATAAACTATTAAGAGGATGATACTATGAGATCAATTTTGCATGTCCAACGTAAAAACCATTTTACAGAGATCCATGGTGTTTCTAACCCGATTTATGCTATATGTACTAACTGATATTTGGATTGGTATCTTATAAATACATATTTTGCCTTCAGAAGAGTTAGAACGTATTTTGTCTCTAGGTTTGCTTGTTCATTGAGGATAGGATATCTAGATTGTTCAGATATAAATTTAATGAGTCTGAATGTCTCAACTACATCAAAGGCTTTAAAACATAAAACCTTCTTCAAAGGCGGGTTCAGTTGAAATCCACGTACAAGAACCGCCATCATGAAAATTACTTACTTATTGAATCCCGACCTCTGAAAAAAAATTTGCATCCACTTCCAATGGTTATGTAAATTCATTTACCTTGGCATGACCTCGATATTTATAAAATCCAGGTAGTAGACTCCAAGCAGTTGTTCCACACCCCTTTCCCCAACAACATTTAAAGAATAACAATTCAGTGGCTACATGAAATTTTCTAGATGTGTATGTAAGGTCCTAAATTGAACAATTAACAAAATTTATATATCCATTCAAGATATATATAACAAGTGATTCACAAGAGGATTCCATTATGCCAAACTCATTTGCAATGATTAAAAGGCCAACGACTTCACTTTTCAGATCATGCCTTAATAGATAAGCCCTCATACCCCGTAAAACCTACAGTCATGCACTTTGGCACCATTTAATTGTTTATCAATTAATTCGAGAACACCTAGAGAGTGATGAATTTCTCACTTCTTGGCTTTTTGGTTTGGAATTTATTTCCATGTAAATGTTTCTTCCTAGAATTGGACACGATCAACCTCAAAAACCTAAGGACTGTGGTTACCTGTGTAGGGCCAATAAGGTCCCGCAGAGTTTAAAACTGTGCTCTGATACCATGTGTAAAGCCCTTAATTTTCAAAATTAACAATCACTCACAAAATTCATACTACACAATTCAGAGTGGGATTTTTGAAGTAGAATATATATCAATTGACTAATTAATACTTACCTGGAACTATGTTTGAAGATGTTCCTGATCCGCTATGACTCTAGCTCCCATCATCAAACTGTCGTTTTTCTCCTAGCCTATCTGAGGTCAACCTCTCTGATCCCCAGATCCAGAAGACAAGTCTTCTGGTCCCCGTGCCCAAAACTCCAATAACAATCGAGATCACTCCATGGGCTCTGATAGAACTCACTGCTCATGTCTCATGTAGTTAGAACTCCTCTGATAGCATCCGGATCAGTTTACCCACTCACTACCCATGCCCATCAAGTTTACCCTTCTTCTCATTTTATACACAAACTCCATTCAAGATATTTATTAAAATATCTTCTTTTAATAAATATCTTGGATTTCTAAAATATCTTAGTTTTATTAAAATATTATTATTTAATAAATATCTTGGATTTGTTAAAATATTATTATTTAATAAATATCTTAGATTTATTAAAATATCATCATTTATTTGCATAAATTAATGCTTTTAATTTTCTTTGAACAAAGTATTAGTTTATATTATGATCGTGGTAGGTATAACTAATACATTCATTATATTCTGGTGAGTTAGATATTTCCTCAATACTTCAATAATTCACTCATTACTCTACACTGAGATTTTTTTTTTTATAATTGATTAGTGCATGTACTAGTGTAGTACACGTGATACATGCATATGTAGCTATCATATGCATGCTAATATTTCTATGTTCCCTATAACTCGAGTTGGGTCATTACATCAAACCTATTCCTTCTTCTATTTCGCTTTTTACTTTTGCTTCCAGCAAGTTATAATGTTAAAAATAGGACTAATGTAGAACTTATGTCTTGATCTTGAAAATGCTCAGATGAAAAATTTGAAGAATGTGAGGTATGCCCAATTTTATTCTGAATATATTATGTTAAAGGTGACACATAAGTCTCGCAAGTACTATGGTTGACCTCAATAGCCTGATTTTCCTTTCCAACCATGGAATTTCTAGTTAACCTATTTCCAATGGGACAAGTGAACTTTGAACAAATTTCTTCGCGTCTTTTCCTTGTGATTCCTTGGACTTGTTGACAAAGTGCGGTCAACATCTAGCTCTACTTGGGGACATGTTGCTTCTCGAAGGAATGTGAGGATATAGAATCTTGTATCTAAGAAAACACAATTCCATCAAAATATATATCCATTCAAAATCCAAATCATCATGCATATATAGAACAACTGCTGGAATAGAAAAAGCTACTCTAACAAATCAAAACATAAAGACATAAAATTAAATGCAGGAAAGAAAACTAACAAATGACATAAATGAAATCCTAATTAAGAGTGTAGGGTTAGAAATACAATACAAAGGATGCCCTATGGCATTAGATGTCTTCAACATAGTGCGTATTGAGCAGCTGTCGACTTTCAAGAAGGTTCGTGGGTTGTTTTTCTGATGTGCCATGCTGAATTTTGAAGATCCTAGGACTTTGACTTATCCGAATATCATTTTCTTTACGACCATCAGATGCATCAAACCTATTCCTTCTTCTCTTTCGCTTTTTACTTTTGCTTCCAACAGGTTATGATGCTAAAAATAGGACTGATGTAGAACTTTTGTCTTGATCTTGAAAATGCTCGGATGAAAAATTTGAAGAATGTGAGGTATGCCCAATTTTATTCTGAATATATTCTGTTAAAGGTGACACATAAGTCTCGCAAGTACTGTGGTTGACCTCAATAGCCTGATTTTCCTTTCCAACCATGGCATTTCTAATTAACCTGTTTCCAATGGGACAAGTGACCTCTTCGCAATGAGATGGGAATTTCTTTAGCGGATGGGAGGCTTGTGATTCGTTGAAATCCCTTTATGCTTTCCTTCTCGATCCTTTGGTCTAAGTTGGAGCTCCTAAACCTGTGACTTTTCCATCATTTTCAATTTACTCTGAAAATGAATCTGTTCAACCCTCATGGCAGTCATTTCTTGAACGTGCTTTGATTCCATAATTTCCATTCGTTGTATGCGATCAACCTCCATGGTTTTTATCATGTTCAGTGGCATGTCCTCCATGGCACTAATTTCCTTAGCATGATCTAACTCCATGGTCTTTATTAATTTGTCATGACTTTCTTGAATGAAATTCATCACTTTCTCATGATTTGTTTCCATGGTTTCCAACTCCTTAACATGATTTTCTTCTATAGATAATTATTTTTTCTGAAGACCGACTTCCATTTCTTGCATAGAGCTCATTTCTTTCTTATGATTTTCTTTTACGACACTTAACTCTTCAACATGATTTTCTTCTATAGCTATCAACTTGGTGTGCATGAATCTCATTTCCTTAAAGTAATTCTCTTGGTTGAGTTCCATTGTTTTCATCAACTGAGCTTGACTGAATTGCATATCTATAAGCATTTGAGTTAATTCCTTGATAAGATGCTTATCATCAACACCCCTTTGATCATTTGTTCATGCCTTTCCACTATCGAAAATTCTTCTTGCACTGACACAAGTGGATTCATCATGAAAATGGTCACAAGTTCTGCAATACAGTGAAGGTTGATGTGGCACATTCTCTTGAACCTTTTCTGTGTTGGTTAGGTCCCTTATAGGGTCATTTTTATTTATATTGTAATTAGCACAAGGCGAGTCCTTTTGATCTCCATAATTATCTTTAAAAGCATTGATGATGGCTTGTAAAGAATCAAAAGGAATGTCAGGAAAATCACAAAACCAATCTCTAGCATCACCTTCCAAAGAAAGGACAAAAAGTAGCATCTTGACATATCCATGCTTATCATATGTAGAGTCACCGAACCTTAGCATACATTGAGTAAAATTTATGAGATGATTTGTAGCAGTGATTGCATTATTACCCATGAAAGAAGGTAGTTTATTAATGGCAATTTCTGGAATATCATGAGGAATGTTAGTAAAATGACAAGGGGCGAACAATTCATTCATGATGATTTGCTTAAAGGGAAAAGAGGCTAATGGATGTCAGAGAGAGATCCATGTTTAAGAAAAATAAGAGATCTACAAGAAGTGAGATTCTAGCAGAAATTCTTGTAGAAAATGAAAGAAGTGGGGTCGCCACTTGACCATGAATTTAACTCTAAAATCCAAAAGAAGAAAACCGAAAGGTTAGTCAAGAATCGAGAAGAAAAATTATATCCCCTAATTAGGGAAAAGCAAGTGGATATCGGGGAGGGCTTACTGTTTGAGAAAATGAATGCTTACTAGAATGTAATTTGTTTAGCCAAGCTCTGAGAGTGGGGTTAACCAAGCTACCAGAATTTCTTCTAGTATAATCTCTTGTTAAAGGATGAATCAGTCGAGTCACCACCCAAACATGAAACTAACCCAAACGTCCAGGTGCTAAAGGTGTAGATAGAAACAGAGATTGTGTGATGATGAAGAAGAGAAGATGAGGGAGGAGAAAAGATGTCAACGATGCCAAAATGCGACTTTTGGAAGATCAGATGAAAAGATGAAAGGATGGATAAAATGTTGTTGAAGTGTCGAGAATAAGATAAACTTGTCCCTGAGAATGGCGCTAAAAAATGTGGCCTTTCCGACTCAAATGAAAAGATGGAAAGATTGAAAAATTGTCGTGAGGACCAAGGATAGAAAAATCTATCCACGACAACGACACCAATATATGTTGTTGCCCAAACTGTGTAGGCAATATGCGACAACGCTCAGGGCGAGGGATGTCACCCTGATCCCTGCCCTCTCTGTTCTAGTTGTCTCCCAATAGCAGCCTCTGGGGGGTAGTCCCTATGGAATATGAGAATGCAAGACTTGTTGGTAACCAACAAGTCTGGGAGACACAACTGAATAGCCTAACCACTTGATTGATTTAGCAAGTTTTAAAGATTATATTAGATTATTAAGTGAGACCAGTGCCTTATGGAGTCAATTACTTGCTTTATATTAATTATATACCAAATGACCGAATGAACATTCACTGCTTGGAGAATATTTGCTATCCTATATGATATGCAAGTATTACAATCTAAGTGAAATGCAAAGTCTTGGTTTATTTTAATTAGATGTCTACTCTAAATGTATCTTTCCTCTTAATTTCTTTGAAGCTAGTCTCTAGAGTAGGTTGTGAGAGAGAAGCCAAGGGGAAGTAGGCTAAGGCCTGGTTAACGATACTTCCCCTTAGGTTCTAAACACCCGATGCTTCCGGCGCCTCAGAGACTATGGCACTGTCGACTGCAAGATTATTGTGCTAACCACTAAATAGGTGCTAGGCTCCTCGAGCTAGATGAGAAAGGTGGTCCTATTCTCTATCAACCAAGCTTGAGCTTGGAAGTATATTAATCAATGCAAGATACTAATGCTAGCATGCAAATGCAGTAGGTGGGTGAGTGCTCTTTAAGTGAGATTGCTTAATCACTTAAGTATTCAATTACGAATGATCTTCAATTATGAATGATGAAATACTTGAACAATAGACAACCTCAATCACAAGAGAAAATGCTTAAGCTTAACGGCGATAGGTATAATCAATAGGCAATTGCTCAAAATACGAGATCACTGCTACTTAGATACAATGAATAACCAATATACCAAGATACACAATTAGATTATTTTATTACACTTCTGATTAAACTTGATGATGAGATCCACAAGAGATATCCAATTAACCAATGAGAAACATATTTAAATAGAAATGAGATCAAAATGTCACTTAGAGAAATTAGCCAAACTTATCAAACACTTTATCAACTTGATTAGAGCACTTGTGTGTGAGAATGCAAGAGTGAAACTAGATGCAAATAGTGCGAAAGAGAACTATAGATCAACCAATAAACATAAGATTGCAGTAGTAGAAAAATCGCCCAATTACACTCTTAAATGTTTATCCAAGTTTCACAAAGTACAAGGAACAATAACCAAGTGAAATTAGATGAGCTTCAACACTTTTAACATTACTACAATTTTTATATCAAACCTTAAATCAATATTACTACTTCTAAAATGATGAATTATGCCAACAAATATAAGTCCAAACAATGTAAGTGCCAGTATAACTGTGAAATACAATTATCAATGAGCTATTACATCACTATGTTAGGTCCCTATATTACTTGTATAGTCCCTTATTGTTGTTAGTGTAACCCCCTTATTGTTATTATTGTACCCCTGTAACCCCCATATTGTTATTATTGTGCCCTTAAATTATTATTGTTAGGTCGACTAGGATTACATTGTGGCCCTACTAGGATTACATTGTGGCCCCATGGACTCCTATATATAGAAAGGAGGTTTTGTAATTTGTATCATCCAAGAATTTTTCATTCATGTAATGTATTGGAGGTTGCCACCTCGAAGTGGCTTATTTCTAAGGCGTTGATATCTCTTTTCTTCTATTTTTGGAGCTGGTTTCACAACACACTGTTATGAATTGAATTACTGTTGTAGGTTAAATGTAAATGGTTGTAGCATATAAATCAGATCTGAAAAACTAATTAAAGTCCACTTACATGCAATCAATATGATTCCAAGATTTGATCTCTAGTGACTTAAGGTTGTTATTCTATGTCTTATGTGATTGATTAGTGGATTTAGGCTTAGATTTAGAGTGTTTTAGTATTGAATACACTGTTGAAAAAAAATTATTCATAAATGAAGAACATAACAAGAAGGAAAATGTGGGGAAAGAAAGCAAACCCGTGGCCAAATGGTCTAGTTTGGTGACTAGTTGCCCTTCAATTGACTTGGGACTTGGGCCAATGACCTGCAACACAAATTGTCAACTGAAAACAAATAGATCAACCCTATTATGATTGTAATTAGGGCACCAATGGCTGATTGAGGCCTTGCTTGGCAACTTTGGCCCTTGAAACGCTAGCCCGAGAGGCTAGTTAATCTGCAAAACCAAGTGTTAGCCAAATGAACTCAAATGTTTTTATTCAAATTACCATAAACCAATGCTAAATAATTTTCAATGATGCCCCAAACCCGCAACCACAAAAATTAGTTGAATAACTACTGCAAAACCCCACAACTTGGCTGAGATGACTGCAAAACCCCACAAAAATCCCAACGAAGAAAGGGAAAGGCTCAACACGGCCTATAGCTAGGGAAGAAAAGTTCTAAAAGGGAAGTTGCTAGCATAAATAGGCCTACGGCAAAGAAAGCCCGTTAGAGGCTGCAACTAGGGTTAAGGAGGAGAGATGAGGCCCCGTGAGGGCAAGAAGACTCCTCTAGAGGGGGGTCAAGGCCTTTCTAGGCTCACGACTAGGGCAAACAAGGGAATTTGAGGCCTTTTCAGGCCTGCAACTAGCCAAACCAAGGGGTCCGAAAAGAGGGTCGAAAAAGGCCTTGGTGGGGGACCTCCAAAATTTGATTTTTGTTTCACCCACGAATTTTTGATTTTTTTAAATATGTTTCATGAACACTGAGTGGCTGCTACATCCACAAAAAAATCCAAGTAGATCAACCCGAAGGGATCCACTTGTCGACCAAACTAGCAAGGTCTAACCCCAGAGGCATCGAGGAGATTTGACCTTAGTGACCTCCCGATTGGCAAGGTACTTAGCAACATGAACTCGACCAATTGAGCTATCTCTTGGGGCTCCCACGAATTTTTTATTATTTTCCATTTGGAGAAAAATTTAATTTCTCTATAATTATATTTTGACTCAAAATTAATTAATTTTTTGGCTTAGTATTTTAATTTAATCTAGCCAGAAAAATTGATTAATTGACACTAGAGGGGATTAATATTTTTTCCACCCTTGAATATTTTAGCCATGGTGTTTAAGTATGTCGGACCATACACTAAAATATTTTTTACATCAGATATTGCTATTAATTCAACCCTCAAAGGGGGAATACACCTTTACATATAGACTCTCATGACTTTACCCAATTCTGCGACTCAATATGATATAGTATAGATCAAGTGGTTTGAAATAAAATAATTTAGCCAAATGTGCTTAAATTATTCCAAAACCACTTTTACAATGCGTCGATATAACACTAGGGCTCACCTAAGACCTTGTCAATGAATTCCACCCTAGCTTTGGGGTTTAAGCTAGAAGAAAAACTCTGTCGATTATATGTGTTTAGAAACACACATAATTCAAGGAGGTTAAAAACTTCCTAGGATGAATTTCGTCGCCAAAATCAGAGGTTTACCTAGGTGTTGTTACATAATTAAATGGTCATACTAGCATCATTTACAATATAACTTGCAAAAATTGGGTTTACAATGATAAAACTATGTTGGCTGATGACTTTAAACTTTGAACAAATTTCTTCACGGCTCTTCCTTCTGCTTCCTTAGACTTGTTGACAAAGTGCAGTCAACGGTCCAAACCATAAGTAATTTCCAAAAAGCCCACTCTCTATAATGTAGAAAAGTGTGGAAGTTGGAAACAGGTGTGGTGGTCTTAAAACAATCTACAATTTGGAATGCATGCCAAGACCACTAAGTTATAGGAAATCTAATTAAGTGTGTGCCTCAAAGAGTGTGCTCCAATGGATTAGGGACATTTGGGGGACTCAAAGGAGGTTCCTCAACTAATACCCTAACAAGTGCATGAGGCCCAAGCCAGATCCCAATCAGAAAGAGAGGGATCCAAGTGGGTTGGCCAAAGCACATGCTATAACCAGAGATACAACCAAGGAAGGCCAAAGACGGATGGAGGACATTTTTTTTTCACGAAGGATGGAGGACATACCAATGGCAGTGGACATCAATTGGTAAACCACAATCACACATCTAGACCAAGATAAGGGACTCAAAAGGAGGGACTTCAAAAAATTATGAGCTATCACTGAAAAGGATAGGAAGATCTCGATGTCATTCTAGGGTAAGCCATGTACGTTCAATACACTATAAAATACCTACACATCAATATCTGGTGGGATAAGTGTGTGGTTGATTGCAAAACCCAAATACTACATAAAAATAACATGAAACATATCAGCAAATATATTCAACATTAGTAGATTAATCATGGAATCCACACTTACAATATTTCTGCAATGTATGCTGACTTTGAAGCACTGCCAGACAGTAACCAACAAACTTCCCAGTCTGCCATAAAAAGATTAAATATAAGCAATAATTTATCATTTCTCTATGAGCAACAAACACCAAGAAGGGTTGCATCAAATTTCAATCAGATCGAAATTCTACCGTATCACGAAGAAAGATTAATGGTTGAATAGCAGAGAAGTTGTTTCCTCCATTGAAGTTGAAAGTTATCTTACGCCCTTGCTTAATACTTTGACGGTTTCTGCACAGATAGCAGCAAAGATATTAGTTCTTTCCAAACGATGACCCAGTTAACGTTCTGGAAAAAGATAGACAAGTTTATTGTGGCTAGTACCAACCTGGCATTATAACAGTACTCAAAAGGAATGTTTGAACCATCAATTGCCAATGGAGTATCTTGCGTCTGCAGATGATACTGTTCCCTTCAAAGCTCGTTAGTCAATTGGATAAATCCTCGAAAAGGGGTATATAAACCATAAAATAGCATATGTCTGTAATCACTCACATTTGACGTAAGGCTTTTGTAAACCGAATTAGCCAAGTATGTAAATGAGGTGCCAGTGTCAAAAAGGGCTTCAAATTGTGTTTTGACAAGAGCGTTTCCCACGTAAAATTCCTGCACACCTATATTATATATCGGGCTGCAATCCAATCAACACCTTATCAGCAACTCATGTTGCAATGACAGAAAAGTATGATTCAGTATATAAGAACATAAATGGTTAGCTCGTGGTAGGTTTTAAATGCTTTTTAAATATTTTAGAATTGAATTTTCTATGATTTGAATTATGTTGAGCTTTTTCTTCTGAATCCATCACGTTGTTAATTTTGTGCCGACATTTCGAATTTTCAGGACAAATGAATGATGAATCACACTAGCTGGTTCAAAACATCATCACAAAAATTACTTTTAAATAATTTTTAAGTCATACTGAGTCCTGACTGACAAGGTTGACATGCATAGAGCATGGCTGGCACTCACTGTTTTTTATTGATAATAAATGGGGTTTCCTTTTGGTCCGAACTCCCTTTATCTCCAAACGTAAACCTTCCAACAGTCATATTCCTTGAGAAGCACATAGAGAAAGAATTTGATAAAAGGCCTGATTTGTGTAAAACGGTAGGGACAGATATAGGTTCAATGCCAAGCCCAAGTAGCCCATTTGGAGCTGCACCTTCCAGAAATGTGCCTGTTTGTACCCTTCCACACCTATCAAATGCACAAGCAAGATTCAGTGATTAGTGTTCATTAATTTGTAGCACTTAAAAAGGGAAAAGCACTTGATAGTGCACACTTCACAGTAATATTCAGGTCATGTGTCATAGTCAAATTCAGTATGGCCTCAGACTGCTCTCTAGAGGCAGAGAACTCATTTCTAAAACTATTCTAAAAAAGTAAACTGAAAAATGACCTCATTATCCACTGCCCTTAACAGGAAGATTGCTAAATCTTCAGAACAAGCAGATTCACTTACAACAACAAAAAATAAATCATACCCGAATGTGATAGGCGCCTTCACCACCGTTCCATTCTGTGACCCATCTCCAGGAATCAGATAAAGAACATCCTCCACTAAAGTTCCTGCAGTGGATGTATTTTCTGAGAGATATGTAACGTTGTATGGGCATTGATCACTAGATTTGGAGCATTGATTTTGTAAATCACAGAGATTATTATTACAAGTAACTGGCTTGCTTGTCTGAGAGGCTGATGGGCTGTAAGTCTGCAAATCGATATCCTGTCAAAATCATGATTAAATATCAGAAACTAAATCTCACTCCATGTTGAGGGCTGAGGCATAGAAATGAATACATCTTTTTCTGAAGAACTTCATTAAAGGAGACTCACTAAAGCACAAGATATGAAGAAGAATAAACATGCAACAAAATGGCCTTTTTGGGAAACCCTCGTGGGAATTCCCCAAAATTTCTATAAATCAAGCGCATTTCCAGATTGTTTGACCTCGCAGGCTGATTTGGAGACCTCTGAACATCCCAGGGAAGTTAAAAATCTGTGAGTAGGAAAAATTTCGAGTGTGGAAGCAGGATTGACCACTGGATTCGAGTCAGAACGGCGCCTGAAATGCACCGTCAGGAGGGCTATATTGTTGCACTTTTATAAAATAATAAGTTATTCTGTAGTTAGGATTCATTTTTACATGCTCCATTCACACTGCAGAGGAGTTATTTTACCTGACAAAGAAGAATGCAAATGCATTTACCAACTGGAGAGAATGTTGTGCATGTGAAAGAAACATTGTAACTATGCCATAATAAATAAGGTTCTGAAAGGCCAATCTGATGCTAATGCCAGCCAATTTCAATGTTCAGCCTTAGAAAATGTAAATTGATGAGAATAGTGGTAGTATATATGAGGTTGGTGGTATTAGTATGTTCTTTCCTAACTACAGATATGGGTGTTTCAAATGACTGTAATTCGAAGGTGTTAGAAGGATGGTGAAAGTTGAAGGGGCAACCTGTAATTCAGTTCCTTAAGTAACTTTTTGCGAAACAGCATGGGAAAAACATGGTCCAGGGTCATCAACTTGGAAAATGAACGAACTAGGGGGAAAATATGCAAAAAATTGGCAAAATTCGGCAAAGCATAAACTCTGACCAGAAAATTTTGGTGATTTGTTTTGGATGAGGTTACTATCTGTTGGATATCCACGGATTAGTTCCCTGTTTATGTGAAAATTTCTGAATCTACACCAGAAATCCTACTGCAGTAAATCTGATTTGCATTACCTACTTGCTTTATTACAAGTTATTTTTATGAATATTCAGTAAAATACTAATGCAAACACACTGCAGCCTACACAATTATACAGATCAAGTACTGAAAAAAAGTAGAACAATCAGACAAAGGACACACACATTTTTTGGACAAATGTCCCCGGAAAAACCCAATGCGGGAAAACTAGTGCAGAAATTCCAAGGGTTTATATTATTAAGCAGATTTCTGAATACAATCTAGGGTGCCAAATGCAGCTCACCCAACAAAGAAAATCCTCAGCAGAAGTACCTCTATCCGGAGACAGATATTTTGGCGGATTCAGCGGCAGAATGAAGAAACCCCGCAAGTGACTGCGCAGTGGCTATAGCTAGCTCTACGCTGAGACTGCGTCACCTCTCCTAGTGGCTGCGTCACCCTCTCCGTGAGCCTTCCCGACTCAAAAATCGATCTGCTGGATGGTTGCCCGATCTGCCCCACAGAAACCCCAGCGCAGCTTCTCAAGTGACTGTGTCACCCTCTCTGGCTCTGCGTCAGCCCTGCTGGCTCTGTGTCACCCTCTCTGAGCTGCATTGTTCCTCTTGGTGTTGATTTTCCTCTCTGCAATTGTATTCTCGGCCTTGGATGAAAATCCCACTACCGAACTACCCTTCACTGCACTGCATTACTCAGATCTGATCTTCGTCCGAGCACTGCTCCGTCAGAAGAATTCAATCTCTAAATTCAGTCTCTGTGTGTATACTCCAACTGACCCCAAGCCTTCCTTTAATAATTTTCCTATTGATGAATCAACGGTCGTGCCCCAATCTTTAATCGACAGCTAAGATTAGCAAAGACTTGATCTTCGTCACTTAGAACATTCTCACCCACATGCTAAATTAATTCACTTTAATTATTTAATTTTCCTAAGTTTAGGCTTAGGGTCCCTATTAAAGTAATTAATTATTTGAATAACTTAAACTCCGGGTGGAGTTTCTCCAAATGATTTATGGGTCTTGGAGATCTCATGTGTCCTAGCCCCTCCACAAAATTTCGGAGCTAGAACACATATGATGCTACCCCAAAAATCAACACTCCCTCTTAACGAGGAATGTGCTCTAGCATACTTCAATATCAGCAGCATTACCCTGATCCACGGCATCGGTCCTCTGCGTTGTTGATGCTCAGCCTGTTTCCCTTCATCCACTGCATTGTTACCTTCTGTACTACTGCCCATGACACTACCACTTGTCACTACCTCATCTGTACTGCAACTCCCTCTCAAATGCTGCATCATACTGCCCATAGCACTACCACTGCTAACTGTTGCATTGCAACTCAGTTGCTGAGAGTTAAGCAACTGAAATATCCACCCAAAAACTTGACATACAAGTCAGTCTAGATGTATCTCGATGGTGAAGTTCCATCTGCTACTAATTCTGTGTTGACCCTCTGATGGTTTGCGTTGTTGCTGCACCGCATAAGCACTGCGTTGTTGAAATCCATCAACCACTGCACTGTTGTTGCTGCCTCTACTCTGCACTGCTTCATTCATCAGTGTCCTAGATCTGCCATTGCTACTCCATCCTCCTCACACCAACTGACTCCAGTCATCTTGCTACTGTCATTAAGGGCTCTCGTAGCTCGTATCATTATGTGATCCAAGAGTTTGGGCACCTGAAGGGTCCTTCCCTCCTCCACTGGAATTCAAAAGAAATATAGATCTATGTCGCCCCACCTCTTCTCCCGAGGCACATGAGCACTCATGGCAAGATCATTATCATCTCCGTCATCGTCTTTTGTTGATGCAGCCTTCGAATCAGAATCTTCTTTGCCCTTCTTTTGAGGGCATTGTGTGGCGAAATGTCCCAATTCATCACACCTGAAGCATCTAACCTTCAAGAGGTCCTTCTTCTTCCTTCTATGCTGCCCATGCTGTCCCTTAGATGCGAGAGCCACATCTTCCTCTTCCTCCTTCTTGATCTTGATCTTCGTACTGTTGTTGCCCACCTTGATCAACCTTCTGATCTCTTCTTGTCGAAGAGCTTCCCACATATCCTCCCAGTTTGGAAGAACTGCTCTGCCCAAAATACCTTGGACAAAAGTTTCCCAGTCTTTCGTGACTACATTCAGGGCAGTCTTGACCATAAGTCCAACATCTGGTGTAGCCCCTACGGAAGCCAGTTGATCACGGATCTCTCATAATCTGATAAGGAAGGGGTCAATTTCTTCTCCCTTCTGCATCTGAAATAGTCTCAGTTGATTCTCAAGCAACATCCTCCGCTGGACGGAGGTTCCCTGGTACATCGAGGTCAAGGAAGTCCACATTTCCCTTGTCATGTTCTTCTCGGAAATATGTGGGATCACATGATCCTTGACTCCATCCATGATCAAGCGTTTTTCCTTCGCTGGAGCCTCCTCGTACTTCTTGAGTGGATCATCATCAACAGGAACAACAACTGCATGCAAGACATGATCCTTGATGCGATGATCATCCAAAACTGATAGGATCCTAGCCTTCCAGATGACAAAGTTGGAAGCTCCATCCAACTTGTCATGATCCCTCAATCCATGTGCAGCCATCTCTGCTCAATAAATGTCGAACTGGTTCTCTTCTCCCTCTTTTGCTACTACCTCAGCAAAAAACTCGGATCTGGGTTTCTTTGGCGCTAGAAACCCTCTAAGGAACAAGCTCCCTCTGAGACTCGATTTCCTTCACGAAAATCCCTCTACCAACTGATGTTGAATCAGTCCTCTTCAATCACTCTTTGTTGCTGATCAACACTGGATCTAGACTTCTTGGCAAGAAGTCTTCTGAGGAACTTCTTCCCTCTACTTTGCCGCAACCCCACTAGACACTGTTCCGCACCAACATAAACAATGCCCCACCAGCAACTCCTGAAGAAAAACGAACTGCTCTTCCAGTCATGGAAATTGGAAAGACAAAGGCTCAAAACCTCTGCACTGGACCAGCAAACATTGTGATGTGTCTGCGCAGCTATAGCGTCACCCTAGCTGGCTAACGCAAGCTCTACATAAGCCCCTCTGGTGACTGTGTCACCCTTCCTTGCCTCTTCTGGATCTTCGTTGTCACTTGGGACAGCTTCTTTCTTGCAGCAAAATTTTCCCTTCGTCTCTTCGCTGATGGCTTCAGCTTTACTTGATCTGCAACACCTTTGATACCATGTGAAAATTTCTGAATCTACACCAGAAGTCCTACTGCAGTAAATCTGATTTGCATTACCTACTTGCCTTATTACAAGTTTCATCTTTCAGACTTCTACGATTAATGATTAGTAGAGTGTCTTCCGGATCCATCGCATCAATTTATTCGTTTTTACTGACGTTTCGAACCTGCTACTGAGGTTCATTATTACAAGTTATTTTTCTGAATATTCAGTAAAAATAATAATGCAAACACATTGCAGCCTACACAATTATGCAGATCAAGTACTGAAAAATAAGTAGAACAATCAGACAAAGGACACACATTTTTCGGACAAATGTCCCTGGGAAAACCCAATGCGGGAAATCGGTGCAGCAGTTACGAGGGTTTATATTACTAAGCAGATTTCTGAATACAATTTAGGGTGCCAAATCCGGCTCACCCAATAGAGAAAATCCTCGGTAGAGGTACCTCTATCCGAAGACAGATATTTTGGCGAATCCAACGGCAGAATGAAGAAACCCCACAGGTGACTGTGCAGTCCCCAGTGCTATGCGGCAGTGGCTGCAGCTAGCTCTGCGTTGAGACTGCATCACCTCTCCTAGTGGTTGCGTCATCCTCTCCATGAGCCTTCCTGGCTCAGAAATCGATCTACTGGATGGTTGCTCGATCTACCCCACAAAAACCCCACCTCCACTGCTCAAGTGACTGCGTCACCCTCTTTGGCTCTGCGTCACTCCTGCATGAGCCCTGTTGGCTCCGCGTCACCCTCTCTAAGCTACGTTGTCCCTCATGGTGCGGACAATTGTATTCTCAGCCTTGGATGAAAATCCCATTGCCGAACTGCCCCTCACTGCACTAAATTACTCAGATCTGATCTTTATCCGAGCACTGCTCTATCAGAGGAATTCAATCTCTAAATTCAGTCTATGTGTGTATTCTGAGTTCTCCAACTGACCCCAAGCCTTCCTTTAATGTTTTTCTTGCTGATGAATCAACGGCTGTGATCTAATCTCTAATCAATCGCTAAGATTAGAAAAGACTTGATCTTCGTCACTTAGAACATTCTCACCCACATGTTAAATTAATACACTTTAATTATTTAATTTCCCTAAGTTTAGACTTAGGGTCCCGATTAAAATAATTAATTATTTGAATAACTTAAACTCCCGGTGGAATTTCTCCAAACAATTTCTGCCACAAAAATTCGGAGCTAGAGCGCATCCGATGCAACCCCAAATATCAACAGTTAAACCTGGGACTCATGCTGTAATCAGTATTAGAAATATGTGACTAGAAACTTTTGACGGTATCTAGAGTTCTTCACGTTAACCTGTGTCTCCAGGTAAATTATATTAACCTCTTTTTGGTAGATTTAATTATTGGAATCACCTGCAATTCTTTAAAGCTAGGTCATCAACTACGAGAAGAAATGGTTTAAAAGAAAGCTTTTAGTTTGAATTGATTGACGGAATCTAGTTTCAAGCATCAGATGAATCAAACATTTTTATTGTAATCAACCAACATGTGTAGTCGCTCTTATGTCTTTTACCTGGTGGTTTCTTATGCAATAAAATGTTTTCAATTTGACCAGAGTTGCTAAAGGTTTGACAATTTGGAACAAGCATAAATCTCTGGTTGGTGGCCTGTGAAGAAAATTGCATCAAGGCAACCAAACCGCTCTGTCAAGTTTAAAAAGCAGTGCCAATAGTATGTACCCTGTTGACTTCTGTTCTTCTGCCCTGCAAAAGGAACGGTTCTTTCTTGTCTTTGCAGATGTATCTTGCACTTCAGCTATTGATACTGATTTCATTGGGAAGGCTAAAGAAATTTACTGATTTTTAATACAAGAAAAGTTGCAGAATTTGGGGAATGTGAACCACCAAAACACAATCAAACATCCTCATTGATTTTTACTTTGGAATAGCAAAGCTCAGGGATCAAACATGAGTACATACTTATTATGCAACCATGTTCTCACTGTGGTTCAGGAAATCAGCAAAACACAATCAAACACCCTTAATATGGAATTTTACTTTGAGCAGTGAAGCCTATGAATCAAACATGACTCTATGCTTATTATGAACCCATGTTCTCACTTGGCTCGGGAAATCACCAAAACACAATCAAACACCCTCGCTGTTTTTTACTTGGAGATGGCAACATGATTCCATGTTTATTATGCACCCATGTTCTCACTATGGCTCGGAAATCAGCACTGGCCACTAACAAATCATTTTCAACCATCACGAATTTACTATGGCTCGGAAATCAGCACTGGCCACTTACAAATAATTTTCAACCATCACGAATTTTTTACTCTCACAAATATCTTCAAAAGGGTTCCGTTCTCGACATTTAATATTTGAATCAACACCATGCCCATGAAAAAAACAAACAGATGGGCACAAAAGCCCATTGCTGATAAGAAGAATGAAACCATGGTCTAAGTGGAATTCACAGCCAGTGCAATTTAACATGATTGATGATCAAAAGAATAAAATACAACATTAAGGTAACAGGTCAGTAGGTTTAACATGGAAAAGCTGAAAATGCAATACATACAAGTCCATAGCTAGGTGCAGAAGTAGGAGCACACTCTTGGCAGTCACAAGGCACCCAGAACAGATCGCTGCCCGTGTCAAGTGCTACAAGCAAGCTTACATTGGGTGTGCCCACCTGAACCACAGTGTAGAACAAACTGCCCAGACCACAGAACAGGAAGTTAGGGGCCTAATGAATGATTAAATTACAATAACATGGAACTTTAGAAATTTTGATTTTGATTATGAACTTTAGCAGCACTTTTGAAAACTAGAAAATCAGTACTTTAATTGTACAGCATACTGTCAATGATCTATTGGCAAATGAATTCATTCTGAGGTTCTGCAAGTATCAACATACATAAATTTATTTTGAGTTCATTCCAAATTGATATGCAACATAAGTAATACTGCAATAGACAAAGGAGCAGAACTTACAATCCCAATTGTGAAAATTCAACTGTCTGGTTCCCTTCTGCAAATGTAAGAGACGAGTATTTAGCCAATTTACGACCATGGTGAGCAGAGTCATGATGATACAGTGTTTTGTAATACTCATTGCTTCCTTCCATAGGCCAACTCTCTGTATGTAATCCATTTCTCCAAGACATCCACTGTTTTACTTCATGAGAAAATTTATGATACATCTGCAAACTGTAGGATTGTCCATTCGAATACCCAAAGCCAAGAGATAAAAATAAAATTATGGGACAAATGAAGCTCAGAGTTGGGTTTTCCATGACTGAAAGCAATGGAACAAATTTGCAGAAAATTTGAGCCAACGGAGAGGTCTGTTAGCGCTAATTAGTTTTCTGATTCAATGATAGCAATCTTTCTTCCACAGGGCAGGTTATATAATGAAATTGAATAGTCATAGCCTAAAGGTCCGCTCGTGCTGGTAGCAGTTGGAATATAGTTTTCATCTCAAGAGATAGAATCTTCCTGGCTCTTCCTCGTTGGCAAATGAAAGCAGGCTGGCCTATCATTGCAATAAATTCAATCACAGTTTTCCTGAAATATTTGACTGACTTGGTATGCTTCCAGACCCACAAGCACAGTCAAGCTAAAGTAAACTCAATTTTAATTTTCAATCTCCATTAGATTGACTCAAGGTTGGGTTTCCTCTCTATTGAAAGCATTTTCCTTGCCCTCATAATTGTATTTCAAGAAATTATGTGGAAAGAGTAAAGGTGCTCTGCAATTATTGGTTTGATGTAATGGTAAACTAACCGTGAAACTTCAAAAAAATTTGAATAACATGCATTGATATTTTATATTAAATTTGAATAACATGTATTGACATTTTGTTTATGAGTTATGAAAAATATTTTATTTGGGAATAATGCATAGACTATTTTAGTATGGTGACGTTAAAATCTCATTTCATTGTTACCATTGGTTGAGTGAGTCTAATGGTTAAGTTAAGAGCATGTGTTTCCTCTAAGAGGTCACCGGTTCAAAACCAGAGGGGGGTAAAGTATGTATGCCTCTATAGACTTAGCAGTCAAATCGCTGTGCGGAGGTGGGTCCCTTGTCCCACAAATAAGGGAGTCTCATACACCAATTTGGTGTCTGACTTCACTGTGACCTTAAAATTAGATTATTATTTTATCATTATTGTTTTTTCAGCCAAAAAATTGTTGAAAAATAGCCTAGCTCATTATCAATTTAAATAAAAAAAAATAGCTAAAAAATACAAAACACTAATAATCCTATAAGTATATTTTTTAATCTCCTAAATATTAAAATTTTCATTTCATTTCCTTTTTCATTTGAATAAATTAAATTAAATTACTTTGAAAATAAAGGTTCCACGACATTACTCGCTCTGTTAACTTTTTGAATCATTGAGTTTACTGGGAGGACTGGGTAAGGAGCTCAACCTCTTTCCTACCACTCATGTGAGTGAGATATTGATAAATAAATAATAATTAAAACAGACAGTTCAGGGAGATTACATTGGTTCAAACACTTCAAATTCAACGCGTCTTATTTTTTTCCTATTCATTCGAGTGTATATATATATATATATCAGAGAGAGCAGGTAAATCTGAGTTTTCAATCCTAATAAATAAATAATTAAAATAAACGGGTTAAGTAGCTTAGATATTTTCACACTTCAAATTCAGTGTTTCTATATTTTTTCACTCAAAAAATAACATTTTTTTTTACTATTTATTAAAATAAAATAAAATAAACATAACAGAGCAGTTTAATTACACGGAAGGTGTTCTTTTATAAGATTGATTGGGAAACATTGTTCATCCCAGCCAATCCCTGTGCTCCACCTCTGCTGCATATTCGCCCTTCTATCCTGTCAAAATTTGACACTTGGCGGCCTCTTTGAGAACCAAGCCCACAGTGCTGTGGTATTGTCCATTCGCCATACATCATCCGCAGCCATACCTATCGTACTGTCCATTCGCATAGCAGGATCCTTCGGTGTCCTTTTGCTCCTTTTAATAAGCAATTGCTAGTAGAGTTTTCAATGCTTACAAGTGGCTGCTAGAAAGGGTAGATTGAAAAGCTAAAAGATGTAATAGAAAATAAGAATTACCTTCAATGATGCGAGAGTTCAAAGGTAACCATCTAACTTATTGAAATTGAATGAATACTCTGGAGTGTGTCACCAGCGAGTTCTTCATAGTATATGTGTCTAGGGTCCAATGAGAGAGCTCTTTTTGAAAGCCGGTTTACTGTTGAATTGAGTTCCCTATAAATATGGTGAAATTAATCTTGTGTTTTTTTTTTCTTTTCAATTTTGTTTTTCCAAACTGTAAGATTTAGCACCTTCAATTAACTAGTCAAATACACATTTGGAATCACAAAGGATTTGTATGCATTTAATATTTTTTTAGCATAGCCAATGATATAAGAGTCTAAACAACAATTAGTTTGCCTTTTGTGTTTGTTCCATTTTCTAAGATGACTCTGAATTGCACATATTTCTTCCTTGCCAGTTTAATCATTCCCCTCCCCACCTCTTGTAATATTCATAATAGGAAATTAATAGCAATAACAATGCATCGATAGATATTAACAACAACAAAAACAATTACACCACTAAAACACAGAGTGGAGCCCTAAAATCAAGTCTGGGTCATTTTATTAAACTGTTGTGAATGTGTACAATATGGGTGTTGGAATGATGGCAACCGGGTTTTCTCAAGGCAAGTTGAAGATGGTGGAGAAAACACATTGAGTCCACCCACACAAAAGTACTCTGCGTTGCTCTAGCTCTGCGCAATCCTGCCCATAAATGTTGTTGTTGCTCCACTGGATCTGTTGGTTGGGCTTGGAATAATACTCAAAAAAATTTGGGCTTTTAACCTCGACCTCTAATCACAAAACCCACAATAACCCGCGAAGGATTTTTGGAATGGCTGACGCTGGAAATTGGCTCTCTGCGCTGCTGGAAAATTTTGTGCACCTGGAGAATTTGCTGCAAATTTCTCCCAAAATATATGAAATATCCCTGTTAGGAAGCTCTCAGCCTCCCCACCAATTCCCAGCTCCAACTTCCTTATGGTCCTCAGCTCTCAGATGATCTCCTTCTCAGCACTGCGTAGTCATTGCGTTGTTGGGACTGCTCTGCGCTGCCTCTGCAGATAAACAAGTTGTGAATGAGTCACACAGCTCCCCACTGGATCGAAAAGGTACAATCTCCTCCCTAGCGCAGGCACTCGAAGTCCCCCGAAGCATAGGTTGAGATTCTCGCTCGGGAACACTCAGTTGTTGAACAACAATGGCAGACTCGGCACTACCTCAAGCATCCTCTGTCAAAAGACAAATTCAGAAATGATAGATAGATCCCTAAAAATGAGCTGCCTCTTGCTTTTTGTCTCCAAAGGCCCAATGTTCCTCTTGGGTCCCACGAAGAGCTGTGTTGCCCCTCCTCTAGCTACTCATGTGATGCCTTCCTTCGTCCAACCACAGCGCTGCTTTCATGGATGACCCAATCCTTCCTCATTGGCTCACCGAGCCCCCACCAAGGTCATAATATTTGCCTCTTCAACTATAGGAAAGGACCATAGTTTGTTTTAATCTAATTTGTGGGTCCCCAACGCACATTATTTCTGGCTAACATCAAAAAATACAAAATTATCAAAAATAGCATAATGGCTAATTAGAAATATTAGAGTCCTTGCCAAGATGTTGCTTGTCCTCAAGAAACTGCAATGATGGGTGTTGGAGGATCTATTCTCCTTCCCAGGTGGCATCCTGATTCGGAAAATTCCTCCATATGATCAAAAACTCCTTGATCACCTTGCTCCTCAAATGCCTCTCCCTAGTGTCCAAAATGGCCTCTGGCTGAAGTACCAAGTGCCCCTCATCATCCATAGGAGGCAACTCGATTGTTTCTATCACCTGCTGCCCCAAGGCCTTTTTCAGGCATGATACGTGAAAGATGCTATGCACCCGACTCTCCAGGGGTAGCTCCAACTCGTATGCTACCTCCCCCACTCTCTGAGTGACCCTGTATGGCCCATAGAAGTGAGGCTTAAGTTTCTCGGCCCCCTTCTGCTTTAGCGTGGACTACTTGTATGGTTGAAGGCGGAGGTACACTAAGTCCCCAACCTCAAACTGTCTCTCCACGCGGCCCCGGTCTCCATAGATTTTCTGTTGGTTCTGCGTTGTCCTCATGCTGCCCTTGAGAGCCCTCAAAATGTCTTGGCTCTCCTTGATCCAATCCTTGGCCTGTGGAGCCTTAATGTCTCCAAACGTGACATCAACAAATGTCAGAGCATCATAACCATACAAAGCACGAAATGGAGACATACCTATAGACATGTGGAAGGTTGTGTTGTAGTAATACTCCCCCATATGAAACCACCTCAACCATGCTCTCTACTGCCATGTAATGTAGTTACGCAAGTAGCCCTCCAAGCACTTGTTAACTATCTATGTCTAGCCATCCGTTTGGGGATGGTAGGTCGTACTAGGAGTGAGATTTGTACCCACCAAGCAAAATAGCTCCTTCCAAAAGCCGCCCATGAAACGGTTGTCACAATCATTGACAATGGTCTTGGGAAGATCATGCAAAAGGAATATCTCTTTGAAGAACATCTCAACCACCTATGAGGTTGTGTACTTGGCCGAGATCGCGAGGAAGTGAGCATACTTCATCATGCGATCAACAACCACATAAATACAGTCCTTGCCCTGCACCATGGGCAACCCAGTGATGAAATCCATCGAGATGCTTTCCCATTTCCCCTCAGGGATGAGAAGAGGCTGCAACAACCCTGTTGGGTGGGATAACTCCCTCTTGTTACGCTGACACACCTCACACTATCGGATGTGTTGCATAACATCATCCTTGAGGCCCTTCCATGAGAACCTATCTCTGATGGCCCTGTAAGTTGTGTTGAACCCATGATGCCCCGCCTATGGTGAGTCATGGGTTGCTCGAAGAATCTTGTCACACAGCTAGGATTCGGCCACCAAATAGATCCGATCCCTATAATATATCCCTCCATCCATCACCCAGTAGTGGTCATCGGTCATCTGCCCCTCCAAGACCTCGCATGCAAAGAGGTCCTTGGAGTACTCAACCAACAAATGAGCCTTCCAATCCGGCTCAATGCTCATCAGTGAAAAATAAGTCAGCCTCCTGGACAATGTGTTAGCTACCACGTTGTGCTTCCCCTTGATATACTCAATGTCGAAATTGTAGGGCTGGATCTTGCTCACCCACTTTTGCTGCCTCTCCTACAACTATGTCTGCTCGCAAAATAATTTGAGGCTATTGTGGTCGGTCCTCACCTTGAATATGTTCCCCACTAGGTACTACTTGAAATTGGTTAACGCATGCATGACAACTAGCATCTCCTTGTCATAAATGGGGTACAACCTCTCATGAGGCAATAGCTTATGAGTCTTGAAAGCTATAAGATGCCCTCCCTGCATCAACACTCCCCCCACTCCTTCCCTAGATGCATTGCACTCTAGGACAAAGGGATGCATGAAATCAGGAAGAGAAAGCACTGGATAGCTGCTCATCACCTACTTGAGGTGCTCAAAAGCCTCCTGCATTTTTGTGGTCTAGAGAAAAGCTCCCTTCTTGGTCAAATCCGTGAGGGGCGCTGCTAACTGTGAAAAGCCCTTCACAAATTTCCGATAGTAGGTGCAAATGCCCACAAAAACCGGAGCTCTGTCACGTTCTTGGGCTCTGGCCAATCCCGGATGACCATGATCTTATCCTCATGCACCCTCAAGCCATCAACACCAATAATATGCCCCAAATAAAGCATCTTCGTCAACCCAAACTCGCACTTGGACAACTTTGCATAAAATTGTTGCTCCTCTAGGATACTTAGTACTGCCTCCACATGCTACAAGTGTTCCTCCCAAGTCTGGTTGTAGATGAATATGTCGTCCAAAATTACCAGCACAAACTTCCTCAACTAGCCATGAAAGATGTGGTTCATGCAAGACTGAAAGGTGGCCGAAGCATTGGTTAGCCCAAAGGGCATCACCAAAAACTCAAAGTGTCCAATGTGACACATGAACGCAGTCTTAGGGACATCCTTGTCCCTCACCTGGATCTGATGGTACCCAGACCGCAGATCAATCTTGGAGAAGAAATTAGCTCCCCTCAACTCGTCCATCAACTCATCGATCCTGGGAATGGGGTAGCGGTTCTTCATGGTCTTCTTGTTTAGGGCCCTGTAATTGATACACATCCTCAGTGACCCATCCTTCTTCTTCACCAGGACAACTAAAGAAGCAAAAGGGCTAAAACTGGGCCTAATGTGCCCCAATGCTAAGAGCTCATGAATGGCTCTCTCAATCTCATCACTGTATGCCTTAGGATCCCTATAAGGGGTAGTGATCACAACTTGCAATCCGTGCTCTAGCTCAATGGTGTGCTCAAATCCACAGTTAGGTGGGTGGCCCGGTGGTATGTCCCCAAATACTACTAGGTACCTGTCAAGAATGGCCTGAATCTTAGGATGTGGTGGCTTGGTCACACCCCCCGCCTAAAAAATCCGCAACTCAATATCCCACTCTATATCCCCATGCCTCAAGTTGGCCTCCATCTGTGTGCAAAGACTGTCTGTGGTGGGTATGAATGCATGCCTCTCAACATTATGAGTTTTCCCTCTTGATCCAGAAACTCCATCTCCAGTTTCTTCCAGTCAGTGGTGACTCTGCCAAGTGTAAAGAGCCACTGGACTCCCAACACTATGTTGATATCTGGAATGTAAACTACGAAGAAGAGGTCAATCATGGAGTAGTTCCCCATGGTCACAATCAGCATTGGGACATAACATGTGCACTGCATGGTCCTATCTCCAGGAACCAACAATGAAAACCCCTCAAACTCCTCTATAGCAATGCCCCTCCTTTGCACCATCTGGGCATCGATGAAGTTGTGTGTGGCTCCATTATGCACTAATACCGAGACACCCTGCCCCTGTACAATCCCTCGTATCCTCAAGGTCAGATACTTGGGTACCCCATGCAGTGATGCAAGGACCCCTCCTGTAGGTGCAAACGCAGATCCTCTTGCTGTCGGTGGGGGTGGAGGTGGAGGCCCTCCCTCTTGGGGTGTTGCGTTGTCCTCTCCTCCCATCTCAAAGAATGTCTCCTCATCCCTGTCACTGTTTGAGAAGACCTCTATATAGTGTGCCTTCCTTGCTGCACATCTGTGGCCTGGTGCCCATGGCTCCTAGCAAGTGAAGTAGAGTTTCTTCCTCTGAAGATCGCTCCTGGTGTCATAATCTAGTTTCCCCTGACCCTGGTTTCCTCTTGGGGGTGGAGCTCTCATGTCTCTTCCCTTCTACTGAAATCTCGGTCTGTTGGGAAGTGGTGCTCTAGCCCTGGGTAGGGCATCCTGCAAATCTCTAGCCCTTTCCCATTGCGTCCTGTAGTGTAGCAGGTATGTTGGACCTTACCAAACCTCCTAATGGGTTTGTCAGTCCCTCAACAAACATGTAGATCCTCCTGGACTCGCACAAATCTGGAACCATCACTGACAGCCTCAGAAACTCAGACATGTATGTCTCTATGTTCCCAGTCTACTTGAGTTTGGTCAGCTCCCCGAAGTACTCTTCTGAGTCCTTCCTCTCAAACCTCTCAAGCACTCTCCTAGTGAAATCATCATACGTTGTCACCCCTGCATGACCCAACGTAGTGAACCCATGGAACCACCAATCGTGCCCTTCTCCCTCCAAATGCAGCGTGGAAACCTTGATGGCCTCTGTCTCATTCATTTGGTTCAACTGGAAATAGACATCCAGCTTCTCCGCCCATTCTTTCATTAAACTCTTAGAGGAGCCATCAAAAGTTGTGAGGAACATCCTTCCCATAGTGCATTGTAAATCACTGCTCTGCATGTAGCCTCCCCCGGACTGGATTATGGGTTTGTTATCGGTCTTCAATTGGAAAAAATATTTGAATGTGATGACCCTCCCAAATTGTGGACCATAAGACTGGTATTCTATGAAATACTCTTCGTAGTGAGCCTCTTTCGGCTCATGTTGCCCTCCCATTCCTAAGCTAGGAACGCTGGAATAGTGGACAATGGAGGTGTGTATGGTACGACCAACATGGTTGTGTGTGGTTCTACTTGGTGCTGCGATGTGCCTAACCCTTCTCCAATATGGAAATTCCCTTGGACTCCCTTCCCCTTGCTATTATTGCTAAACCACTGACCCATCTCCTCAATCCTCATGGAGAGGTCATGCTCTGACTTTAATAGAAGTTGAGTAGATTCCTCCTCCTTTCTTCTCCCCTACGACCTCCGAAACACTATTTACCGGATCTGGAGTGATTTCAAGCTCCTTATCCTTGCGCCTGTATCTTTGTCTCTGATAAGTTACTTTTTGTTTGTTCTTTGGTGTCATAGATCGCGCTGCTCCATAGGCTGAGCCAAGTCTATGAGCTCTGATACCACTGTAATATTCCTAATAGGAAATTAACAGTAATAACAATGCATCAATAGACATTAACAACAACAAAAACAATTACGCCATTAAAACACATAATGGAGCCATAAAATCAAGTATGAGCCATTTTATTAAACTGTTGTGAATGTGTACAATATGGGTGCGAGAATGATGGCACCTGGGCTTGCTCAAGGCAAGCTGAAGATGGCCACGAAAACAAGTTGAGTCCAACCACACAAAAGTACTATGTGTTGCTCTAGCTCTACGCATTCCTGCCCACAAATATTGTTGCTACTCCACTAGATCTGCTGGTTGGGCCTGGAATAATGCTCAGAAAATTATGGGCTTTTAACCCGAACCTCTATTCACAAAACTCACAATAAACCGCAAAGGATTTGTGGAATGGCTGACCTTGGAAATTAGCCCTCTTAGGCTTGGCTCTCTGCGTTGCTGGACAATTCCATGCACCTGGAGAATCTGCTGCAAACTACTCCCAAAATGTATGCAATATCATTGTTAGGAAGCTCTTAGCCTCCCCACCAATTCTCAGCTCCAAATTCCCTATGCTCCTCAACTCCTGGATGATCTCCTTCTCAGCACCGCGCAGTCATTGCATTATCAGGACTGCTATGCGCTGCCTCTGAAGATAAATAAGTTGTGAATGAGTCACACAATACCCCACTAGATCAAAAAGGTACAATCTCCTCCCTAGGGCAGACACTCAAAGTCCCCCAAAGCAAAGGTTGAGATTCCCACTCGAGAACACTGAGTTATTGAACAACAATGGCAGACTTGGCAATAGATCAAGCGCACTCTGTCAAAAGACAAATTCAGAAATGATAGATAGATCCCTAGAAATGAGCCGCCTCTTCCTTTTTGTCTCCAAAGGCCCAACGTTCCTCTTGGGTTCCACCAAGAGTTGTGCTGCCCCTCCTCTAGCCGCTTCTGTGATGCCTTCCTTCAACCAACCACAATGCTACCTTCATGGATGACACAATCCTTCCTCATTGGCTCATCGAGTCCCCACCAAGGCCGCAATATTTGCCTCTTCAACTATAGGAAAGGACCATAGTTTGATTTAATCTAATTTGTGGGTCTCTTACCCACATTATTTCCGACTAACATTAGAAAATACAAAATTATCAAAACTTTAATATTTCTAATTAGCAGAATGGCTAATTAGGAATATCACACCTCCACATTTGTTTCCTTATACATCTCCATTAAGAAAACCAATTAAAAGATCATGTGAAATGCAAGGGAAATGTATTCTTCTCATATTTTTGGTGTTTTGAATTGAAGAATATTCCCTGAGAAGTGGCATAATCTTGGATGATTAATGTAGAATGCAAATACTAACATTTTTTAAAATAACAATAATGAAATGCAAGGGAAATGTATTCTTCTCATATTTTTGGTGTTTTGAATTGAAGAATATTCCCTGAGAAGTGGCATAATCTTGGATGATTAATGTAGAATGCAAATACTAACATTTTTTAAAATAACCCTGTTCCTGAGTAACCAGATGACCCAAGCAACAAAAAATGGAAGAGAGCAAAGTTTTTTATACTTCTCCACCCAATGGTATAGGGGGTCCTCAAAAGAGGTATGCTCAAAGTGCTCTCTAATGCCCAAGACCAAAAGAACAATTTGCCAATTTTTCTTTGAAATAAAACAACATATAAAAAGATGATCAACCAATTCATCCTACTGCCTACAAAGACAACAAAGATTTGGTTGAGCAAACCGTCTTTGTTATGAAGTGTTAGCCAAGAAAAAACATTTTAGCTTATTGGGAATATTCCATTCCCATATATATAGTTCCACTAGCTAAAGTCTTGAACCACAACAGAATGGGAAATTGCTTCATATGCAAGACTTGCTTTCACCATGTCTGAAGAGGTGTCCCAACTATAGACTAAAAAATGCTTAGAATGATTTAAACTAATCCTCCCAACTCTAAACTAACAAATGCTTGGAATTATTTAAAAAGATCTCGTGGATATTTAACTTCTTTACAAAAGAGTTCCACTCTAATGTTTCAATCAATTCCAACTTAGTTGATGTCCACCAATAACTCTGAGAAAAGAGAAGAGTCCACTCTTTTAACATTATAAAAGTAGATGTAGCCTTTGGAGTTCAAGCAATGAATCAATTCTAAAGATAACTTGAAGAAGCATGCACTACCTATAAAGGGATCCTTGCACAGAATCACTTGTTTGTCGTCTCCCATGACTCTCCAGACAAGTGAGTTGAAGAGGGAAGGAAAAGCCTCTATGAGTGTCTTCCAAACAATGGAGCCCCCGTTGACAATTTTTTTCGCTGCTCCTCTAAGTCATTCCACCATTGGAAATATTTTTAAATACCTCTCCTCCAAAACCTTGCTCCAAAGACCCCCACCGAACATACCTCTCCATAGATTCAACACGTCTATATATATATTACACATTTCCAAGTGTAATTTTGTTTACTATTATTATTATAAATGTTATAACTATCTTTAATTTTTGTTGGGGTTGGTCCATGTGTTTAATGAAAGAACAATGTCTTTAATTGTACAAATATATTTTTTGAATATGTTTCATGGGATAGTTTTTATTTTTTGAGATGTTTTAATTTTAACTTTTTTATGTACAGTTTGAAGTTGAAACTATTAAATTAAATATAAAATAAATTAATGAACTTAGATCCATTTTAATTTTGGATCTATTAAGTATCAAGAGGGATTAAATCTTTCAAAGTGCAAACTTTTTTTTAGAAAGCAAAACTTGAAAAAAGATTTTTACCTAGAAAGATTTGATCCTTCTTGATGGTTGATAGATCAAGAGTTAAAATGAATCTAGGTTAATTTAATTATTATTAATTAATAATTATAATTGTTATTATTTTTATTTATTTTTATGTAATATGACCCAATCAAATTTTTTTAATATATATAATTAGAATGTTACATAACATAAAATTAAAATATTAACCTTATAACATCTCTGATCAATTATTCTACAACTTATAACCTTATGTTTTGTTTGTATATTTTTTTAATTTTTTATATTATTTACCATTTACAAATAAAATACATTATGTTTTTTTAATAGTTTTTAATATTTTTTTCTTAATGATTAGTGAATTACAAATAAAGATACATATTTATTTTTAATATATTTGAATAGCATTTTTTTAAACCTATTATATTATTAACACTTCATGGACTTAGTATGGATAATTGTTTTCATTCCTTAAAATACATATATAAATTTAATGTTTTTAAAATATATATATATATTTTTAAGTATTTATACATATTTATTTTTAATGTATTTGAATAGCATTTTTTTAAATCTATTATATTATTAACATTTTGGACACTTAGTATGGATAATTGTTTTTATGGCTTAAAATACATAGGATTTTTTTTAAAAGTATTTGAAATATATACATTTATAATTAATATATATGAGATTATTTTATTAAATAATGGTTTATATTAAAAAAAATTTCAAATTCTTATCCATGTAAAGGTGAAATAATTATTTTAAAGTTAGTTGTTGTTTGAATTAATTTAAATATTCTTTTAAAATTTTATTGATATTTAAATTAATTTAGATATGTTTTTAAAGTTTTGTTGACATTTAAATTAATTTAGATATTGAAATTTTAATTAAAGTGATAAATGAAAATATTATTATTATCTTTTTAATTTTGAATTTTGATGAGGTCTTCAGCTTTAGTTGAGTATGTTGAGAAGACGAAGCATCACATCTGTATGGAAGAAGCCAGAGTTCTTGCTAGGGTAGAGCATTTCCATCACCGTAAATTTAGGGGGGCTATTGAGATTGAGAAGAGGCCTTGTACGTTGAATAAGGATGACGGGTGGAAAGTTAGCAGTTGTTGGATTTCATCTCTTGGCTCCCAATAGGGGTCATTCCTCTTGTTTTTTCCTCTTTTTCCGTTGTTTTTAATTTATTAATTCTATTGCTAACATAATTTTATTACAATTTCTTCTTAGGTAGTATTATTATTATTATTATTATTATTTTACATAATCAGATGTTGTTTGTATTTCAAAAAAGATAGGGGAGTCTGGGCTCCATTGTTAAAGGGCGATATGTTTGGGAAGTAAGACAGAGGGGAACATCAGCAAGGCCAGATTCCCTTGCACTCCGGTTGTGCTTGACTATTGAAAAGGCTAATCTAGTGTAAATTCGGACAAACTGTGACAATAAAAGACTACATTTGTAAGGCATGCTTAAAAAGAGTTGCCTTCAGGACCTATAAATTTTGCAATGGATTGCCTTCAGGACCTATGAATCCTGCTTTTTTCGAGTTGATGTTGGGTTCATTGTATCCAAGAGTATATTCCTGGATGCCGTTGGACTCTTGGGTGTGCTTGCAACGGATGCCTCTGCAGGCAATCTAAGGAGATTTCTTCTAATCATGGCAGGAAGTAGAGGGAATCAGAGGCGTTACATCTGAGATTGCCAATAGGTTTGGAGCAAGCTCTGTTTGCGCGTGCATCAGCCTCCTTGTTGAGGGAGCGAAGGACGTGAATGAATCGAATATCTTGCATTTGTTAGATGAGCGCTTGACACTAACTTATTGTTTGTTGAAGTGCTAAATTGGAGGCTGTCCGATTGTAGACCATTAAGCTGATGATGATAGCCGAATCTCCAATCACTGTTGCTGTGCGGATGCCAAGAATTTGGAGCTGAATGAGGCCTTGGTATAGAGCGAGGGCTCCAGCTCTATTATTGGAGAGGGGGCCTAATCCCCATTCGTAAGCAAGGATGACGTCTCCGTTGGCGTTGCAAATAATTCCGCCAGCCCCAGCCATACTAGGATTAGACTTGGAGGCTCCGTCAAAGAAGAGATAGTGTGTGTTACAGTTTCTTATCCAGAGCGCAAATTCCTTATCCTTCATTCTGATTTTCCAACTGTGGCTAGAGTTTTGTTTGCTGATGTTGTCATTTCTGTTCTGGCTGATGTTTTGGCCCCTGTTGCTTTGATCTAACAGACACCCTATGTAATTCCATTCTTCTACAAAGAGACCAGCTGTGTCAATGTTCCTTTGACATTTGACATCTATTGTTTCCAGAGCAAGTCCTCTTGCCTTGATGTATAGCTTCCTGGTGTCGATTTTTTTGTCTTTGAAGATAGTTTGATTTCGTGCTAGCCATATGTGCCACAGCATAGAGTAAGGAAGAGCGTTCCAGACTCTTCTAGCCACATTGTTCTTCTTGCGTTGCCAGGGATAATTCTTCTTCCATAAGTGTAAGAGTTCGGCAATGCAGCTGTGGGAGCCCCAGGGGAGTTGGTCCTTCAGGAAGGCTTCTTTCCAACATGCAGTGGTGAAGGGGCAGTTTATGAATAGGTGTTGAATAGTTTCCTCAGCTGCTTGACAATTTAGGCAGCGTGATGGGCCAAGAATACCACGTTTTTTCATATTATCAGAAGTTAACACTTTCCCTTTTAGAAGAACCCATATGAAGAATTTAATTTTTGGGAGAGTCTCTGATTTCCAAGCAATTTTCCATTGAGTCCATATGGGCATGGGGCGATCACTGTTACAGAGTTGATGGTAGGCAACTTTGACTGTATAGCTGGAGCCTGAAGGGTCCCAACGAAAACAATCATCATTGTTTTGTTTGGTGGGGGCGATGCCATGGAGTTGAGTTTGCAGATTATCCAGGCTTGAATGTAGCTCAACGGGTTTTTCTGGGAAATGCCATCTTGTCCAAAGCTGAGTGTGAATGTCCCATTTGGATATCTGGCCCAAATTGTGGATCCCCTTGTAGTCAAGGAAGGAAAGAATCTGTTGGGTTCCAGGCCTACTGTTGATAGGTTGCTGGCCCATTATTTTATCAGCCCCTATTCTAATGCTGTTGCCCCCCTTGGGTACCTTAGAAATGTTTGAGGCAAGGATGGGAATTGCTTTTCTACACAGGCCCCAGATTTTGGTGCAGGCTCTGAGAGGTATATCATGATCTAATAGAACCTACCTTGGGGAGTTTAGATATTTGGCTTCCAGCACATTCTTCCACCAAGCAGAATCTCCATTGATGAGTCTCCAGACTATCTTGCCACCAAAGGCCAGGTTTAAGAGCTTTGGTGATCTGATCCCCAACCCTCCATGTTCTTGAGGTTGAATAACTTGCTTCCAATTTATGAGGTTGTATTTCTTTCTTTCAGTTTTCCCCCCTTGCCAGAGAAAGTGACGGAGGATGGCTTCCACTTTGTGATGAAATTTGGCTGGAGCTTGCAGAAGCGTGAATTGATACAAGGGAAAAGAGGAGAGACCTGATTTTAGGAGGATTAGGCGCCCTGCTGGATTAAGCCAGAAGGAGCCCCATTGCTGCAATTTCCTTTTCATTTTGTTGATGATGGTGTCCCAAACTTCAGCTTTTAGAGATCCAACACTCACTGGCATGCCCAGATAAGAGAAATGCCCTCAGTCTAACTTGCAAGAAACCCCGAAGATGTTGGAAATGCTTTGAAGAGTTTGAGCAGTTGCGTTCCAACCATAAATGCAGCTCTTAAGGTAATTGATCATGCCTCCAGAGTAACTCATATATCTGTCTAGGAGGGTTTTGAAGTGGCGAGCTATAATGTTGGAGGCTCCTCCCATTAATAGAGTGTCATCAGCAAACTGAGAATGGTTTATGTTTTTGACTCCATTCCCAAATTTAATGCCGGTAATAAGACCAGTGCGATGTTTGTAGTCAAGAGCCTTGCTGAAGGATTCAACCATCAAGATGAAAAGATAGGGGGAAAGGGGGCAGCCTTGTCGTAATCCTCGAGAAGATTGGAAGGATGGCCCTGGTCTGCCATTAATGAGAGGGGAGATCCAAGGGCCAGAGATGCATGCTTGGACAAGGTTGATGAAAGGCGAGGCAAATCCCATTTTCTTTAGAACAACAAAGAGGAAAGAGTGTCTAACTCAGTCGAAGGCGTTGGCTAAATCCAGTTTAAAATGAAACCTTTTTCTTTTCTAACTTGGCTGGAATGAATAGCCTCTTGCACGAGCAAAATGGAGTCAGAAATTTGTCTATTGGCCAAGAAGCCTCCTTGATTCTCAGAGATGAGTGAGGGGAGGATAGGTTTGAGTCGGGTGGCTATGATTTTAGTCAAGATTTTGTATGAGGAGTTGCAGAGAGAAATGGGCCGAAAGTGGGAGAGGGATGAGGGTCAGTTCTCTTTAGGGAGAAGGGCAAGGTGGGTGGCGTTGGTGAAGCCTTCGATTTTGCTCTTGCGTTGTGCCCATTTTATCATTTTGATAAGGTCTTTTTTGATAGTCCCCCAGTGAGATCTATAGAAGCTGATGGGGAAGCGATCTGGGCCAGGGGCCTTGTCTGGTTGAAGCGCCCAAATGGCTCTTTGTATCTCTTCTTCTTCTATTTCCTTGGTGAGATCTGCATTGGTTTAATCACTGATTTCTGTGGGAAGATATTGAAGCAAATTTGAATAATCCTCAGCTTCTTTGGTTTCAGTTAAAAGTACGTTGTAGTGTTTTGAGGCAGCCTTTTTAATAGCATCTTGGGCAGTTTGAAGATGGCCGTCGTCATCAGTGATGGAGGTGACATTGTTCCTGATTTTCCTAACTGTAGTCTGCTTATGGAAAAAGGTGGAGTTTTTGTCCCCTCCTTGCAACCAAAGTTGGCGTGATTTAATTCTCCATTTCTGCTCCTCCATTCGATTGGCACGATATAGCTGGAAGTAAAGGTCGCATTCTTGAGCTTTGGATTCTTGGGAGAGCCCTTGTTCCTCTATCGTGCTATGGATCTTCTCTAATTTGCTTTGGATTTCTGCTTTAACTTTCTCTGGTTCCTTATAGTGATTTCTTGCCCAATCTTTTAAGGTGCTTTTGGTCCTTTTCAGTTTGTTTTCCCATATGAAACCTGGCGATCCTTCAATGTGCTGGCACCATGTGTGTTTTACAATCTGATCAACCATGGGGAAGTTACTCCATAGTGGGCTATACTTAAACGGAATGGGACCTAGAGCACAATGAGTTTCGAGAACAAGCGCTGTGGGGTAATGATCGGATGCTGAGAAGGGGAGGACAACAGAGTATGCTGTGGAGTAGGAAGAGAGGAGGGAGACATTCACCAAAATCCTGTCTAGCCGCTCCATTATATTGTCTTTGCCCAACCTGCGATTATTCCAGGTGAACCTACGATTTTTGGGGACAACATCTATGAGATCGTGATCCTGCATGATAATTTCCAGATGCATTCTGCAGGGGTCGTGTGTAAAACAACCCCCCCTCTTTTCGTTGGAGTGGAGTATGAGATTGAGATCTCCTCCAAGAATGATATTGCTGCTTTCTTCTTCATCTATGTCAGTTTTGAGAGAATTCCAGCACTGCGCTTTGTCCCTGTAGTGATTTGGAGCATAGATATTGTAAATGACAATTTTTTGGTCATTCGTTAGACTCTCTAGAATGACTTTGATCCAGAACTGATTGACTGTATCAGTTGTGTGCTTCCAGGCATTGCGGTTCCAAAGGGTGGCGATTCCCCCTGAAGCTCCCCTTGACTCGCAGATGTAACCTTCATATTGCTTGAGGTGATCAATAATCCCTCTCATTTCTTGGTATCCTTGCTTTGTTTCTTGTAACATTAGTATTCCAAGTTTTTCCTGAGTTATCAGATCATTTAGAGCAATGATTTTAGAGGGGTGCCCAAATCCCCTGTTGTTCCAGGATAGGGCTTTGATCATTGAGTGAGAGGAGTACAAAGAGTTGCTCGCCCTCCCTGATCTTTATGTGCCGCTTCCTTGATGTTTTGCCCCAAAATGTAAGTTTCTATGGGGTTTTGGGTGCCCATGGCAATATCTTTTTGGGCATTTTCTTCTCTCTGCTGTTTGGTGGATCTCCTACCTGGTCCTTGTTTTTTGTGTGTGTCCAGATTGGCGTCGTGCTCTTTAGAAGAGCTTCTAGTTGATCTTGATGTAGGAGGGTCATGGGAGAGGGAAGGAGAAGGGATTGAAGAGGGAGTGGGAGCAAGAGAGTCATCCTGAGATGGAGGGAGAGGGATGGGGGGATCATCATCAAGGGATATGGAGGAGAAGGGATTAGATGACTCTAAGGTTGTCTTGGGGGGAGGGGGGCGGAGGAGTCGAAGAGGAGGAGGGATTGGGCTTGAGGGGAGCTAATTTGGGAGGAGCTTCAGCTATCGGGGCAGCAACAGTCTTTTTTCTCTTGACCGTTTCCCATTGTTCCTCAGATTGAGCATTTTCATCATTGACAATTTTAGAGCAGCGATTGGCAAAATGGCCGTACTCGTGACATACCTTGCATTTAAATGGGATTTGTTCGTAATCCAGTTGCTGAATGTGTGTCCAGTCATCCACCTTTAGCTTGATTACCTCTGGGAGACCCTTGCCGAGATCAACTTCAACACATATACGCGCACAGGCTTGCATATTGTCCTTGGGCTCGCTCCTGTCGATGTACTTCCCAACAGCATTGCCAATGGCTCGAACCGAATCATCTCCCCAGCAGTGGAGCGGGAGATGCGGAAGCCGGACCCAGACCGGGACAACACTAGGGACATCCAGCTCGGGATCGAAGTCTGGAGTCCATTTGTTCAGGTACAGCCCTCTAGAGTCCATAAAATATGGTCCATTTCTGAAGATTAAGTCCTTTTCTGCTCTTGATTCAAAATGAAAAGTATAATATCCTTTCCTGCAGAAGCCAATGGAAATTTTTCCACTAACTTTGTCCACCCAGTCTCTCTCGACCCAACGTTGAACTATTTTGGGAGATGGCCATAAGTCAGTGAATTGCCCAATGAGGCCCCGTTCAGCGAGTGAGAGGGCAGGCATTCTCAGTAGAGTAGGAGGCAGAACGACCTCTTGTAGTCCATCTAATTTCTTGACAAACTTGGATAGAGCCGAACGAGGGCGTTGAAGTGGTAAAGATTTTACCAGAGCTGAGAATGGTGTTTGTGCGTCGGCCCCCTCCAATGAACCGTCCAGAGGGGCCATGGCTGGCCTACGGCCTCAAGCGCAGAAGCTACGTGGCTAGGTCAAGCGCACAGAGCGTTTTTTTGAACAGCAGCGTGCAGAAAAAAGTTAGAAATGATCCCACCCTTCTTAGGTAGTATTATTACTTTATTCTTTTTATGTAATTCTTTACTTTATTTTTGTTCTTAGTTTATTGTATATATATATATATATATATATAGTTTATCTATTTATTTATTTTTATTTTATTTTATTTATTAATTTATTTATTTTTATTTTTATATTTTTTGACTTAATCTTTATGGTTAGGATTTGGGCTATTTGGTTAGTTTTAAGTTTGAGGACTTTATTTATTTTATTTGACATGGTCCTTATTTTTTATTATTTTATTACTTTGGAAGGGATTTTTGTATTTATTTATTTTTTGATTTAATCTTTATTTTTATGATTGTGGCTATTTTGTAAGTTTAAATTTGATTATTTTATATATTTTTATTTGACTTGTTCTTTATTTTATTATTTTAGGTTGGGATTTTTATGTTTTTATTTTTATTTATTTTTAACCATTTGTAACATCATTATTTTTTCCTTGGGTTCTGACCGTTGCTTCTCTCTACTTTTATAAAATTGGATAGTCGGATCAGTGAGTCAGTCTTCAGTATCTGTTACTTCTTTCTGCCTGTTATAAAATTGGATAGTCGGATCAGTCAGTCTTCAATATCCACTGCTTCTCTCTCTCTGTTATAAAATTGGATAGTCGGATCAGTCAGTCTTCAGTATCTGATGATGAATTACAGTCAATAGTTCGGTTCCAAAATTTCTCATATAATTTCCCAAAAAAATTATTTTAATATAATATAGATCACAGAAACTTACACTCTCAATTAACATTTTTATCTTATTTAATTATAAAATATAACATCGAAATCTCTATATAAAAAATAAACCATGACTAAACCCCAAACCGAAACATAATAATAACATTTTGTTGGGTAAAATATTTACCATATAAAATGGTTTCACCTCTGTCATGTACTGTTCCTGTTGTTCTGCACAGGGCAGGTTATACAATGAAATTGAGTAGTCATAGCCTAAAGGTCCGCTCGTGCTGGTAGCAGTTGGAATATAGCTTTCATCTCAAGAGATAGAATCTTCCTGGCTCTTCCTCGTTGGCAAATGAAAGCAGGCTGGCCGATCATTGCAATAAATTCTATCACAGTTTTCCTGAAATATTTGACTGACTTGGTATGCTTATTGGTTGACCCACGTCGGTATTCCAGATCCACAAGCACATGCAAGCAAAAGTAAACTCAAAATTAATTTTCAATCTCCATTAGATTGACTCAAGGTCGGGTTTCCTCTCTATTGAAAGCATTTTCCTTGCCCTCATAATTGTATTTCAAGAAATTATGTGGAAAGAGTAAAGGTGCTTTGCAATTATTGGTTTGATGTAACCGTGAAACTTCAAAAATTTTTGAATAACATGTATTGATATTTTATATTAAATTTGAATAATATGCAGTGACATTTTATTTCTGAGTTATGAAAATATTTCATTTGAGAATGTGATGCTTTTAGAAAAAGTTATGGGAACATGTTAGTATTCGTTTTTTGGTATTGTTTTTTCAGCGAGGAGATTGTTGGAAAGTTGGGCCAGTCCATCATCAATTTGAATAAGAAAAACACTGAAATGCAAAATGCTAAAAACAAGAAACTCATAGTGTATAGACTATTTTAGTATTGTGATGTTAAAATCTCATTTCATTGTTACCATTAATTTCTTGGTATTGTCTTTTCAACCAAAAAATTGTTGAAAAAATAAACTAGCTCATTGTCAATTTAAATAAAAAAATATTAAATTACAAAAGCTAAAAAAATACAAAACACTAATAATCCCATAAACTATATTTTTTCGTCTCCTAAATATTAAAATTTTCATTTCATTTCTTTTTTCATTTGAATAAATTAGATTAAATTACTTTGAAAATAAAGGTCTCACCCACCTCCCACGACATTACTCATTTTAACCTACCTCACTCGTTGTGTTAACTTTATGAATCATTGAGTTTACTTGGAGGACTGGGTGAGGAGCTCAACCTCTTTAATACCACTCATGTGAGTGAGATATTGATAAATAAATAATAATTAAAACAGACAGGTCAGGGAGATTACGTTGGTTCAAACACTTCAAATTCAACGCGTCTATATTTTTTCAGAGAAAAAAGTAATTTTTTTTTCCTATTCATTCGAGTATATATATATCAGAGAGAGCAGGTAAATCTGAGTTTTCAATCCCAATAAATAATTAATTAAAATAAACGGCTTAAGTAGCTTAAATATTTTGACACTTCAAATTCAGTGTTTCTATATTTTTTCACAGAAAAAATAACATTTTTTTTTTACTATTTATTAAAATAAAATAAAATAAACGTAACAGAGCAGCTTAATATGAGTTTTCAATCCTTACAAGTGGCTTCTAGAAAAGGTAGATTGAAAAGCTAAAAGATGTAATAGAAAATAAGAATTACCTTCAATGATGGGAGAGTTCAAAGGTAACCATCTAACTAATTGAAATTGAATGAATACTTTGGACTGTGGCATCAGCAAGTTTTTCATAGTATATGTCTCTAGGGTCCAATGAGAGAGCTTTTTTTGAAAGCTGGTTTATTATTGAATGGAGTTCACTATATGGTGAAATTAATCTTGTGTTTTTTGTCTCTTCAATTCTGTTTTTTCGAACTGCAAGATTTAGCATCTTCAACTAACTAGTCATTTACACATTTTTAATCAAAGAGGATTTGTATGCATTTAATATTTTTTAGCATAGCCAATGATATAAGAGTCGCAACAACAATTAGTTTGGCTTTTCTATTTGTTCCATTTTCTAAGCTGATTCTGAATTGCACATATTTCTTCCTTGCCAGTTTAATCGTTCCCCTCCCCACCTCTTGTAATATTCATAATAGGAAATTAACAGTTATAACAATGCATCCATAGATATTAACAACAACAAAAACAATTACGCCATTAAAACACAGAATGGAGCCATAAAATCAAGTCTGGGTCATTTTATTAAATTGTTGTGAATATGTACACTATGGGTGTTGGAATGATGGCAACCAGGTTTTCTCAAGGCAAGTTGAAGATAGCGGCAAAAACAAGCTGAGTCCACCCACACAAAAGTACTCTACGTTGCTCTAGCTCTGCGCAGTCCTGCCCATAAATGTTGTTGCTGATCCACTGGATCTGTTGGTTGGGCCTAGAATAATACTCAAAAAAATTTGGGCTTTTAACCTCGACCTTTACTCACAAAACCCACAATAACCCGCGAAGGATTTTTGGAATGGTTGACCCTAGAAATTGGCCCTCTTGGGCATGACTCTCTGCGCTGCTGGAAAATTCTGTGCACCTGGAGAATTTGCTGCAAATTGCTCCCAAAATGCATGCAATATCCCTGTTAGGAAGCTCTTAGCCTCCCCACCAATTCCTAGCTCCAACTTCCTTATGGTCCTCAGCTCTCGGATGATCTCCTTCTCAGCATTGCGCAGTCATTGCACTGTTGGGACTGCTCTGCGCTGCCTCTGAAGATAAACAAGTTGTGAATGAGTCACACAGCTCCCCACTAGATCAAAAATGTACAATCTCCTCCCTAGGGCAGGCACTCGAAGTCCCCCCAATCATAGGTTGAGATTCTCGCTCGAGAACACTCAGTTGTTGAACAACAATGGTAGACTCGGCACTATCTCAAGTGTCCTTTGTCAAAAGACAAATTCAGAAATGATAGATAGATCCCAAAAAATGAGTTGCCTCTTCCTTTTTGTCTCTAAAGGCCCAATGTTCCTCTTGGGTCCCACGAAGAGTTGTGTTTCCCCTCCTCTAGACACTCATGTGATGCCTTCCTTTGACCAACCACAGCGCTGCCTTCATGGATGGCCCAGTCCTTCCTCATTGGCTCACCGAGCCTGCACCAAGGTCGTAATATTTGCCTCTCCAACTATAGGAAAGGACCATAGTTCGTTTTAATCTAATTTGTGGGTCCCCAACCCACATTATTTCTGGCTAACATTAGAAAATACAAAATTATCAAAACTAGCATAATGGCTAATTAGAAATATTAGAGTCCTCCCTGCCAATATGTTGCTTGTCCTCAAGAAACTGTAATGATGGGTGTTGGAGGATCTATTCTCCTTCCCAGGTGGCATCCTCATTCGGAAAATTCCTCCATATGATCAAAAACTCCTTGATCGCCCTGCTCCTCAAATGCCTCTCCCTAGTGTCCAAAATGGCCTTTGGCTGAAGTACCAAGTGCCCCTCATCATCCATAGGAGGCAACTCGATTGTTGCTATCACCTGCTGCCCCAAGGCCTTTTTCAGGCATGATATGTGAAAGATGTTATGCACCCGACTCTTCGGGGGTAGCTCCAACTCGTATGCTACCTCCCCCACTCTCTGAGTGACCCTGTATGGCCCATAGAAGTGAGGCTTAAGCTTCTCGGCCCCCTTCTGCTTCAACGTGGACTACTTGTATGGCTGAAGGTGGGAGTACACTAAGTCCCCAACCTCAAACTGTCTCTCCACATGGCCCCGGTCTCCATAGATCTTCTACTGGTTCTGCGTTGTCCTCATGCTGCCCTTGAGAGCCCTCAAAATGTCTTGGCTCTCCTTGATCCAATCCTTGGTCTGTGGAGCCTTAATGTCTCCAAACGTGACATCAACAAATGTCAGAGCATCATAACCATACAAAGCATGAAATGGAGACATACCTATAGACATGTGGAAGGTGGTGTTGTAGTAATACTCCCCCATATGCAACCACCTCAACCATGCCCTCTACTACCATGTAATGTAGTTACGCAAGTAGCCCTCCAGCCACTTGTTAACTATCTCTGTCTAGCCATCCGCTTGGGGATGGTAGGTCGTACTAGGAGTGAGCTTTGTACCCACCAAGCAAAATATCTCCTTCCAAAAGACGCCCATGAAACGGTTGTCACGATCACTGACAATGGTCTTGGGAAGACCATGCAAAAGGAATATCTCTTTGAAGAATAGCTCAACCACCTGTGAGGCTGTGTACTTGGCCGAGATCGCGAGGAAGTGAGCATACTTTGTCATGCGATCAACAACCACATAAATATAGTCATTGCCCTGCACCATGGCAACCCAGTGATGAAATCCATCGAGATGCTTTCCCATTTCCCCTCAGGGATGAGAAGAGGCTGCAACAACCCTGTTGGGTGGGATAACTCCCCCTTGTTACACTGACACACCTCACACTCTCGGATGTGTTGCATAACATCATCCTTGAGGCCCTTCCATGAGAACCTATCTTTGATGGCCCTATAAGTTGTGTTGAACCCATGATGCCCTGCCAATGGTGAGTCATGGGTTGCTCGAAGAATATTCTCCCACAACTGGGATTCGGCCACCAAATAGATCCGGTCCCTATAATATATCCCTCCATCCATCACCCGGTAGTGGTCATCGGTCATCTGCCCCTCCAAGAACTCGCATGCAAAGAGGTCCTTGGAGTACTCAACCAACAAATGAGCCTTCCAATCTGGCTCAATGCTCATCAGTGAAAAATAAGTCGCCCCCCTGGACAATGCGTTAGCTACCACGTTGTGCTTCCCCTTGATATACTCAATGTCGAAATCATAGGCCTAGATCTTGCTCACCCACTTCTGTCGCCTCTCCTACAACTATGTCTGCTCCCAAAATAATTTGAGGCTATTGTGGTTGGTCCTCACCTTGAATATGTTCCCCACTAGGTACTACTTGAAATTGGTTAGTGCATGCATGACAACTAGCATCTCCTTGTCATAAATGGGGTACAACCTCTCATGAGGCAATAGCTTCTGAGTCTTGAAAGCTATAAGATGCCCTCCCTGCATCAACACTCCCCCCACTCCTTCCCTAGATGCATTGCACTCTAGGACAAAGGGATGCATGAAATCAGGAAGAGTAAGCACTGGACAACTGCTCATCACCTACTTGAGGCGCTCAAAAGCCTCCTAGGTTTTTGTGGTCCAGAGAAAAGCTCGCTTCTTGGTCAAATCCGTGAGGTGCGTTGCTAACTGTGAAAAGCCCTTCACAAATTTCCGATAGTAGGTGCATATGCCCACAAACCCCCGGAGCTCTGTCACGTTCTTGGGCTCTAGCCAATCCCGGATGACCATGATCTTATCCTCATGCACCCTCAAGCTATCAACACCAAATAGAGCATCTTCATCAACCCAAACTCGCACTTGGACAACTTTGCATAAAATTGTTGCTCCTCTAGGATACGCAGTATTGCCTCCACATGCTACAAGTGTTCCTCCCAAGTCTGGTTGTAGATGAATATGTCGTCCAAAATTACCAGCACGAACTTCCTCAACTAGCCATGAAAGATGTGGTTCATGCAAGACTGAAAGGTGACCGAAGCATTGGTTAGCCCAAAGGGCATCACCAAAAACTCAAAGTGTCCAATGTGACACATGAACGCAGTCTTAGGGACATCCTTGTCCCTCACCTGGATCTGATGGTACCCAGACCACAGATCAATCTTGGAGAAGAAATTAGCTCCCCTCAACTCGTCCATCAACTCATCGATCCTAGGAATGGGGTAGCGGTTCTTCATGGCCTTCTTGTTTAGGGCCCTGTAATTGATACACATCCTCAGTGACCCATCCTTCTTCTTCATCAGGACAACTAAAGAAGCAAAAGGGCTAAAACTGGGCCTAATGTGCCCCAATGCTAAGAGCTCATGAATGGCTCTCTCAATCTCAACACTGTATGCCTTAGGATCCCTATAGGGGGTAGTGATCACAACTTGCAATCCGTGCTCTAGCTCAATGGTGTGCTCAAATCCACAGTTAGGTGGGTGGCCCGGTGGTATGTCCCCAAATACTACTAGGTACCTATCAAGAATGGCCTGAATCTTAGGATGTGGTGGCTTGGTCACACCCCCAGCCTAAAAAATCCGCAACTCAATATCCCACTCTATATCCCCATGCCTCAAGTCGGCCTCCATCTGTGTGCAAAGACTGTCTGTGGTGGGTATGAATGCATGCCTCTCAACATTATGAGTTTTCCCTCTTGATCCAGAAACTCCATCTCCAGTTTCTTCCAGTCAGTGGTGACTCTGCCAAGTGTAAAGAGCCACTGGACTCCCAACACTATGTTGATATCTGGAATGTAAACTACGAAGAAGAGGTCAATCATGAAGAAGACCTCTATATAGTGTGCCTTCCTTGCTGCACATCTGTGGCCTGGTGCCCATGGCTCTGGGCAAGTGAAGTAGAATTTCTTCCTCTGAAGATCTCTCCTGGTGTCATAATCTAGTTTCCCCTGACCCTGGTTTCCTCTTGGGGTTGGAGCTCTCATATCTCTTCCCTTCTTCTAAAATCTCGGTCTATTGGGAAGTGGTGCTCTAGCCCTAGGTAGGGCATCCTACAAATCTCTAGCCCTTTCCCATTGCGTCCTATAGTGTAGCAGGTATGTTGGACCTTACCAAACCTCGTAATGGTTCTGTCAGTCCCTCAACAAACATGTAGATCCTCCTGGACTCGCACAAATATGGAACCATCACTGACAGCCTCAGAAACTCAGAAATGTATGTCTCTATGTTCCTAGTCTACTTGAGTTTGGTCAGCTCCCCGAAGCACTCTTCTGGGTCCTTCCTCTCAAACCTCTCAAGCACTTTCCTAGTGAAATCATCATACGTTGTCACCGCTACATGACCCAACGTAGTGAGCCCATGGAACCACCAATCGTGCCCTTCTCCCTCCAAATGCAGCGTGGAAACCTTGATGGCCTCTGTCTCGGTCATTTGGTTCAACTGGAAATAGACATCTAGCTTCTCCGCCCATTATTTCATTGAACTCTTAGAAGAGCCATCAGAAGTTGTGAGGAACATCCTTCCCACAGTGCGTTGTAAATCACTGCTATGCGTGTAGCCTCCTCCGGACTCGATTATGGGTTTGTTATCGGTCTTCAATTGGCAGAAATATTTGAATGTGATGACCCTCCCGAATTGTGGACCATAAGACTGGTATTCTATGAAATACTCTTCGTAGTGAGCCTCTTCTGGCTCATGTTGCCCTCCTATTCCTAAAGCTAGGAATGTTGGAATAGTGGACAATGGAGGTGTGTATGGTACGACCGACATGGTTGTGTGTGGTGCTACTTGGTGCTGCGATGTGCCTGACCCTTATCCAATATGGAAATTCCCTTGGACTCCCTTCCCCTTGCTATTATTTCTAAACCGCTGACCCATCTCCTCAATTCTCATGGAGAGGTCATGTACTGACTTTAACAGAAGTTGAGCAGATTCCTCCTCCTTTCTCCTACCATCTTCCGCATTTTCCATCTTCTCCCCTACGACCTCCAAAACACTATCTATCGGATCTGGAGTGATTTCAAGCTCCCTATCCTTGCGCCTGTATCTTTGTCTCTGATAAGTTACTTTTTGTTTGTTCTTTGGTGTCATAGACTGCACTGCTCCACAGGCTGAGCCAAGTCTATGAGCTGTGATACCACTGTAATATTCCTAATAGGAAATTAACAGTAATAACAATGCATCAATATACATTAACAACAACAAAAACAATTACGCCATTAAAACACGTAATGGAGCCATAAAATCAAGTATGAGCCATTTTATTAAACTGTTGTGAATATGTACAATATGGGTGCTGGAATGATGGCACTTGGACTTGCTCAAGGCAAGCTGAAAATGGCCACGAAAACAAGTTGAGTCCAACCACACAAAAGTACTATGTGTTGCTCTAGCTCTACGCATTCCTGCCCATAAATGTTGCTGCTACTCCACTAGATCTGCTGGTTGGGCCTAGAATAATGCTCAGAAAATTCCGGGCTTTTAACCCTAACCTCTATTTACAAAACCCACAATAAACCGCGAAGGATTTGTGGAATGACTGACCTCGGAAATTAGGCCTCTTGGGCTTGGCTGTTTGCGTTGCTGGACAATTCCATGCACCTGGAGAATCTGCTGCAAACAGCTCCCAAAATGTATGCAATATCATTGTTAGGAAGCTCTCAGCCTCCCCACCAATTCTCAGCTCCAAATTCGCTACGCTCCTCAACTCTCGAATGATCTCCTTCTCAACACTGCGCAGTCATTGCATTATCGGGACTGCTATGCGCTGCCTCTGAAGATAAATAACTTGTGAATGAGTCACATAATACCCCACTGGATAAAAAAGGTACAATCTCCCCCTAGGGCAGACACTCGAAGTCCCCCAAAGCAAAGGTTGAGATTCCCGCTCGGGAACACTGAGTTGTTGAACAACAATGGCAGACTTGGCACTAGCTCAAGCGCGCTTTGTCAAAAGACAAATTCAAAAGTGATAGATAGATCCCTAAAAATGAGCCGCCTCTTCCTTTTTGTCTCCAAAGGCCCAACGTTTCTTGGGTTCCACCAAGAGTTGTGCTGCCCCTTCTCTAGCCACTTCTGTGATGCCTTCCTTCAACCAACCACAATGCTACCTTCATGGATGGCACAATCCTTCCTCATTGGCTCATCAAGCCCCTACCAAGGCCGCAATATTTGCCTCTTCAACTATAAGAAAGGACCATAGTTTGATTTAATCTAATTTGTGGGTCCTTGACCCACATTATTTCCGGCTAACATTAAAAAATACAAAATTATGAAAACTTTAATATTTCTAATTAGCAGAATGGCTAATTAGGAATATTACACCTCCACATTTGTTTCCTTATACAGCTCCATCAAGAAAACCAATCAAAAGATCACATGAAATGCAAGGGAAATGCATTCTTCTCATATTTTTATTGTTTTGGATTGAGGAGTATTCCCTGAGAAGTGACATAATCTTGGATGATTAATGTAGAATGCAAATACTAACATTTTTTAAAATAACCTTGTTCCCGAGTAACCAGGTGACCCAAGCAACAAAAAATGGAAGAGAGCAAAGTTTTTTATACTTCTTCACCCATTGATATAGGGGGTCCTCAAAAGAGGTATGCTCAAAGTGCTCTCTAATGCCCAGTACCAAAAGAACAATTTGCCATTTTTTCTTTAAAATAAAACAACATCTAAAAAGATGATCAACCAATTCATCCTACTACCTAAAAAGACAACAAAGGTTTGGTCCAACAAACTGTCTTTGTTATGAAGTGTTAGCCAAGAAAAAACATTTTAGCTTATTGGGTATATTCCATTCCCATATATATATTGTTCCACCAGCTAAAGTCTTGAACCACAATAGAATGGGAAATTGCTTCATATGCAAGACTTGCTTTCACCATGTATGAAGAGGTGTCCCAACTATAGACTAAAAAATGCTTGGAATGATTTAAACTAATCCTCCCAACTCTAAACTAACAAATGCCTGGAATTATTTAAAAAAATCTCGTTGATATTTAAATTCTTTACGAAGGAGTTCCACTCTAATGTTTCAATCAATTCCAACTCAGTTGATGTCAACCAATAACTCTCTGAGAAAAGAGAAGACTCTATTCTTTTAACATTATAAAGGTAGATGTAGCCTTTGAAGTTGAAGCAATAAATCAATTCTAAAGATAACTTGAAGAAGCATTCACTACCTATAAAGGGATCCTTGCACAGAATCACTTGTTGTCGTCTCCAACTTTCCATACAAGTGAGTTGAAGAGGAAAGGAAAAGAGTCAATAAGTGTCTTCCAGACAATGGAGCCCCGTTGACAAGTTTTTTTTTTGCTGCTCCTCTAACCCATTCCACCATCGGAAATATTTTTAAATACTTCTCCTTAATAACCATGCTCCAAAGCCCCCCACCGAACACACCTCTCCACAGATTCAACACGTTTATATATATATATATATATATATTACACATTTCCACGTGTAATTTTGTTTATTATTATTATTGTAAATGTTATAACTATCTTTAATCTTTGTTGGGTTGGTCCATGTGTTAAATGGAAGAAAGATGTCTTTAATTGTACAAATATATTTTTTAATATGCTTTTTGGGATATTTTTATTTTTTGAAGTGTGTTTAATTTTATACAGTTTGAAGTTGAAATTAATTCTAAATTAAACATAAAATAAATTAATGAACCTAGATTCATTTTAATTTTGGATCTATTAAGTATCAAGAGGGATTAAATCTCTCAAAGTGCAATTTTTTTTTCGAAAGCAAAACTTGAAGAAATATTTTTACCTAGAAAGATTTGATCCTTCTTGATGCTTGATAGATCAAGAGTTAAGATGAACCTAGGCTAGTTTAATTATTATTAATTATTAATTATAATTGTTATTATTTTTTATTTTTTATATAATATGACCTAGTCAAATTTTTTTAATATATATAATTAAAATGTTACATAACATAAAATTAAAATATTAACTTTATAACATCTCTTTAATCAATTATTCTACAACTTATAACCTTATGTTTTGTTTGTATATTCCTTTAATTTTTAATATTATTTACCATTTACAAATAAAATACATTATGTTTTTTTAATATTTTTTTTCTTAATGATTAGTGAATTACAAATAAATATACATATTTATTTTTAATGTATTTGAATAGCATTTTTTTAAATCTATTATATTATTAACACATGCACTTAGTATGGATAATTGTTTTCATTGCTTAAAATACATATATAAATTTAATGTTTTTAAAATATTTTTTTTTTTTAAAAGTATTTGATAAATGTATTTATTTTTTATTTTTTATTTTATTATTAACATTACATTTAGTATGTATAATTGTTTTCATTGCTTAAAATACATATATAAATTTAATGTTTTTAAAATGTATATTTTTTTTAGTATTTGAAATATATACATTTATAATTAATATATATGAGATTGTTTTATTAAATAATAGTTTATATTAAAAATTTTATCAAATTCTTATCAATGTAAAGGTGAAATCATTATTTTAAAGTTGGTTGATGTTTGAATTAATTTAAATATTCTTTTAAAATTTTGTTTATATTTAAATTAATTTAGATATCTTTTTAAAATTTTGTGTTTAAATTAATTTAGATGTTGAAATTTTAATTAAAGTGATAAATGAAAATATTATTATTATTTTTTTAATCTTAAATTTTGATAACTGAAGAACTCTTTATTTCCCAATAATATTATTAAAAAAAAATACACCAAAACATAAATTAATTAAAATTATTTAAAATATCAGAAACCACTCTTTTCAGTCCCTTTCAATTAAATTTTATTAAAAAAAACACTTATTAAAGTATATTTTTTAGATAATTTTATTATTTAAAAACTATATTAAATTAATTATAAAATTTGATTTATAATTATATAAATTTAAAAAAAAAAACTAAATACAAACTTAACATTTTTATCTTATTTTATTATCGAAATCTCTATATAAAAAATAAACCATGACTAAACCCCAAACCGAAACATAATAATAACATATAAAATGGTTTCACCTCTGTCATGTACTAAAAAAGTGATTGAGATTGATATAAAAGTTTTATGACTTACGGAGACAACCACACATAAAGTATAGGTAAATATGGGGACAGGTAAAAGAAATATATGGTTATGGATAATTCAATGAGAGATGGATTATTGAATTTGTGGTTATATATTTGTGTTCTTTAATGTTAAATATGTAAAGGCACAAGTCACATTCCATGAGTCCTATCCTATCAAATTTACTTGATTGGTCATGTTACATGACTTTCAATATTGTTTAGACATTTACAAAGTGTGAATATTGTCATTTTATAAGAAGTTGTTAATATAATTTGATTTTGCTAAAGGATTATAATATTGATGTATAATAACTGGATTTTAAATAATAGATATATTATATTGTTTACAAAACATTTATTAGTAATTTATATAAAAAATTAGTATAATTTATAATTTAAAAATAATAATTATTGATTAGAAAAAAGTGGAAAAATAAAGTTAATATAAAAATTATTATCTAAAGTGTGCACTTTTGATATATAATTTAATTTTATTCAAATTATTATTATATTTTATAATTTGAAGAGTTGTAGTAGGTAGTTGTTATTTTTACTTTAAAAAGATAAAAGTAGCTATATCATATGATTTAGGACAGTTACTAAGAATGAAAAAGAGGTATTATTGATTTATATAGATCTTATCATATTTAAGGAGAAAAATAGAGGCATTAATGATTTATGAAGGTCTTAGCATATTTAAGGAGAAAGGTGTTGATAAAATAACAATTATTGGTGATTTATTCATTATCGTTATATTCTTATATTAGAGGTTATTTTTGAAAAATCTTAATTTAGCACAATTGGTGCAAAGCCTCATTTTACTCTGTCAAGACTTTTAAAAAATATCTTATCTTGGTCCTCTGAGTTTAGAACAAAATGGAAAATGTCCAAGCAAGAGTTCATTATGAGGTTAGCTTTGTAAATATTAATGGTTTTGGGGAGGGGGATGTTGATCATCAATCTCCTTCCAAAATACCCATATTTATGATAGGGAATTTCCAGACTCCAATGCCATAATGTATACTGGAAACAATTGACAAAATATACATGGCCTATTGCATGCCATTCCATCTCTAGTGTGTGAAATAATCACAATACTCTAGGCATATATGAAATTGACTATGATTTTAATTAGGGGAGGTTTTTGGAATGGTTCACTACTATTTATTTCATTGTGTTGTTTCTTTCTAAAGCTTATTATGTTCCCTTCATACTTGGTCCTTGGTATTATATAGTAAGGGAATTGGGGTTTGATGGAGTCTTGACTAATGTGAATTTGGGTAAACCTTTGGAGATATCACTTTTAAATTGGAACTTATCTCTATTCCCTATCACTATTGGACATTTCTACTATTGTCATAGTGTTGTAGTTTCTACAACACCCTCCAAAAATTTTCCCTCATTCGAATTTTGGAGCCACCTAATCATCATGTAAGCTATTCATTTTGAGTTATTGAAGTCATGTGTCATCATGCTTTTCGAAGTGTTCAAGTGTTCTCTTATAAGGCTAAGTGTTGAAACTATTTGATTTCACACGCCCAGTTCTTGATACCTTCATAGTGCACTTCTCCTAAGAAGGACTTGCACACTTCTTGGAGATAGTGGAGCACACTCCCTATTGAAAGTCAAAGCGCACTCTTGGGAAACAAGCAAGCACACCTATTGTTGATAGACAACAATTGCATAGTTCCCAGAGACAATCATTATGCACTTCTTGCTAATAGTGACTACGCAATCCTTACTGACAGTGAATACGCAATGTATCAAGTTAGAGTTGTCACACTTCTTAGTGCCACTCAACTTATTCTTGACTCCTAGTTTCTCGAAACAAATTGAGCGCACTCACAAATATTGACCCTAATTTCATGTTTGTTATCCCTATAGAAAGAGTCTATCCCACAACTCATTTCACACTTACCTTTCACTTTGAGCTCTGCGCACTTTTGGAGCACAAGGAGCATCCCTTACCCTATTAGTGTCTATGAGTCACACGTGATCAAATGTAATCTTTCAATGTCAGTTGATAGGGTCCTAGGTCACATTGTTATAGTTTCAAATAAAATTTGATCATTGGTCAATGTCTAGGTATTATTATTACTCCCTTCATTTTCAAGGTCATAAAATGGCATCATGGTCATGTCATCACTCCTTGTGATAGGGAATCAAAAGAGTGTCTTGGTCATCAAATTACAATCATGCATACTGAAAAGGTTCAAAGTTCCAAATAATGGTTTCACATATGCATTTGGTGTCATCATTAGGTTAGGTCATCATAAGTCATGCATGGAGTCATGCTATCACCTTAGTCACCATCATGGGAGTTAGTAATTAGGGAAAAAGTGTTCAAAAAGATTCCAAAGGTAAATTTACCCTTCAAGGAGATGTAACCTTGCCAAATAAAGTTATAAAGTTGTAATACACTACATCATCGCATCATTTCTCAAAAAGGACATGTGATGGCATACCATCATCAAAAGCAAAAGTCGACTTTCAAGCTATAAAGAGACCATCCAAGCATTCAAACACTTCATTTCATCTTCCTAGAGTTCTCCTCCACCATTTATTTTCACCTCAACCTTAAAAAATCTGACTTTTCCATCATCAAGCCCTTGCCAGTAAGCATGCTGCATTTTTTCCTAGCACGTTGCACTTCTGTCCAACACACTGTGTTTTTGAGTTTAGAGCTAATAAGAGGAAGCCAAAAAAGGGTTCATTAAGTAATCTACAGGTTCTAGAGACTGTCAGCAAGTAAGTATTGCCTCTCATCAATCCTCATGCAGTGATTTTCCTTCAACAAATGATGAAATCCCTCTCCTAGGTTTTTTCTTCAATTCAGAGAGAAATAACCTAGTTTTCATGTCCTAAAACCCTTGTAAACACTTCTTATGCCTCCCTCAACCATTTCCCATATTCATCTCCTTAATTTCCTTCATTTTCCCCCAAAACCCTAGCCCACGCTACGCTTTTGCTAAATTTCTGGGTTAGGACTGTGTTTTGGGTTTTTTCCCCTCTTCCCCTCACTCATTTAAAAATATTCCACTTCCTATGTGTCCCTAAAATCTACCCCTATCTCTTTGAAATTTCCTACAAATTTCCCTATTCTCTATCCCCTCCATTTCCTTCCCTAAACTAGCAGCCTTTTTTCCTTTGTTTTCCCAATTCTACCCCACCTTTCCCTCCTATCGAACTAGGGTTTTTATTATACAAACCAACACCATGGTTAGTGAAAAGAAAAAGTATGACAAAGGAGGGAATATCTCCAGATATGATCCAACTCATATGTAGGAGATCAATGCCTCATCATTCATCAAGAAGTCATTTGAAGATGTGGGTTGCATAGGGTTTTGTGAGAATATACAAGAGGTGGGCTACCATGCTAAATTGATCAGTATTTTTTCCACCAATTTCAAGAGGGATAAGGCCACCATAATAGGGATGGATTTCATAATATCAGCAGATATTATAGCTTCAACTACATGTATCCCTAACCAAGGAGAAATTTGGTTTAAGGGGATGTATTTGGATATTGAAAACTACAAAGTTTTCCTGAAACCACACTACAAAGATGCTCCAACTCATATCTCTCCTTTCGAGAAATTGTTAGATAGATTTGTTCCTTTGATGATGATAATAATGAAGTATTTTACTTGTGAAGGGAGGTTTTATAGGTTGTATCAGTATCACATCAGGCTACTGATGCATTTTACTGCGATAAAATATTTAAACCTACCCCATTACTTATTCAGGAGCTTAGTCAAGATGACTGAGAAAGTGCAAAGCAAAGGGAAAGATCACCAGACAAGTTTATTTCATCATGGTTTGGTCAAAATCATAGCTCTTCATCAGCTTTCATAGATTAATATACCATGGGAGACATTCATGCAATCAACTACTCTTATGCCTGCCACTAGTCAACTTGACAGTCAAAGCACTCCATTAGCACCATCTAGGCCACAGAAGGTTGGCTCATCAAGTAGGCCATCAGTGATAAAGACACCTAGGGAAAAGATTACAAATACTTATAACAAAGGTAAAATACTGGTGTTTTCCCCTGAGGTAGCTGAGATGCCTAGACCTAGAACTAGTGCTTAAGCTAAGATGCTGCCCAAGAAGACTATCAGTGAATAAAGAGTTCAGACTAGCACTATGATACAAGAGATATCATGAGGTGAAGATGATGCACCATTCCATAATGAAGAGTAGGGACCCACTTATTTTGACATGGATGACCTAGTAAAGAAAAATGAAGACAAATCGGCTGAAGACATAATCAAAGAAAAAGAGGCATAGATAAAAGAGCTTAAAGATGATATTGCTAAAGAAAAATTCATAGTATCCTTCTTGCAACAAGAGAATAGGCAGCTCAAAGTGAATCTATTGTTCCAAAGCAGGCCTAAAGGACATCATCCCTCATCCAGCAACGTAGTTTGTGTGGCAGAGAAGGATAAGGGAAAGGCTATCATAGACGTGGAACAACTTGGGGACAGGAATGTTTAGGTGCAGCCAAGGAGGCCAAAGACAAGAGAAGTAGCAAGACAGGAAAGACAAGAAAATCAATCATCTCCTCCTCAAGTACACAAAAACTTAGATGACACTATAGAAACTAAGATTAATGACGACAAAGAGTTTTGGTTTGGGATAATAAATTAACACCTTGAGAATCTATTAAAGAAGGCCAATAGAGATACAAACCTTCAGAGACACATGGCAAGACATTATTACACCAGGAACTTAATTTGCAAAATCAGGGTTAGGAACATGAAAATAAGGCTTAAGAAAACACTAATCAAGCTTAAAAAGAGAGATAATATTGATTTTATTGCTCATGCATCTTTAGTAGTCTAGGCCATGATTAAAAAATGAAGAAGCAGAAAATTTTGACAAGTTTTGGTCATTTTTTGAACTTTTGTGCTAATTTTGGAAATTTTGTTGCACCTAAGCGCAACATGGCCATGCTGCGCTTCTTCTCAGAGCATCCAAATGATAAATGGCATACATATCCAGGTTTCTTTTGACCTCTACATTATAGATATGTGCTTGGCCTTTCATGTCAGCTCTCAGTTTTGAAGAAAAAGTAAAAAAACTAGCAAATTTTCATGTTTCTGCCACTATTCTGGACCCCACACTGTGCTTCTGGAGTAGTCTTGGGAGATTGGATTTTTAGGTGCCTTGGAGGTGGATTTTTGCAGGTTTGAAGCTTCAATGTTATTCTACACATCCTCATCTATCTTCACCAATCATCAGTTCAACTTAGAGATCAATAAAAGTCACCAAAAAATCTCCTCAAAGACCATGTTGCACTTCTGTTGAACCATGCTACGCTTCTGCTAGACCATGCTGCGCTTCTGTGGGAAAGCCAGATTTCGAGTTTTTATTGGTTAAAGTAAACTTTTATGGATGTAATTTGTCTCTCAATGATTTTACATGATGTAATTAATTGTTCTAGTAATGGTTAGAGTGATTCCCTTGTAATTTAATGCTTTCAAAGTCAAACTCAATTAGTTACTGTAAAAAGGGAATTGGTTTCTAACCTCCCTAGGTTTTGGTATGGTTAGAGAGAATCTTGTAATCAGTTCCTAGGATGGTGGATTTGGCCCCTGAGAGGGGAAATTTGTTTTTTCACCTATATGTAGCTTGATTGAAGTCAAATGAAAGGTTGTATACTTGAGAGTGAGATTTTTGGAGCTAGTGTACACCATTTTTGTAGTAATATAACAAACAATTGCAACTATTTTCTTGGGATTCCTGTGGTATGGTTATTGAAAATTATTTTCGTGTGTTTTATTATCAAATTAAATATTTAATTCTTCGTACTACCATTAGCATGCTTTCATGCGATCATCTCATTATTTTTTAAGTAGAATTCATAGTTTTGTGCTCTGTTTAGATGAATTTTTCATGTTTGTGTTCCATATCTTCTGATAAATGAATTCAAGTCTCCTGCTCTTTTTTATCTTTCTTACTCAACCCTATACCACAATAAAAACCCAATTATGTCACTAATCATACCTACCTTTCCCCATCTTATGCCTACAACTGATCATTTGAAACCTTGACCTAGCTCCTAGATCTATGATCCTGGTCCATCCACTAGTACATTTGGTCAAAATTCCGACACTTTTAACATATTGTCGGAAATTTCCCCAATTTTTCTCAATTTTTTAAATCCCGCCAACAGGCTTCGCTATAGTGACATTTAGGGAAATTTTCGGTATTGCGACATTTAGGAACATCGTCGGAATACCGACGTTTCGGGACACAACGTCAGAACTGCGACATTTTGACCAGGTCGGCAATGCTCTATCAGTGAGGGCCACGATGGTAATTAATTTCTACTTATAATTTTTTCTAATTATATCTTGAGGGTTGTGTCCTTATAACATTTTTTGTTTAAATGAAAGAGAATGTTTTACTTGAGCATCCTACAACCAGAGAGGAACATAGGGCAATGGTTCCAATGGTGACAACTGGTGCACTAGGTAAATAATTTCATTGCAATTTTTTTTATTAATATTACTGAACTACTTCAATGATGTTTAAAAACTGAAAATCAAAATTTAATATTATTTGTTTTTGTAGGCGATGCCCCGTCACTACATGAGACCAGACATCGTGAGTACGCAACTAGGTTAGCTATGCGGGAAAGGCACGAAACAGAAGTAGAGCACAATGATGTTGATGATGTAGTTAGGAGCTTTAGAAGTAGGAATAAGAAAAAGAAAATTTGATAATGTAAAATATTGTATTATTATAAGACAAATGTTACCATACTTGGAACCTATTTTGATTTATAAAAAAAATCATTTATCATACTATTTTTATGCCAAGCACTTTCAATGTTTTCTTGCGTACTTTTTGTTGCATTGCTTTTTTATTAGTTATTGAATTTTATTTTTTCTGCTCATGAAAGTAAAAAATGAAATATAGATTGGGTATTGGGGAATTGAGAGTGATGTGAGGGGGGGGGAGGGGCCATAAGATCTTCCACCTTCACGTGGTTGGCCCTATTTAGTAGAGAATAATTTATTGGAGCAATTTAATATTGGAGCAAACCTCCCTCGATCCAACGTAGTAGAAAAAAAGTCACTGTTGACATAGTTGCTACTCTTTCAGATCATGAGAGGCTTGTTCCAAGTTCAGACGACTCCAATAAATTGTTCTTGAAACAAAGAGGAGCTTATTCAGGTATGTTTTGACATTGTCAACATATGTTCTAACATTATCATAAGAATGCATCTTAGAGTAAAAAATACTACAAATATTACCTGTATTTATTGTATAGATAATTATGGATTTTGAATGACTTGGAAGCGCAGGTACAAATCCTCTTGCATCATGAGCAATACAACTTGTCAACCAGGGTCATGTCCAAGATCTTTTTGCTTGTGCGCTTGACTAGGTTCATAGTGTCACATTTTGTAAGTTCCTTTATAGTTCATAATTCAAGATGAAGCTTGTTCATGATTATTATCTGGTTTTTTGTATGTGTTTTTTCCTATTTGATTGTAAGTTTGAACATGTTTTTAAACATTGAAACATTTTTTGTTTTTATACTATTTTTATACTTCCTTGTTCTAGTTATGGTGATATAACCACCATTGTATCGTATCCATATTATCGCATTCCCTTGGGTTGTAGTTAGGTACAAAGGAACTCCAATTAGTTCCAATTCCCTCACATTCCAGTTACAAGGAGCATTGGAATAATTGGCACATACCACGTTGGCTCAATTTTTTGGCCATCTTCATTCAAGCAGTCCAAGAGTACATCATCATCTTTTGGGAACAAGAAGCGTGTTATTGGTGACATGCATGTGAAAACATATCAAGCGCTTGCATGATCTTTCCACCCTGTGCTTTGGTACCGAATTTCCCAAGTGAAGCAAGGAGGTTAATGTTGTTACTTCCAAAAAAATATTGCGCCATTCCAATAATTGTGCTAGCAAGTCTCTGCTCACCGTGATGGTAAGAAGACTGCTCTGAGACATAACCCGAGAATTGAGCAACCTTTGCTTGTGTAACAAATTTTTTCTTGAAAGAGCAAAACAATATTTTCATTTTCCATGGTTTCAAACCATCAACCATGGATGGTATGCTTCTTTGCAAATCAGCCATGGAAAATAGGATCAGTTCCTTGTTTACAAAGTCAATGTATTTGATAAGCGTGTCAGTATGGTCCAAATATGTTCTCGGCTCAAAATGTATTAGCCAGATCTTTCAGGCCTCTATTTTCTTCTTTTTGAAGGCCAATTCAATTGCATCTCCATCTTCCTCATTTATCCACATGAAGTCTTTTTTATGTTTGTCCAAATTTTTAAAATATTATTTCCCCTCTTTAGAAGTACTTATACCGAGACCTTTATAGTACTTTATGGTCCATCCTGATGCTGATCCACCTAGATATTCTCTCCATGATTCATACTCATGCATGGTATAGAAAGACAATACCCATCCATTTTTATGGGTTGCCTTCAAAATAGGAGTAATGAATTCAACAAGAAATGAAGGAATATTGAGTAGAGATGTCCAGAAAGAGTGTATGAAGTTGAAGTCTGCCCATGATAATATGTTCTCAACAACTCCACATTTATTAGCTTTCTTCAAAAACTCTAGAGAGAGTTCACACTTTGAACCAAATCTGTTCTGACGAGTTTTCAGTGTCTCCTTGGTTTGGGATTCAAATGTAGGATTGTCAATCAAAGAATTGACAAAGATCCATAAATGATTATTTTTCGTGTTGCTTTCACCGTAGCTGTCTTTTTCTTTTTATTTACAATGTTCATCACATGGGTTATTATCTAGTTTACTACTAAATCAATGCGGGAACCACCTTTAATGGTAGCTATTCCATTAACAAAGCTGAGGTACTGGTGTCTGTACCTCATGTCTTTTCTACGTGGATAGTTAGTTGATTACTTCTGCAAGCAGTAGTGAAATTAGAAAACCAAGTGAATCTTGGGGAGGTCCCCTATCATTGTCTGGAGTTAGAATGTTGTGGTGCTCTTTAGGATTTATTTGAAATTTGTACCATTTATATTTTGTTACCATTTGTTGCACATGGTCACGATTTGGATCAAAACCTAATCCGTTTCTCTATGTTTGTCTTGTAGATGAAAGGTTTGATGGATATTAACGGATCAAAGAAGCTTTTAAGAACTACTTAGGGTTTGAGATGTGATCAGTTGAAAAAGTTGGTGAAATTTAGATGAGATATAATCAGCAAAGAGTGATAAATATCTATGTTGATTTCAGGATTAAGCTCAAAATTAAGCTATGATGGTTGAATAGTTGAATTTGTAATGTCTTGACTTTCCAAAGACAATGTCATGCAGTCGATTAATTGCAAATCAAGTGTGGAATGACACTCCCAATAATGGGTGCATGTGGAGGCCAACAGCTCAACTGAAAATGCCAGCCAACGTCTTGCACTCTACAAACAGTTTCAATATAAGAAGGTTCAGTTAATATTCATCAACCTAGGTCTTGCAATCCTTTTTCATACCTTCCACTATTCAAGATAGAAGGTTCACTCCTTGGGCATTGGGAATTTGGTAATTTTTCAAATTTGGCATCAAAATTGAGGAGTTGATACCAATTTATTGTGGACCAAAGATAGAGCAAGATGAGAAAAGCTAAATAAATTTTCTAGCTGAGCTAAAGAAACCCAAAACTTGATCTTAAACATGATGTGCTCAGCACTCTCTTACATTGTTACAGTCCAAGCTTATGTATTTCCTTTGCTTCTGCTCTAGAAGGCCTGTTGTTCAAAGAACTGTCATTACCCATTTGTAGCTTCATTCTAATCTGTTCATGAGTTTCCTTAAGGATTTTTGTAAAACTGTGAGCATCACACTCTTTTTATTCTTTGTTTCTGACAACTTGAGCAAATCAACACCTTTTGGAGCCCCACCATAAAGTTACTCCCTAAAATGAACCTATGTTGATGTATCTATTCATTAAATTAATATAAATGAATTCAATTTGAGATAAAGTCAAATCCCATTGACCAATTGTGTTGTCCGGTAGTGGATATGGTTAAAATGGCACATGGTTCGGTAGCACATATGTTAGACTGTATCCACTACTTCAATCCAGATCATCTATATGTTTGTCATTGAATCAAAGTAACGAAATATTGTAATAAAATATTGTAAATTACCTTTTATATATTGTTTCAGGTCTATGAAACACATGCTCAATTAGCTTTGGAGGCTGGAGACGTGCCCGAATACAACCAGGTATGAATTATTGCATCATGTAATTTTTACCTGTTGCTTTTGTATCTTGTCTTTCTTTGTAGTTGATGGACATATTTTTACTTTTTAAATTTTTGTGAGGAAATTAGTGTCTTTTTTCAAACAATGTCCACATTTTGGTAACCATGTTCAAATAGGATTAGTATGTCTAGACTCTATATCATATCCTTTCTAATTCCATCTGCTATTTGCAAAGCCATCTAAAAAACGTTTTATCTTCTTTAATTTTCTGTCTTAATGCCTCTAGGATTAGCCATAGGATTATTTTTGAGAGTTATTCCTTCTCTTCTTATAGTTATCTTGTGCCTCTATTTATGAATGTCACTAGCATTCTGTGACTACTATAAGGTACTTTGCATTGTCTTTGCTCATAGTGGCTGAGACGAGTCTCAAACTTTTAGTTAAGACAACTGAGTCAGTGTAGTGATATAATTTGAAAACAAGGGAACTTCTTAGCTCAACATAAGTCCTGTTCTTGGCACATTTCATAGTCTTATATATGAAAAGAGCCCACGTGAAAGATGGAAAAAATGACTAAAATCCACACTATCAGGCCTAATAGTTAAAACTTAAATTAGATCTGGGATGTGTTATTTTCCCCTTTTAATTAACTATCTACATTGTTATGGTACAATGTCAGTCACAACTTCAAGGGCTATTTTCTAAAGGCATTGAGGGCCGCCGTCATGAACTTGCAGCTTACAAGTTATTATATAGTTGTCTGCATCTAGGTAACACTAGTCATATTTTGTCTTCAATGGAAAGGTATGTACGGTATGATTGGCATAAAGTAGTTCAAAGATGGTTTCTTGATTAAATACAATTTTACATTAAGCTTATTTTCCTAAACTAGAATTGCTTGGTTTTTTATATCACAAAAATTTGATATGCTTCCCATTTATTTGCTATTTTTGGTAGCTTGGTTTAACTTTAACCACTCATGTCTGCATTGGTCTAAATGGATCACTATTATGTGAGTCTTGTTGTTTTAAGCTTGTATTTTGTTACTTTTTTTATCTCCACTTAAGTAATCATGTTTATTCTTGGTTCTAATGCATGCATTGTGTTCTGGAAAGACATTCCTCTTTTAGATTGAATAATTCTTTAGGTTTACAAACAAAACAAATGTGAGGCAGAATTGCTAGTAGTACAAAATATTGATGTTTAATGGCTGCTATATTAATGGGAGCCTTCTTTGGAAAATATATGAGACATTTAATCTTTAGAACACATGCAGTCATCAGTTTAAGTTCAAATAACTCACTATCATTTACCATGATTGATTTTGGTATTGCACCTTATAAAGGAAATTTCTATAGAATGATACAATAATGCAATATTTATCGTGAATTCATAAAAGTGAAGTATAAGTGTATTTGATAGGATGCCTTATGTTGGGGCAGGATCTCCTGCCAACCTCCTCTCCATTCTTCTCCTTGTCATTAGTGTTTATCGTGAATTCATTATCCATGGTTACATGAAAACATGTTGGAACAAACACTTTGTATCCTCATAAAGATCAATGTTGGTTCTTTTATAGTGTTGCAGTCTTCTCTGATTCTTATGCAATTTAGGATTTAATTTTTCTCTCTATTTTTTATATGCTCAAGTTTCTATCACAAGATTTCTTGTTCTTCGTTTCCTCTGACACAAAATTCTCCTCTAGCTCAATGTCTAGGGTTTATCTGCTTGAGAGACCACTCTGTTTTGTTATTTTGTTATTTGTTCTTTTGCTAGTTTAGCTTCTTGCTTTTCATCTCTCCTTTTCAGGAGATGCCTTGGGTACCCCCACATTGCTATGTTTGCTTGATGTATGTTAAGTTGTTAACTATGTAGTGTGTACATATGATTTCTTGCTTTCTTCTTCCATTTAATGAAAAAATTGGCTTTTGATACTTTTGTCGAGTATACCTCTAATATCATCCTATTACCCTAGGCATTCTACCAAGCAGGTACCAAGTATTTGTCACCAGTGTGTTTTTAAAACAACTTGAGTGAGAAGATTTGATGAGTTGTATGGCCTTCTGTCTCAAGGAAAATGTTAAATTTACAGTGCTGAAAGCATTGAACATGCCCTTGCAACAAAGGAAAAAACTAAGGGAAGCAGTACTTATGATCAACCAAGAATAGATCCATGGAACATATAGTCAATCAACATATAGATGCAAATATGATGGGAGTTTAGTCATCAACCAAGACAAGGGTGGTGGAGGAAAGGATACAAAAGTTTTCAAGAATGAAGATGCAAGAGGGATCACTTCAAATTATGTTAAGGGATGTTTTAATTGTTGCAAATTAGGGCATTTTGAAAAGGATTGTAATAAAAAATGTATTTGAACTCATGAAGTAATATGTGCTACCGAACCATGTGCCACAAAGATCTTACTTCAGAATATGTTAGACTGTATCCACTACCTTAAAATGGAATATGTTAGAATATTGTTTTCTGGTAGTGGATATGTTAGACTGTGCGCTTGATAGATTTGAGGTTAAAATGGATTTTTTTAGTTTGAATAACAAAACTTTTTCTTTTTCTTGAACCTGTTATTTCATTTGTCAGTGAAATGAGAGATGGTCCCTAATTTGAATTGGCTCCCATGAGAATAAGAGTTCAGTGTGATGTAAAAGAGTATAGGATATTGTCCATCCTCTTGTATTGTCTGAGTTGTTGTAAGGCCTTTGACACATGGCTATATTAAGCCGAAGTCATGATTATATGAGGGTAGTTAGTTGGGATTGATCCAAAATGACCATATTATGACTCCTTTTAGCAATCCGTTGACTATGTTCAATAAAGTATTTAGTGAGCCATAATTAGGCACCTTTACGCATTCTATTGAATAGAAAAAACTAATAGGGTGACCTACATTGACACATGGCATGTACAAAGTTAGTAGGTGGATTTTTCAGTCAATAAGTGATATGAGCAAAGATTGATCAAGATAAGAACTGAACATAACTCACATAACTCCTTCAGTGATGGATGTGATATTCTAAACTTTGAATGAATGTGCATGGATGATGAGGTTCCTAAAATACAAAGAAGACATCTCCTCATTAGTTCCATGTTACCTCTTACTAATGCCAAATGCAGTGTTACACTTAGGATGTGTCATGTGGCCTTTTTAATTGTAATGTTACATGCAGAGTGTTACAATTACAACTTGTCAACTAACTGTATCTATTCCCTTTATTGTAGGGATGAGGTGGCATTATTTAAGTTCTCTCTAATATGAACTGAAATTGTGATTTTATTTGAGCCTGATATTATCAATTCTTTATGTATCATATGTACATTGCATTGTAACTTCTGGGATCTTGAGGCTACTAGTGGCAGCTTTAGATTTTTAGCTTCAACTAGACATACAGTCTGTTACATTTAATTTGAGTTTCTTTTTGCCTAAAACGATGGTATTTGTATCTATGGCTCATTCATGCTGTATTTCTATGCAATTGATTGTTCTAGGCAATGTTTCATAGGTGTATGATGTAACCAAAATTTTGGAGGACCATCTTGGTGGAGGTGAAGTGTTGATCTCATCAACTGGTATTGTATCCTTTCTAAAACCACTGTTCTTAAATGTTATTTCCTATTAAAATAAGAAGCATATTTACAAGACAAAATGTCACTCTAAGTGATAGATCTGCATGCCATAGTAGTGTTATTGAGCATAGGATTTATTTTTATCAAGGTGTTGTTGAATGCAATCCCAAAGGCATGGTTATGAAGTAGATCACCTTGTTGCAACAACTTAGCTAAAATATTACTTTCACAAGCCCACTTACTCTTGTTGACAAGAAACATCCATCAAAAAATTATATTTAGTGTATTTAAAAATAATTGAACTTAGCATACCCCTTGCATGCATGCAAGAAATCTCTATATTTTGTTATCTATACTCTACTTATTAGATGAAAAAATGGAACCTTTATTACATGATTTCTTTGCTAGTGCATGCATGCATCTTTACTTTATAATTGATAGGTCGTTACCTATTAAATGTCTCTATAAGGATCACCAATAGATCATCTATCTACTTTACCCTTAGTTGTTTGCGTGGTGTGCAATCTATAACATATATGCACATAGCACCCAATTATTTATCACATATCGTTTTTTAAATCCATCTAACCTTATGGCTTCCAGTTTGAAACTTTGAAGCATATTCCAATTTCCCACAAAGAGAGCGGGGCACTGAATAACCTGGGGTGTGGGAGATCTCCTATACTTTGAATTTTGTATGGATAATGAGTTATAACAATGTAAAACATCAAAAGAGTCAATGTGTTGGAGAAGCTACCTGTTGGAGAAGCTCAAACTCAGATATGTGGCAGCCAGTGTGTGAACAAGCTTGTAGCTTACCTATGTTGTGGACTGTCACCTCTAGAAGCTCGGATAACAAACAGTGAATAGGAAGGCTTGGACTGGCAGTGACCTAACTCAAGGTTCAGTGGAGAGGGCTCGGTGCAGCGATAAACTTTAGGAACACAATACTGTGAATCTCGGATAGTCAATAGTAAGGCTTGAATCCCTGTCTTATAAACTCGTGAAGGCTCAGAAGCTCGAGCTATTAGCAAGTGAATAGTTATTTGTGGTAGCTTGGATTAATAGCACAACTAACTAGGGAGAATGTGGAGAATTAGGTAGGGAAAAAGTTAATACAGATTCTCTTATATGATAACTGTTTGTGTTACTTCTTTCCTTATTATCTTTGTTCATCATTATGATTGCGTTCAATACATCAAACATCCATCAAAACAATAATATCAATGACACATTAGTTAGGCTCCAAGCCAGGGCTAAAACCCCTCCTCTTGAGGGGAAAACCTGCAAATCTCTTCTTATATATTCTTCACTTGATGAGAAAAAATACCATGATCAAAACCATGACCTAAACTGCCTCTCCTAGACCAAGACATAGTCATCCTCCTTGATTGCACCATGCAACACTGTAATACCAATACCTATTATTGAGCATCATATTTGCACTGAACAACACCATGACTATATCATGGTTGTGCTGGCCTTCCTTCACGCTGTATATATTATAGGCTAGGACTGAGGCTCTTCTACTTCTTTGATCATCAATCATTGTTACAGTAGCACCAAGTGACATCGAGCACCAAGATTCTACTTGAGATAGCGTTGACTCCTTAACTGAGGAAGCACAGGAAGATGTCACCGAAATATACTGATGTATTACACTGAGATAGTGATGAAAGAGTCATTGTAATTTTGCCCAAATTCTATGCTACAATCTGAACTGTAATCACTGTGTTTTTCCTAAGTCATCATCCAAAACTTCTTGCTGTATATTATCCGAGTTCCATCACTGTTATAAAGAAAGTGTCACTGTAATGTTGCCCAAAGTATGTGCTATAATCCGAACTATAATCACTGTGTTTTTCCTGAGTCATCATCTAAAACTTCTTGCTGTATATTATCCGAGTTCCATCACTGTTATACCCATTCGGAATGAGAGATGCACCAAACTGTATTTCTTTCTTGTCACCGAAAAACCTCAGAGATAGGTCACTGAAAGTCTTAGAGAAGATGTTCAAAAATATATGTCTGTAGAATGAGCCGAGGTTGCTATTTATAGTGGTTAGGCTTCCATAAATAAGCCGACATGACTTCTTGAATGGAAGCATCCTATTTATGTAAGTCGACATGTCAAATATATATTTAATGAGGCCAACTTTCAGGATGACCATGACTTCTCTTTTGGATGTCTTCTTTCAAGTGTAACATGACTCTATTAACATGAAAATGACTCATAAATCCTAGTAACATCAAGAAGAAGGTCTATATACATAGTAAATCTTGCTCATGAAACCCATGAAGCAAGTATAACAAAATACATTTTATTACCTTTGTCTTCTTCTTTACATAAATACACAATTACATAGTCAACATGAAGACCAACCTAGTTACACTTTTCAACAAAGAAGACCCCGGACCAGTGAAAAAACATTGTTGGAGGGTTGGATTAGTAACTTACCTATGGACTTGACCTTCCTTCAGAACTTAAAAGATCTCAAACCTTGAGAACTGTTGCCTTAGCCCAGGTTTGAGAACAATTACCTTAGCCCAGACTTGTAGTTTGCAGTGAAGAATAATAATATATTCATTGGTATGTGGAAGACCCACATGGAAGATAACATGTCATTTTTATTTGGTTCATGATGTTGTGGCACTGAAGTAGAATGATGTGGCACACCTATGTGGTAGATGGTGTATCATCATGACATGGATCATTGGTGATGTGGTGATGACATGGTGAAAACATTGCACTAATGTGGCACTGACATGGAGAAGAAGTGGAAGGTGATGTGGAGCTGAGTATTAACCTATTGTTATACTAGGATGTCGAGGAATTGATTCCAAGAAATTTGGAATCCAGTATTTGGCTTATCTCCTAATACTAATAGAACCTAATCTTTTTCAGTTGACAAAATCATTGGACTCTATCAACTTTATCTCAGTATCATAGACTCGAGACTTATTATTGGCTGAGATAGTCATGTCTGTACTCGAAACTAATACATTAGAATCTTCAGAATTAGCTGTAGATCTAGTTTTCTTTCCTTTTCGAAGACCCTTGAAAGATGAAGATATAGAGGTCGCAAAACTTGAGTTTCTAGTTAGGTTAGCCTCAATTCTAGTTGAAGAGACAATCTGTATCCCAAGTGCTTGTGCAAACACCCTCTGGGCAGCTCTTCCAAGAATATGTGCATTTGACATCCTTGTCATTGATGAAAGTTTTTGAGGATGAAATCTTAGTGCCTTATTGATAGAGGGTTGATCCACCTCAGCCCTTGAATAATTTTCCTCAGGTCTCAAATGAGATGTCAAGGAAGTGCTTCTCCTATATAACTTCACTTGAATTTGAAACATGCCAGACATTCTTGTTTGAAGGTATACCTACAAGAAAACTTTCCACATCCAAAACATTGTTGCTTACAATTTCACGTCTTGTTGTTAAGTCTGAAGCACCTTTAGAAGGACAATTTTCAAATGGAAGCCCCAATGCCTGGGCAAACATTCTCTTAGAAATTGCTGCTAGTTTGTATTCAAAAGTGGCTTTTGCAGGCTGCAAAGACACATTTGTAACTTGTAATGAATCAGTTAAGGCTTTCTCTGTCATATTCTCATCTGTAAAAGGAACCCTTGTGTTTTCATCTTTATCTGTCATTTAAACTTTTTTAATTCCATGAGTTATTAGATGAAATGTCTATTTCATCTAAAAAAAAACATATCAACGTAATAAACAACTACATAACATGCTATCTCTTTCAATACTGCAATGACCACTACAACGAGCCCCTTCACTACAACTTGTGTTGCTAATTCTACCAAGGCATCCTCCCATAAACATATATATAACTTACAAGGTTATATAAAATAGGCTACACATCATCCATACATACAAAGGATGAATAATAGTTTAGTGTCCTCCATTCGCAGTGGTATTCTCATACAATTTATTAGTTAACAAGTGCCTTTCTTTAAACGGTTGGGGAGGTTTTGAAACAGGTTGCAAGAAAAAATATTTTCCTACAACCATCAATCTATCATCACTAAATATTTATTCTATGCAAGGTATCTAAAGTTTCTCTACCAATTCATTTTAATGCCAAGAATTCACTACACGAAACAAAATCATTGTTATTTTTTTTCGAGTTAGGATACAGTTTATAACGTTAAAAAGTTGGTATTGGCTATAGTTCCATAGTGTTGCATATTTTCTATTTGAATTACATCAATATTTATAGTAATTACATTTATGTCTGTGTGTGTAATCTCTGTGTGTGTATGTGTGTTGGCTCACACACGGGCACAACGTTGAGCCTTCAAAGATGAATCTCAAAGGTGTTTTTCAAAATATAAGCGCACATGGGCATTATTGAGCCAACAATGCCTACATATATATTTCCTTCTCATGACCAAGTCTCAATGTGGAAAATCCATGAAATATAATTAAGTCAATTTTTTCATGTAATTCTTCCACATTTTTCCAAAAAAACACATTGCCACGTGCTCTTGTTTTCTCATTTTTCTAAGCAAGGAAATGGGAGAATATTATGCTATTGATAGCAAATGTTGTTGTGTCAACCTGTAGGTTCCCTCCTATGGGTCAAGGCCTACTACTTCTATCTTATCACAAAAAAAACTCAGAGATAGGTCACCGAAAATTTCAGAGGTGGTCTCCGAAAATCTCTATTTGTAGATTGAGTCGAGGTTGTTATTTATAGTGGTTAGGCTTCCATAAATAAGCCGACATGACTTATTCAATTGATGCATCCTATTTATGTAAGCCCACATGTCAAATATATATTTAATGAGGCCAACTTTCAGGATGACCGTGTCTTGTCTTTTGGAGGTCTTCTTTCAAGTGTAACATGACTCTATTAACATGACAATGACTCTTATAAATCCTAATGACATCAAGAAGAAGTCTATCTACATAGTAAATCTTTCTCATGAAACCCATGAAGCAATTACAAAAAAATACATTTTTATTATCTTTGTCTTCTTCTTTACATAAATACACAATTACATAGTCAACATGAAGACCGACCTCGTTACACTTTTCAACGGAGAAGACCCCGGACCAGTGAAAAAATATTGTTGGAGGGTTAGATTAGTAACTTACCTGTGGAATTGACCTTCCTTCAGAACCTAAAATAGCTCAAACCTTGAGAATTGTTTCCTTAGCCCAGGTTTGAGAATATTTTCCTTAGCCCAGACTTGTAGTTTGCAGTGAAGAAAAATAATATATTCATTGGTATGTGGAACACCCACATGGAAGATAAAATGTCATTGTTATTTGGTTCATGATGTTGTGGCATTGAAGTAGAATGATGTGGCACACCTATGTGGTAGATGGTGTATCATCATGACATGGCTCATTGGTGATGTGGTGATGACATGGTGAAAACATTGCACTAACATGGCACTGACATGGAGAGGAAGTAGAAGGTGATGTGGAGCTGGGTATTAAACTATTATTATACTAGGATCTCGAGGAATTGATTCCGAGAAATTTGGAATCCAGTATTTGGCCTATCTCCCAATACTAATAGAACCTAAACTTTTTCAGTTGACAAAATCATTGGACTCTATCATAGACTTGAGACTTATTATTGGCTGAGATAGTCGTATCTGTACTCGAAACTAATACATTAGAATCTTCAGAATCAGCTGTAGATCTAGTTTTCTGGCCTTTTCGAAGACCCTTGGAAGATGAAGATATAGAGGTCACAAAACTTGAGTTTTTAGTTAGGTTAGCCTCAATTCTAGTTGAAGAGACGGTCTGTATCCCAAGTGCTTGTGCAAACAACCTCTGGGAAGCTCTTCCAGGAATAAGTGCATTTAACATTCTTATCATTAATGAAAGATTTTGAGGATGAACTCTTAGTGCCTTATTGATAGAGGGTTGATCCACCTTAGCCCTTGAATAATTTTCCTCAGGTCTCAAATGATATGTCAAGGAAGTGCTTCTCCTATATAACTTTACCTGAATCTGAAACATGGCAGGAAATATTGTTTGAAGGAATACCTACAAGAAAAATTTCCACATCCCAAACATTGTTGCTTCCAATTTCACGTCTTGTTGTTAAGTCTGAAGCACATTTATAAGGAAAATTTGCAAATGGAAGCCCCAATGCCTGGGAAAACATTCTCTTAGCAACTATTATAGGTTTTTATTCAAAAGTGGCTTTTGTAGGCTGCAAGGACACATTTGTAACTTTTGATGAATCAATCAACACTTTCTCTGTCATATTCTCATCTATAAAAGGAACCCTTGTGTTTGCATATTTATTCCATGATTTATTAGATGAAATGTTTATTTCATCTAAAAAAAACATATCAATGTAATAAACAACTACATAACATGCTATCTCTTTCAATACTACAATGACCACTACAACGAGCCCCTTCACTACACCTTGTGTTGCTAATTCTACCAAGGCATCCTCTATTTTATCCCATAAACATATATATAACTTACAAGGTTATATAAAACAGGCTAAAATTCATCCATATAAAGGAATAATAATAGTTTAGTCTCCTCCACTCGTAGTGGTATTCTCACACAATTTATTAGTCAATTATTCTGACGCTTTTTTTAAAATATTATATTGTTAGCGTCGGTATTACGACGTAGGATCTGCGTCGACATTTTTTTTATAAAATAGTTTATTTTCGTTGGTACTCTGACATCAATTTTTTTTTTTTAAGATTTTCGTAGTTCCGTCGGTATTCCGACCTTTCCTCACTATTTCTCTAGCGACGTTTTTTTAATGACAATTTGCGGTTTCGTCAGTCTTCCGACTTTGTACTATTGTCATTGCAGCGACGAATAGTTTTTAAAAATATGTTCGTTCCGTTGGTCTTCCGACATAGAAGACCGTCTTTCTAGCGATGTGTGGTGTATTCAAACTAGCGACATTTGAAGGCATCACACTAGCGACATTTGGAGGCGAGGACCAACAACGTTTGAAGGCGTTGGACTAGCGACGCTTTATCTCGTCAGAACTATGATGATTCAATAAACGTCGGAAGTGCGACACCAATGTAAAAATTCGGACCTACCGTCGCTATACCGACTGTTACGTAGGTAAATCCTCTCTGCAGACAGAGACGATCCCTGTAGCCCTAGGGTGGGTCTAGAAACAAAGGGACATGCTAAAGTGTTGCTTCCTAGTTAATGAATGAACAAGAAACATGGTAGATTGACCTTCCTAGAATCCAATGCTGTCGTCATTGTGGAAAGAGTAGTAGCCTCTCACTCCTGTCTTGGAAAATCACAATCTGTTTGCTGTGACGCTCGGATACCTGCACATAAAAAAGGAAACAAGAACAACATACAACATCATAGTTTCACTCATAACTATTAACCAATCAAAGAGAGTTAAAGATATCGCATTACACAAACATCATAACACAATAGTGGAACCAAACAGTAGTCATGTATATAAATGAATAGAAGGAAGAGTTACAACCGATTCTTTGACGTCGTAGTCTCCTCTAGTGGAGTTCAGGCGAAGCGCGTCTCAGATGTTCGTCAGGGAATTTGGACGGGATGCAGGCATGGACTCAAGCTTCCTCAACATAATTCCTTCTTATTCTATCTTCTCTAGTAATTCAACTATAGTATGTCTAATCCTCCAAGTTCAGCTAGCTTGTTTTAAGAGATATAGTTTCTTTTATAGAGGAAAAGGAGGAGGTTGGGATCCCTACAAAGGTGGGAGGGAGTCCTATCCTTCAGGAGAGTTCCAAGGGAGGTGGAAACCACTAACTAAAGGAGGGAGTCCGTGGTTGTTTCAGTTCAACCGCTCCCAATGACTCATCCTCGAGGTGGTTGGAATGGAACCTCCACCTCTATTTAAAAAAAAATTCCATAAACAGCTTAGCACGGGTGCTTAACTGGGACAAAGCGCCATCTGGTGCGGGATCAGTGTTAATTTTCCAGCTCAGTGTGGGAGTGTAACTGGCTACTCGTACCAAGGCAAAAAAAAGGGTTTTTACAGTCCTATTCAGGGAATTATCAATAGGAGTAATATTTCTCTCATGTAAAGGGATGCAATGATGGTCTTTGCAAGGCATGACACTGCTTATTGGTCATAGAAATGACGCTCCAATGGGCGAGATGGGGATTGCAGGGACAGTGACAAAATGTTGTGTAACAGATGCCCCCTAAAGCATGAGGTCCGAGGGAGAGGGAGGGGCAAAATGATTTATAAGAATGCGTTCGAACCAAACACCGTTGTCTGAAAACACGCAATTACAAATACAATTGATATCTCTGATACATGAACATGTGGCATGGGCGTAGCCATCCATAATATATTATATCTAAGAACTGAGATCTGAGGTATGGATGTAGCCATCTAGCAGTAAGGATCAAGAAATAGACTCAGGTATGGTCGCAACCATCCAATCAAAAGAGTCATGTAATAAGTCATAACAATCCACCAAAATCCGCAGCCTGGACTTTATCAAACAAAATCCAGGGTCTTGTGCTCCATCTCAACTCGAACAAGTACAAATTCAAGCATGCGAATATATGAGCTGAAGTCAAACATGCAAGAAAATTACCTAATTACCAACCAATGATGAAAGATGTTAACAGGCACGAGAGAAACCACCAATAATGAAAATGGCTCTCAAGGTACAACCAGTACAATCCATAGGATGTGAAAAATGATCTGGCATCGAACATCCGTAGAATCACTCGATCGAAGGCCAATGATGTGGACCTTGCGTCGAATGCGAAAAACCTTCCATTAAGGCATGTAGGCTCCAAGGTACCAGAATAGAGTCTCTTGATCAAAGTCCTGGATAATGAGTTGAAGTCGACAGGAAGTGACCTGATCGAAGGTGGGCCGTAATGTTTCCCACATCATCAATACGAGACAAAGGAACATGATAATAGTGAATCAGGACCAACGGAGAATCAGAGGGAGGTTGAAAAATGTAGAGGCAAACTTCTCTTGAACATATCAGTAGCACGACACTGGATTTGGCATTATTTGACATCAAAGGATCTGAGGTCATAATGATGTGGCAAAGAGCAGATGAAAGGTCAAAAGAGATTACCCAAACCCATACAGGAAAAAATGACGAAATGAGATATCCCCAACCCGACACGAATGCAAACAAGTGCCATGTTCAAGAGCGACATACTGCCAACATAACTAAAACTTGGTTCCATTTTCCTCCACCATTTCTGGCAAGTACCCCAATTATTTTTAAAACAAGCTTGAAAGGGATAGCTTATGCTTGTGATATAAGTTTTTCCTTCGAACAAGTCCATCCTAGTACATTTTATGAGCCCTAGGAAGGAGGAACTCGAGTAACGTCATGGCGACGAAGTCCGATGTCATCAATGTTTAACGAGTGTAACAAAGGGAGAACTCGACATCTTTTCATCTTTAGAGAGTTTGAAAAGATGTCGAGTTCTTTAGAGAGTTTGAAAAGAAGGCAGAAAAGAAAACTCCAACAGTCCCTTTTCGTAGGTAGTCTCACAGATCCGAAAAGGTAGAAAACTATGCCTGCGAGAACCTCTTAGTCGCGATAGGCTAAGGTATTCCTTTTTCATAAATAATCTATCCCAGCCTGAAAAAGGGTTAATTGTATACTGTGTGGATACCGTTTCGCAGACATTTAATGAGTTTGAAACGACATGAATCTCGACAATATTTTCAATTTTAGAGAGTTAGAAAAGAGCTGAAAGATGACTCCAGTAGTGACTTTTTCATGTTTTTACCGAGTTCCAAAAAAAGTATAAAATATAACTCGTCACTTCATCACTGCCGCATAAAAACCTATTGCTGCACAAGAGACACGTTTAAAACCCATTTATCGAAAATAATACAATAAAATAATTGAAAAATATGCCTTAAAACCTAATTAGGTTTGTGAAAAAGTTATAAAATGCCAAAAATGGTAAAAATTATTACTTTTCACTTTTTACCTCTTGTGGAGCAATAGTTACCAATTTCACTGTGCAATCTTGTGGCAACGATAACGATCAATCCAGCAGACCAATCTCAAATCTGTCAGTTCCGGGTAAGAGCTGAGATCCCTCTTGTCATTTTAAGTCATTTCTTACTATCTGCAATATCCAATTTTGAATTCTAGGGGAGGAAATGTAAATATTAGGGCACGATGGTCGGCACGGGTTTCCGGCACGGAGTCGCGCCAACCGCCCAATTTTCTACACTAGGGCGCGCCCATTGGCGCAAACCATTTTTATGTAAAATGTTAATCAAATACCCCAATTATTCACAAATTTAAGGTTCAAAATGGCTAATACCACTCATATAAATGTGTTTGCAGGTAGAAAGAGGCAAAATGGTCATAGAATGGAAAGAACGAGAACATAGAAAAGAAGATGAGCTTGCCATGGACAATGAAAGAGTCATGGAAGCTCTCAGAAATTGTGGTTTGAAAAAATTCTTCCTAATGCCATGTCTCCGAGCCCAACCAGAGTTATTACAGTATCTGATCAGCACATGGGACGAAAATCAAGAGAAGTTCATCCTTCGGGATCAAGAACTTGAGATTTAAGTCTATGACGTCTATTTCATATTAGGATTATCACGGAGGGGAGTAGCACGAATCCTAACTGGCACTCGACCTTGCATGGAAAACATGACTATGGTGATAGACATGGTATTTCCAGGAGCACAGAAAGGATCAGACAATGGGAAATTTGATATCCAGACTATCCCAGACTTGACACTCAGAGTAGTGCTACATACCATCACACAAGCTACGGGATCACAAGCACCGCACGAAGCAACAAAGACACAGTTTCTCCTTGCTGTAGACTACTTGGCACCGACCATCTACAACTGGGCAGAGACCGCGACTATAAACATGAAATGCCAGCTAACAAAATGCAAGAAGACCAAATTGAAGCAATTTGGTTATGGATCTATTCTGGTATCGTTCTTCTTGGAACGACTACCCATTTTCCAACAATAGGAGGTCATAGTCCCGACACCACCAGCGAGAGAACCACGGATGACCCAATGGGCAGCTCTGATGCCAAGGGTAGGGGGTGGTCAATAGATGTTCTGGAGACCGGAATTATTTGATTGGCTCCACTGAAAATTGATTATTGTGGAGGATTGGCCCTACTCTGGTATAGATTTCATTGAATATATGAACCTCCCACTCCCGAGGGAGAGGATTGGGATGAATATTTGGGTGAGACTCATTTTTTTAAAGTTTCATGAGTATTATGATTTTTTTTATCTATGCGCATTCTAACATTAAATCCATGTTTTTGCAGATGTTGACCCAGAGAGACCCGCAGGCATGTCATCGATAGCAAGGTGAATCCCTCGCAATTTCGACCCTCAAGGCGAGGGCGGTGAGGAAGATGAGATAGTGCATAATCTGGAGGGAATCACCCAAGGAGTCCCAGACTATGCACGATTTGATGATGTTCCACGCGCCTACCAGAGACATACTGTAGGGGTGTCCAGCCGAATTCACCGCTTGTCGAGACGGCTTGTACGGGTAATGACATGTTATCACGAGCACCATGCTGATTAGACACCTAGGTTTTATTTTCATCTGCATATTTTGAGAGACATGATGTCTCAGGATGTAATAGAAACACACATATATTTTTTGAAGCTATGATGCACACAACTGCAAACATGTGATATATATATATATATATATATATATATATATATACACATCTATTTCCCTACGTGGATCTTTTACATGTGATGATGATTTTACAAATTATGCAAATGTATATCTAATACAATGTTAGCCACTGTATCAATTAACATATTCATTTGTCTAGGAATATGTTGATATGTAAAAAAATCAAAATGTATTTCTAGCAAATGAATACGTAAATAAAATCTCAGAATGTGCAGATTTCTAACTGAATAATGACTATTGAGTTGCAGAATGACAAACTGTGAATCTAGATTTACAAGAAATGCGCGTATGCCGAGGTTGATTGCTTCGGTTAATAACTCAATAACAACGCTATATTCAGCAACATTGTTTGTAGCTCGTCCTAGAAAAATACCTTGCAGATCTATCAACTGACCGGCAGGATCATAAATTACCCAGGTTGCCGAAGACAAATTCCTGTACTGCGGGAAGCACCATCCGCAAAACCAACATAAAGGGTAATAGACATCTGCACCATAAGCAAGATCCAATAAGCAATAAAACGCTCACAAAGCACATCAAACCAAAACATGTACAAAAAGTGAAAATGACACCTATTACACATGGATGACTCATGCATAATATTTTTTGAGATACAACCCATTTCTGGGCTATTCAAGAGGACGACCTTCGTAATCAATAAGCTCATAGGCCCCATTCCGCAATACACGTTTAATGATGTAGGGCCCATGCCACATAGGTTGAAATTTTCCTGCCCGTAGCTTATCATGAGCTTGGTCATACAGGAGGACAAGATCTCCTTCAACGAAAGAACGAGGGGAAACTGATTGGTCAAAATGAGCCTTGAACAGATTTTTCTATGCTTCGATAACCAAAGCAGCAAAACGACGGGTTTCATCCAGTATTTCTGAATAAAGGAGACGTTCTTCCTCTGGCGAAGTATTTTGCAGTAATTCAACAGCTAACTTGAGCGAAGGTATTTCACATTCAATCGGGAGAGTAGCTTCCAAGCCATAGACCAACTGGAAAGGAGTGAACTCAGTTGCACTCTTAACTGAGGTTCGGTATGCCCAAAGAGCCGAAAGTAACATGAGATGCCAATTTGATTTATGGATCCTAATTGTACGTTAAAGCATAGTGACAAGAACTTTGTTCACAGCTTCAACCTGGCCATTGGCTTGAGGGTAGTATGGCGTTGAGCTGTCATGACGCAGACCCAACTTAGAAGTCAACTCCGCCACCATATAATGCTGAAAATGGGAACCATGATTGGTAACGATGGCTTGCGGGACACCAAACCTAGAAATAATGTGATTGAATATGAACTGAGCAGCCGTCTTACCATCGTTGGCAAGTGTGGGCATTGATTCAACCCATTTGGTGAAGTAGTCCACGGCTACGATAATATAAGCATGCCCCCCAGCTAAGTGAGGGTTAAATGTCATAAAATTGATGCCCCATTTTGCAAAGGGACCAACGGTAATGACAGGATGAAGAGGAATGGGTGGCGCACATATCTTGCTTTGGTAAATCTGGCAATCATGGCATTGACGAACTGCGACAATGCAGTATTTGAAAGTAGAAGGCCAAAAATAACCAGCACGAAGGATTTTTTGAGCAATAACATAACCAGACATGTGACCGCCAAAGGTGCAACTGTGACAGTCATTCAAGGCTTTCTCAGCCTCCTCGAGATTCAAACATCGATGGAGTATAGAATCGACTCCAATACAATAGAGTGTATCTCCAACTATTCGATAAGGTTGTGATTGATGGCGGATCTGTCAGTAGGCATCCTTCCTCAACTCAGATCTAAAAGACGAAGTTTGGAAATAGATGATGATATCACCATACCAAGGATTGAGGGTGCTAATCAAGAAAAGTGAATCGTCTGGAATGGATTCCTCAGAACGAAAAGGAGCGGAGTCGGAAGGGAGAGAACAAAGAAAATCAACAAAAACTAATGTTTTCTTAGACTTGGAAGCAGTAAATTCCAAATCAAACCCTTGGAGGATAACAATCCATTTAGATTATTTCCCCCCCAGAAATTGTCAAGACAAGATGTAGGTCATGGGGTTTCAATCAGAAATCACCGTTACTGTGCGTAAGAGAATATAATGACAAAAACGTTGGACTTCTTGAATTGCAGCTAACGCTAACTTCTCGACATGAGCATAACGAGTTTCTGGGTCGAGAGGGTTACGAGACAAGTAATAAATAACATGCTCATGACTGTCATCATCATCTTCTACCAAAACCATGGCAATCGTGCTGAAAGCGGCAGCTAAATAAAGGGAAAAATCATGATGATAATTTGGAGGGCGAAGTAGAGGAGCATTGACAAGCAATGTCTTCAATGCATCAAAATATTTCTGAGCAATTTCATCCCAACAAAAAGGGACGCCCTGCTTCAACAATCGTGTGAATCCTTTAGCTACTTCGGCATAGTTAGGTATAAAACGACGTAAAAAATTAGCTTTCCCTTGTAAACTCTGCAACTGGTGCAATGAGGAAGGAGAGGGGAGATTAATAATAGCCTCAACTTTGAGAGGATCGAGGCGAATTTCGTTTTTGGACACGATAAATCCTAAGAGTCTACTGGAATCAACGTAGAAAACACACTTGTGCAGATTAAGACGAATGTTATAGTGTCGACAACGAAGAAAAACCTGACGAAGATGGTCAGGGTGATCCCGATGCTTAGCCAAATGATCCGGAAGGTCATCCAGATAAGGCTGCACGATGTGACGAATATCATGAAAGGCGTAGGACATCGCACGCTGAAATGTGGCTCCAACATTCTTTAAACCAAAAGGAAGCTTCTTATGCGCAAAGGTACCCCAAGGACAGATGAAGGCGGTATTGTGTTGATCAGTCGGGAGAATGTTTATCTGATTATAACCAGAAAAAATGTCCATAAGCGAAAGAATCTCACTCGCGGCACAGTCATCAATGATCTGATCGATGAAGGGAGTAGAATAGTTATCCTTGGGATAAGCTCGGTTGATATCAAAATAGTCAACAAAAACAAGAATAATGCCCTGTTTCTTATCTACAGGAACAATATTAGAGACCCACTCTGTCAATGTAATCAGATAAATGAAACTAGTTTTGAGAAGCTTTTCCACTTTGGCTTTAATGGCAACAGCTTTCCGAGGATGCATCGGACGAAGACGCTGGCGAATAGGTTTCGAATTGGGGTAAGTAGGAATTTCATGTACCACGATGCTAGGATCAATGCAGGGCATTTCTTCGTAGGACCACGCAAATACATCATGGAATTCACGAAAAAGGCTAGTATAGACTTGTACTTCATCGGAAGAACAAGTGACCCTGATATGGATGTTATCGACAATTCCCGGTTTAACGGAAATGTCAATAGGCATCGTCTGTGTAATGTTACTCAAGTTACCTTCCGAAAAAACTTCATCAATCTGGCATTTGAAGCGGAGGAGAAGGAACCTGAGAAGCAAAATGCTCAAGACAAGTAGACATGGCCCCGAGACTTGGGAGGAACAAGGAACGATGATGATTATCGTCCCACGAGAGATCTTTGAGAGACATGGTTTCATGATGGCTTTATCGGAGGGAAACACTTCTTTCAAAGGATCTGGCGAATCAAAATCACCAAGCCAAGGGGATTGAGAATAAATGTTAAGAGACATGATCGAAGGAGCAGAATCAGGGGACGGAGTACCCAATGCGGCGATGAGTTCACAATAATCAATTTCAATCGGACTCAATGGCATCAAATCTCCAAAAGAATCGATATGTTCAGGAGAAGGGATAACCCATGGGTCATCGGTGTGAGAAATCATGTTGACCTGAATAGTATTTGGTGGTGGAAGAGGGAAAATACCTATGAGGGAGGATCCTTGAAAAGGCCTGGCCCTACGCTCTTGTAGGGAATAGGAATCTTATCCACATACGGAATGTTGTTCTCGGAAGAAGAAGTGAAAAAATGCAATTGATCGACAGTAATAATCTTTCCTTTGTGCGGGAATATCAAAACACAAAAGGGAGTGGACGGAACACATAGCATTGCGTGAGCCCAACTGCGACTGAGGAGAAGATTATAATTGATTTTAGCATCAACGACTTCAACCTCGACATTGACTATCTTCCCTTCTATTGTGATCGATAAACTAGCGATAACACCAAGAGGTTTAGACTCTCTTTCATCAAATTCTTCAAGGGAATTGGGTGACGAGGTGAGAGCTAGAGAACCAATGGCTTTCCAACAAGTAGATGACATAACACAGGTAGATGCACCCTCGTCCACGACTACCTGGTGAATGTTCAAACCATTTATAGAAACTTGAATGATGAGCACAATTTGGCGTGGGAGTCGCGAGATGAAATTCTCTAAATTGATAGCAAGCAAGCTAGTATCGGCAGGATCAACCCCACCTATCGTAGATAACAATGCTTTCCTTTATGACGGAAAAATATGAAGTAATTCTAACGCAGACATTGAGGATGGCACCTGAGCCAAATCCTTAACAATACTGTAATGCTGAGCAGCACGGGCATTGGGATTGTACGAAGACTTGCGGAGCACACCTTTGGAAGGTGGTCACACAACAGATTCAGTATTAGGATATTCAATCTCAAGAGGGCCAGAAACGGGTGGAGGAGGAGGACCATTAGTGATCTCCTTCCTCACAGCCTGACGTGAACCAGAAAAATCTTTCGATCGAGTAGTAATAGAAACGGGTGCAGAACCGTTCATCATAAAAACCTGAGAACCAAATGGGGTAGAGGACTGAGGTTTCTCTACTATTTTAGTTTGATGAGTAGGAAAAGGTTCTTTAAGAACATCCAGAGCTCCTTAAGTTCCTTTGACCAATCAACTCACTTCGGACCGTCGAGGAAATCTTTGGTGAAGTGCTCTTCATCACAAATTAAACAAGGATACTTCAGTTTGCATTGAGAACTATCAGCAGAACGAGGTTTTAAAGAATCCCATTTCAGGTTATCGGCTTTGGCCTTACCTTTACCCTTCTTCTTACCTTTAGAAGTGTTATCTGTAGGATTGGCCTGAATGACATTCACTTCTGCGGGTTTGCCAAAATTTGGAATTGGCTGAGAAGCAACATTATTGGAAGAAGTAGACTTCTGCGTCCCAGAATTAGATGGAGACTTCTGAGAAGTCTGAGATATGGAACCAATAATACCATCAACGGATGGAGTCACTGGTGGTTTAGAAGTTCTAGGTCGAGGAGCATCAGGCAAGACATCATATAAAGTGCCAGATTGAGAGTACACAAGATCGAGGTACTGGGCATAAGCAATGGCTTGTTCCTCGGTTACACACGCCCCCATAGCTATGTCTTTGGCGATATGATTGACAAGGGAGGTAGTGAACCAATGGGTTACAAGTTGATCAGGAATCTCAAATTTGATATGCGACGACGTCGCCACCACTCATGAATATGATCCGAGATATTAGTAGCTCGGTCCTATTTCAATGAAGTGAGGAGGTGTGTCCCGGTCTCATAGTGCACCGGTAACTAGAAATGTGTAAGGAATGCCATAGCTAAGGAATTGAAATCTTGAAAAACTCCATGAGAAAGCTCAATGTACCACTTTGCAGCGGTACCAGTAGGAGTTCGCTGGAAAAGACGAAGCTGAATAGAATTGTCAACCCAAGAGTTAGAGGAACACCACAAGTGGTAAGTCTTAACATGTGTCTGGCGGTCTTCGCCAGGTTTACTCTCAAATTTAGGACAATCACCAGGAATCTTGGTTGCAACCGGAGGCCAATACAGATTATGAAGAATAGGATCATTTGTCAACTTTAACACATCAAGTAATTCCAACGTAGCAAGAAACGGTAATTGAGTATTAAAAGTCATCGAAGGTCTTTGATAAGGACCCGTGTGTACATTCCACCCAGTCCGAGCGGGATTCTGTCCCCATACATTTTGTCTCGAAAGATTCGGATCATAGGGAGTAGAAGCAGGATAAATCGGTTGATACTGGGGTTGAGGACTAGGATATTGAGTCAAAGTAGACCACTGAGGTCCTTGCTGAGCAGTATAAGGATTCTGTTGTGGAGTGTAAGCATGGCTTTGAGGTTGATGATACACATGTTGATTTTGAGAGTAAGGAATCTGGGGTGCACTATATACCGGTTGATATGAAGCTTGAGGGTAGTAAGTGCCCTGCAGTTGAGCAGGTTGACCTTATGGAGCAGGTTGATAAAGATTTTGAGCAGGGTAAATAGGTAGAATTGGATACGGAGCCGAAGGAATCTGCTGGTGGGCAGGTTGAAATGGTTGTTGAGCTAGTTGAACCGGCTGTTGAAACTGTTGTTGGGGACCACCAGGTTGTCCTTGTGGGAAAGGCTGGCCTGATGATTGCGACGAACCAGGTTGTCCCTGATAACCAAGTTGACCCAGAGAAGGACCATAGGGTTGTCCTGGTTGCACAATATTTGGGCCATACTGAATGTGCGGCTATGATTGAGGTGCAACAGGTTGTCCCTGTGACGGATAATTCTGCCCTCGAAGACCAAAAGATGGTCCTGGTTTATTCAAAGGTTGACCCGAAATACCGAAGGGTTGTCCATGTTGGGCTAAAGGTTGTCCTTACAAAGGTTGGCCTTGTGGACTGTATGGTTGTCCCTGTGGACCAAAAGCAGGGCCCTGCTAAGCTAAAGGTTGTCCCATGGAGGGTTGTCCTTGCAAGCCAGAGGGTTGTACATGCAAGGTAGGTATAAACTGAGAAACGATTTGATGAGGATTAGTAGGAGGCAAATAAATAGGATTACCATGCTCATCATAATAAAGCAGATATGAATAAACAGGGTTACCAACCACATCATAGTGATGAAAAAGAGGGTGGCCAGTAGCCTGGGACCGCTGAGAACCCTGAGAGCTTTGCTGCCGAACAACCAACAGATAATCCTCAAAAGTAAGGCCGCCAGGAATCACGAGGGTAATGGAAACAACACTAGAAGCAACTATAGCCTCTGTGGAGGGAGCATAACGTCGGTGAATATCCAACATCTGCTCGTCAAACACATAGGTAGAAGCCATAGGAACAGTAGAAGTAGCTGGAGTTTCCACGACACGGGATTGTGATCTACCAGAGCCAGGATTAATAGGCCATGTAGGGTTGAGAAAGATAGACCTGCGAGTGTGAAATGATCCAGACGACTGAGATGCAACAACTGGTGTAGACGAATCTACATAGACAGTAGCTTGGACTGGGATAGATGTAACAGTAATCGACGGATCTGATGCCGAAGGTGACGGTCCTAACGAAGGGAGGAACGAACTCTGTGGAGGAGTTACCGTGCTAGATTGTGCTATGGATGCAACACCAGACATAATCTGACTCAAAGACCTATAGCCAGTCGGAAGTGACACCGATGGTGGGGAAGATTGGATAGAGGCATGAGAGAGATCTTCAAGAAAGAGTTGATATTTTCCTATGGAAACATGCATTCCTTCACTGCCAACATGACTGGAGGAATCCATATCTGAGTCTACCGTAAGATCTTCGAAAAGACTACAGGGACTAGGAGGTACCGCAGTAGCAAAAAAAAGCGATCCTGATGTAAGAGGAGGAAATTATCCTTCTTCCCCAAAACCAGACCAAGCACTTGAAGGAGGCCAATTGAACTCAACCAGCTCGTCAAGCAGAGATCGAGTAGCAAGGGGTTGAACAGACGAAAGAATAGGCTACAAAAACTCGACAAACCTAGTGGACTGAGGGCTTTCAAAAGAAATGTATGGAAAAGAACCACCACTAGGAGGCAGTGAGGACGAAGAAACTGGATGTTCCACCACTTTGATTGTATATCAGAATAGGAAGGAAAAGAGATAACCAATCGAAGGTGCCAAAACAAGAACCAAAGAAATTAATTAGGCCAAGTAATAAACTTTTAATAGCCATGTGATCGTAGGTGATTAATTTTATAACACTAAAACCAAAATTCACTATTTCATGTTTTAAGAGTCGAGAAACAGGCAAAAGATGACTCGAGTCACTTTCAATTTGAAACGAGCGTGAAAGTACAAGTGCTCGATGATCTCTTCTCTTGTTTAAAGAGTCACGAAAAGATTGAAATGACTACTTAGGAATTCTAAGCAAGAGGGTGTACCAGGTTTTCGTGAACTTCCATATACACCTTGGTGATCAAACGAAAGAGAAATGACCAAGGACTTAACATACGTGCAGGTAGTCTCCCCGAATGTTGTGTTCGGTGTATCACAGTTACAAGGCGGTAGACTCGACTTCATATGGATAAAGGATTGCAACCTAGAGGGGTCTCCCTTTATATACTTGACGGTACGAGGAGCACAAGTCCATACTAGCGTTGTCTGAAGCCAGCAGGCGAGCGACAGCTACTAGGTTTTAAGACGCTGGAACATGTCTCTAGCCTAGACCACTAGAAATGTTGCGTTAGGTTTCAATGCTGCCTTAGGTTCATTGAGTAAATTTTAAAGTTAATCTTGGATTATGTTTCAATTTCAAGGCTCTATCAAATTTGGAGCTCAACTTCCTAAATGCAAAATATATGCAAATGAACATCATTTCAGTTCGATGAATGCTAGTTATAAGAAGGATAGAAATATTTCAAACAATAACAAAAAAAGAAAGTATATGAAGAAAACTTCTAATGCCTCTAATGAAATTAATCAAAAATGAAATTCCTTCCTAGATGAGAAAGGCCAGTTATGCAAAGGAATGTTTCAATTTCAATGCAATAAAAAAAAACAAAACATATTTTTTTGATTTTTCAATGGAAAAAAGCACACAATGTACTGATTCAAATGGAAAACGAAATAAACACTAGTTTGAGTTTTGAAAACGTAGGGACTTAAAATTGAATGACTCAACTGAAGTGAAACAAACACAAAAACATTCAAGCTGATGCAGCAAACTTTCAATCAAATAGAGAGAATTTCCTAAATCGACCCAACACAAGCAATGTAATTGATGCCTGGAGCACTAAGGGGAAGGATCAATCGATGAAACAAAAAGACCATTCAACCAAAACAAACACTCAAAAGGATCAAGAAAAACTCAGCACAATGACGCAAAACGAAACGAGGCTGACAAGAATCAAAGAGACATGCATTTCAAACATAAGGCTCAGTGTACAAGAACACTTAGAAACCTTAAGGCCTTAAATGACGCTGACAGGAAAATGGACAAACAACTGAAAGAAATAATTCTGCAGTAGTCAACATAGTTCCAAAGGCTAAATCACACCCAAAAAATAACCCAGAAGCAAGCATAATTGACCAAAAGACTCATTAAGGAGGTCAAACCAAAACCTACAGGGGTTGGCGTGACTGTAAGACTGTAATCCGCGCCATACGGGGGTTGGCGCGAGTGCAAAAAGAGAAACCTAGGCCAATCGGCAAGACTGTTCAGACAAAAACTGTGCCAAACTAGATCCCTATGGGAAAAAGAGAAAAAACCAAAACTTAATGAGCAGAGGCAAATCTTGACACCTTGGAGCTGAACATAGGATAGAAATTAAGCAAAAAAACCAGAAAAAGATAGAGAACGAAATTGATAATCGAAACTGACCCAACAGGATGAAATGACAAACTTGCACTGATCCCCAGTGGATTTGCCAATTTGTTACGTAGGTAAATCCTCTCTGCAGACAGAAATGATCCCTCTAGCCCTCGGGTGGGTCTAGAAACAAAGGGACACGCTAAAGTGTTTCTTCCTAGTTAATGAATGAACAAGAAACATGGTAGATTGACCTACCTGGAATCCAATGCTGTCTTCGTTGTGGAAAGAGTAGTAGCCTCTCGCTCCTGCCTTGGAAAATCACAATATGTTCGCTGTGATGCTCGGATACCTGCACATAGAACAAGAAACAAGAACAACATACGACATCATAGTTTCACTCATAACTATTAATCAGTCAAAGAGGGTTAAACATATTGCATTACACAAACACCATAACACAATAGTGGAACCAAACAATAGTCATGTATAAAAATGAATATAAGGAAAATTTACAACCGATGCTTTGACGTCGCAGTCTCCTCCAGCGAGGTTCAAGCGAAGCGCGTCTCAGATGTTCGTCAGGGAATTTGGACGGGATGAAGTCATGGACTCAAGCTTCCTCAACGTAATTCCTTCTTATTCTATCTTCTCTAGTAATTCAGCTATAGTATGTCTAATTGTAGGTTTTAACCCTGAACAAAAATTATCTACACACAAATCTTATAACAGAAAATAAACAATAGCGAGAGCATAAAACATAAAACAGATAAACACAGAGATTTTCCCCTAGATCCCAAATTGGGATGACCAGCTTGATTTTTTCATTATATTCCTTTTAGTGTTACAACACATATATAAACATGCCAAAGCATACACAAACCCCAATCCATTAACCCTGGATTAGAACATAACCGCAGTTCCCTTGAATAGATCTACAAAATACCAGGGGCCGAAAACCATCGTACCCCAAAACCATGTGCAAAATCATGCACAAAAGATGGGTGGGTCCGCCTATGAGTGGGTCCGCACACCAAAACAATTTTCGATGCTGCCTCCTCTCTTGTGACCCCCCTGCTGCGCCCAGTGCAACGTACAACTCGTGGGGCTAGTCGTGGAAAGAATATAACACATACCCAACATTCTCCCACTTGTTGTTTTCCTTCCACAGGGGGCCACAGGAGAGCTTAGTCATTGGGCTAATTCTTCAACACCCATTGTTTCTCCACACCAAGAGAACTTCTGAGTGCTCACAGACTTCGTCAATGCATCTGCAACATTCTTCAAAGTGTCCACCTTTACTAGCAACACCCTTTTAGCCTCAACCATATCTCTAACAAAGTGATATTGAACATCAATGTGCTTTGTCTTTGAATGATAAGCAGGGTTCTTAGCCAAGAAAATTGCACTTTGGCTATCACAGTCTATCCTTATAGCTTGCTGTACCAACCCCATACTTGAACACAATCTTTGCAACTAAACTGCTTCCTTGCTTGCATGAGTGGCTGCTATGTATTCTGCCTCTGTAGTTGAAAGAGCCACTACAGACTGTCTTTTACTCATCCAACTGACTGCGCCTCCAAATAGGCTAAACACATACCCACTTGTAGATCTTCTTTGGTCCAGATCTCCAGCCCAGTCTGTATCAACAAAACCACGAATGTCCAACATTCTTTCCAATCCTGGTCTTCCCTGGTAGCACAAGCCATAATCACTAGTGCCACGTAAATATCTGAAAACCCACTTCACTGTTGTCCAATGCTCCTTCCCCGGGTTTGACATAAACCTGCTCAATACTCCCACTGCATGTGCAATGTCTGGTCTAGTACAGACCATTGCATACATCAGGCTACCCACTGCACTTGCATATGGAACACGGGACATATCCTCCTCTTCTTCTTGTGTCTTGGGACACTGTTCAGCAGACAGCTTTACACCTACACGAATAGGAACCTTCACCGGTTTACTATCCTGCATATTGAACCTCCGCAATATAGTCTCGACATACTTCCTCTGGTTTAACCAGAGCTTCCTCTTTGCCCGATCTCTCTTAATTTCCATGCCCAAAATATAGTTTGCAGCACCAAGATCCTTCATGTCGAATTTGGAGAACAGTTGGGTCTTCAAATCTTGGATAATTTCTTTGTCATTTCCAATCAACAACATATCATCTACATACAAGACCAAATAAATAACACGGTCACCAATTAATTTAAAATAAACACAGTGATCCTCCTTGCTTCTGGTGAAGCCAAGTCCCTGTATATAGGTATCGAATTTTTGATACCACATCCTTGGTGACTGTTTTAACCCATACAGAGACTTCTTCAACCTGCATACTAGTTCTTTCTTACCCTTCACCATAAAGCCTTCAGGTTGCTTCATGTAGATCTCCTCTTCTAGATCCCCGTGAAGAAATGTTGTCTTCACATCCATCTGTTCTATCTCAAAATCAAATGCGGCAGCAACAGATAAAATTAATCTAATAGAAGTAACTTTGGCAACAGGAGAAAAAATATCACCAAAATCAATTCCCGGCACCTGGGAATAACCTTTTGCTACCAACCAAGCTTTGTATTTCTCCACCTTGCCTTCTACATTCATCTTCTTTTTAAACACCCATTTTCTCTCGATGGGCTTCCTTCCAGCCGGCAACTCCACCAGATCCCATGCCTCATTTTTGTGCAAGGATGCCATTTCATCAACCATGGCCTCCTTCCAGAGTTTTCCATCCTCTGAATCTACTGCCTCCCTGAAAGTTCTGGGATCATCATCAGTTATAGTTAAGGAAAAATTTGAACAGAAAGCAGATGGACTATACCTTTCTGGTTGTCTTCTTTCCCGAGCTGATCTTCTCAAAGCTGGAGTTTGTGGCTCTTCCTCTTCCGAATCTTATTCTGTTGTAGAGTCTGATTCATACTCCGTTAGCTCAAAATCTATCTTCTCAGGTTCCTTTGGTAGGAATTCATGTGTAACAACATCTTTCACCTCTCTAAACACCACATCTCGGCTGTACACAACCTTCCTTGTTTCCGAGTTCCAAAGCTTGTAACCTTTTAAACCATCCTTATACCCAATAAAGATCCTTTCAGATTTATTATCCAACTTGGTCCTTTTCTCCTTTGGAACATGTACATATGCATCACATCCAAATACCCTTAGATGTGAAAGAGAGGGTTTCTTACCAGTCCATACCTCATGTGGAGTCTTATCCTCCAACGCTGATGAAGGTGATCTATTAACTAAGTAACATGCAGTCTCCACTGCCTCTGCCCAGAATTCTTGTCCTAACCCGGTACCACTGAGCATGCTTCTTGCCTTTTCCATCAGTGTTCTGTTCATTCTTTCCGCAACTCCATTTTGCTGAGGTGTGTATGGAGTAGTCTTCTGCCGTGCTATACCACACTTCTTACAGAACTCTTCAAATTCCTTCTTGCAGAACTCCCCACCATTATCTGTCCTCATCGCCTTTATCTTCTTCTCTGTCTGGTTTTCCACCAGAGCCTTAAATTCTTTAAATTTGTCAAAGACTTCAGATTTCTTCCTCAAGAAATATATCCATGTATTCCTTGAGAAGTCATCTATGAATGAAACATAGTACACAGACTTTCCCAGTGATGGAACTGACACATGTCCAAACACATCACTATGCACAAGTTCTAATATCTTGTTTGCCCTCTTAGCACCAGAAGGAAAACTCACCCGATTCTGCTTCCCATATACACAATGTTCATAGAAATCGAAATCCAGAGAACAATTAGACATACCTTCTACCATATCATCTCTATGCAGTATCCGAAGACCCTCCTCTCCAATATGTCCAAGCCTTTGATGCCATAGCATGGGCTTTTCTCCAGAGACAGCTAGACTTTCCGTCCCACTTTCAGGAACCACAAAACTGTTACACCCATCAATAACAGTGCTACCTTGTAGCTTGTACAGAGTTCCAGTCCGAACTCCCCGCATTAATACTAGTGCTCCCCGAACCATCTTGCAGGCATCTTTCTCGAACACTGTTTTTACACCTGCATCATCCATCTTGCTTACGGAAATCAGATTTCTGGCCAATGCAGGAATATGCAGAACACCAGGAAGTGTTCTAATCCTTCCACCTTGCAGCTTCAGCTTGACCTTTCCACGTCCGATGATTTTTTCCTTCCTATCATCCCCTAGGAAGACATCACCATCATATTTCTCATACTCGCAGAACCACTCCCTATGGGGAGTGAAGTGAAAGGATGCACCTGAGTCAATCAACCATGACTCATGATCTACATGTATATTTGAAGAAGAAGCCAAATACACATCCCCACCTTCATCTGAGGTGGTTTTTACCTCTGCAGAAGGAGCATCATTAGATCCCTTTCCTTTCTCAGGAGCTTTAGATCTACACTCCTTTTTGTAGTGCCCTTCCTTTCCGCATTTCCAACATACCTTTACAAACTTTCCAGGAGATTTAGATCTCCCTCTAGATTTGGATCTCCCACTCGAAACCTTATTCTTGTTTCTGTTTTTGGACCTTCCTCGTACAAATAAGGCATATCCATTCTGGCCCTCCATATTTCTCCATCTCATTTCCTCCGACTGCAAGGTTGAGACAATGTCATAAAAATTCAAGGTAGTTGTATTGCTACCTATTGCAATAACCAGACTATCCCACGAGTCTGGTAGAGAACACAACAAACTGATGCACTTATCTTCATCTGAGATTTTAATATCAACAGATGACAGCTAACTTACCACAGTATTGAAGGCGTTCAGATGCTCTGTCACCAAGTCTCCATCCTTCATCCTCAGGTTATATAGCTTTTTCCGTAGGAACAACTTATTCGCCAGAGACTTAGATTGGTACAAAGTCCCAAGTTTTTCCCACAAATTCTTCGCCATAGCTTCCCTAGATACATTCAACAATACTAAATCTGAGACACACAACCGTATTGTGCTCTTAGCCTTCCGATCCAGTTTCTTCCAGTCTTCATCTGACATTGCCGTTGGTTTAGTACCTGGATCAACTGCGATCCACTTATCTTTATCCACCAGCAGATCCTCCATCTTGAGCTTCCACAACTCAAAACTCTGACCATCAAATTTCTCGATCTCTATCTTTCCGCCGCTCGCCATCTTCTTTCACTGCAAGAATCGATCCTGCAGATCTCCCACTGAACAGGGTCTACCTCAGGCCCGAGCAAAAAACCCTCAGCAGCAAAGGCGTCCCCTTGAAGCCGAAATTTCTTTGATACCAAATGTAGGTTTTAACCCTGAACATAAATTATCTACACACGAATCTTATAACAGAAAATAAACAATAGCGAGAGCATAAAACATAAAACAGATAAACACAGAGATTTTCCCCTGGATCCCAAATTGGGACGACCAGCTTGATTTTTGCATTATATTCGTTTTAGTGTTACAACACATATATATACATGCTGAAGCAAACACAAACTCCATTAACCCTGGATTAGAACATAACCATAGTTCCCTTGACCAGATCTACAAAATACCAGGGGCCGAAAACCATCGTACCCCAAAACCATGTGCAAACTCATGCACAAAAGATGGGTGGGTCCACCTATGATTGGGTCCGCACACCAAAACAATTTTCACTGGGGCGCTGCGTCAGACCCCAAAAATGGGGGCTGCCTCCTCCCTTGTGACCCCCCTGCTGCGCCCGGCGCAACGTACATCGCGTGGGGCTAGTCGTGGAATGAATATAACACATACCCAACACTAATCCTCCAAGTTCAGCGAGCCTGTACTAAGAGAGATAGTTTCTTTTATAGAGGAAGGGGAGGAGGTTGGGATCCCTACAAAGGTGGGAGGGAGTGCTATCCTTTAGGAGAGTTCCAAGGGAGGTGGAAACCACTAACTAAAGGAGGGAGTCCGTGGTTGATTCAGTTCAACCACTCCCAATGACTCATCCTCGAGGTGGTTGGAATGGAACCTCCGCCTCTATTTTTAAAAAACATTCCATAAACAGTTTGGCGCAGGTGCTTAAATGGGACAGAGCATCAACTGGCATGGGCTCAGTGTTAATTTTCCAGCTCGGTGCGGGAGTGTAACTAGCTACTCGCACCAAGGCAAAAACAAGGGTTTTTACAGTTCTACTCAAGGAATTGTCAACAGGAGGAATATTTCTCTCATGTAAAGGGATGCAATGATGGTCTTTGCAAGGCATGACACTACCTATTGGTCACAGAAATGACCCTCCAATGGGCGAGATGGGGATTGTAGGGACAGTGACAAAATGTTGTGTAACATTGATGTTTAAGTCAAGTGTCGTAAGTCTGACATTAGGAGAAACCACGTTTTGGCGCACCTCAAAATGTTGCTCTTGGGACGTCTATGTGTCGCAAGAATGATATTTCCACTATCAGAATTTGGGGCAAATGTGCTGGTGAGAAAAACCCAAAAAACCAAACCCTAGTGAGCTAAATATCTAGCCTAAGATCTATTTTTCTCCCCACTCACTTCATTGGCTGTGATATTTTAGAGAGAGCCCTTTTTGATTTGGTAGGGCTAGCTACCAAATCCAAAGTTGGTATGAGGTTACCTCCTTCGGTCTCCTTTCTTAGCCTTGGGAAACTGAGGAGCGCTAACATTTTGGCATCGTTGTCGGGGAAATGAGTTTCAAATCTTCCCTAGGATTTTTCTTACAAGTTATTTGAGGTCTAGGCCTATAGGTTACAGGTCCTAGCTTTCAAAAAAGGACGATTCATTTTTTTAGAGCCAAAGTGTAGATTTAGAAGAACACTGGCTCCCAAAAAGTTCACGAGGTCCAATCCTGATCCAAATCCTCCATCACCAGTTGAAGACCTTGAAAGGATATTGAGGAAGCATAGATATCAGCCTCAACAAGTTGAAACAAGCACATCTTCATTGCTAAGATCCATATCCCTGCCTGTAGATTTGACTGTACTTGAAGACTTACCCTTTGATATCAAATTTGAGCTTTCCTTGTTTAAGTCTAAATCAGAATCTTCCCTTTCTAAAATAGTATTTGATCCCGTTAAATTTGAATTAATCTTGCCATCATTAGATTCTTCGTCTATTGAATTTTATAGGAAAGTTTGGTCTCATCTTCATAAGCTTCAGAAATTGGTCAATCACCTACAGTTTACCTCAAAAAAATATTACATTCAATATCAACAAGAACTTTTGTTTCCTACTACATCTACACCTACACCTACTCATTCAACTGCTCCATCATCATCCACTTCTCATACATTACTTCCTCCAAAATCATCTCCTCCATCAACATCCCCTATTGTTATTCCCACACAACCTTCTGCAGTAGTCATGGCAAGATTTTCTCCTTTAGTGTTGCCTCCTACACATACTAATTTTCCTAAAGGTTATGGTTAGATACTACCTTTGTTTGATGGGACAATAGAGGTCACAACTCAGCATCATATAGTCAAAGTGACTGATTTTATTGATCTTGAGGAGATTGATAATGATGATGCCAAGATGTGTGTAATAGCCCAGATTTTTTTGGGAGATGTTAAGAGGTGGTTTCATAATTTAACAAAAATTTGAGTAGCCAATCCACAACAGTTGATAGACTTATTCTTAGCCAAGTGGGAAGAGAAGAATAGTCCTCTTCAAATTCTGGCTGAATATAGTGCTTTGAAAAGAATTCCAAATGAATATGTGCAAGACTTCACAATCAAATTCAACAAGATATACAACTCTATTCCAAATGACATCAAGCCTCCTCTTGGCTTGGCATTGCTTCATTATCCTAATGCCTTTGATCTCGACATGGCCTATCAGTTGAGCGAGAGGAGTCCTACAACAATTGAAGAAATGAAAAGGAATGATGTGAGCGTTGAAGCAAACTTGCTGATTAAGAAATCGAAGATGAAAACAGAAAAAGGGTTACAATCAAAGAGGAGACATCCACTTCATCAGAGGGTAATACTGACACTTTAATAAATACAATGGAGAAGATGATGGATAAGATGATAATATTAGATAAATCAGAAAATCAAATCAGAAATGCTAATTTAAGAGGTCAACAACAACAACCTCAATTTAGAATCAAACAAAGATAGAAAAGAGGTCAAGATCAACAAGCATAGCAGTAGATTCGTACTCCACTTCAACAAAATTATTCACAAAGAATTGATGAAGAAGAAGAGATATTATAAGAAAATCACCTGAAAAAGATCAAAAAACTATTTTATTGATTGAGGATGGTGAATATTCTCAAGAACCTCATCAACCTGATGATCAACAGTTTTTTTCCTTAAATGATGATATGTTGGCAGTAAAAACATAATATTATCAAAGAGGTTACCAAAATGCCCTTATCTTAGTGCAAAGGTAATACAATTTGAGGAACAAGAATGTGCCTATTACTTCAAATCAGAAGAGGCCAACTTCTAAAAAAGATAGTCCTCCCCAAGAACCAACATCTACAAATCAGTCTACAAATCAACATGCAATTCGACACAAATAAAAGGAAGTTGTTGTCACTAATCAATGGAAGAATAATGAAGCATCCACTAGTACTCAAAGGAAAGATAAAGAAACACAAGTTGGAGGATAGAGAAAGGAGATTCATCCCAGAGAAGAGCTCGAAAAGAAGGATACGACATTCAAAGAGGTAGAAAAGCATCCTAATCTTTTATTCTTGAAAATGATATTTCCAAATTGAAAGTTTTAATTCCTTTAACTATATTGATTAAGAATTATCAGTATAAATTCCATGTAGCCAAAATGCTTAAGGTCGAAGAAATGTCTGATATGGTGAATGTTAGCGATGACCACCCTCAGCTTTTGTTTGGCCCTACCATAGATGGAAACTTAGAAGAAAGAGAAGTCCCACCTTTTTACCTCAGCGTTAATATCCACGACTTCACCCTTCAAAATGCTATGTTAGGTCCCTATATTACTAGTGTAGACCATTATTGTTGGTAGTGTAGCCCCCTTATTATTATTTTTGTACCCCTGTAGCCCCCATATTGTTATTATTGTGCCCCATAAACCCCACTATTGTTATTTTTGTGCCTTTACATTATTATTGTTAGGTCGGCTAGGATTATATTGTGAGCTCATGGACTCATATGTATAGAAAGGAGGTTTTGTCATTTGAATCATGCAAGAATAGTTCATTTATGTAATGAAAAGGATGTTTCCCCTTCAAAGTGGCTGATTTCTAAGGCGTTGATCTTTCTTTTTTTCTATTTTTGGAGTTGGTTTCATAACATTTGGTATTAGAGCTTTGGATTCTAGGGTTTCACTGCTCCAAATAGGTCATCATGGAATTTTCACTATAACTTTTTTTATACGAAGGTTCAGATTCTAAAATTTTTACCATGAGAAGCCGAAATCTTGAGGAATTTCGTGTAAAAATTTCAGATCTTGGTTCGAAATTTCTTCAGAGATATGATCTGTGGAATTTAAGGTTTCTGTAGGCTCCTCAATTTCATCTAAAAGAGGCGACCTTGGGAAAATCGTCATAACTCTCTCTTTGATCATCAGATTGGAATTATGTAAAAAGTGGTTGAAATCACATGGACTATAGTTTCTTTTGTATCAATTTCAGAATCGAAAGAGGAAACAATGAAACATGGCACACAGTACAAGTTTGCTCTGCTGAAGCAATCCATAATTAGGTCAATGTGGTAGATTGAGCATAACTTTTCCTTGAAGAGTCCAAATCAGGTCAAAATTGTGGCATTAGAAAGAAGATTCATAGGGATACTACAAGAAAAAATTTCAAATATTTAAGATTCAAAATTAAAGACATAATTTAGTTTCAATATCGAGCTCCTCAAAAGCAAGAAAAAGTTGTGTATTTTTTTTTCAAATTACTTAAGTCTTGTTTGAAAAATCAGTTTGAAGTGATTCCAAGGGAATATTGAAACATAGATATCAGTATCGGGTTCTAAAATGACCCCTAAAAATAATTTCGCACCCATTAAGCCTTCATAAGGCTCTACTATGACTCATGAAGAGGAAGCAATGAAATATGACATGTCAAAATTACAAGAGCAAGTGCACCAAATTTCGCTCTTGCAAAGAGCAACAAAAAATGAAATGGAAGTTTTGAAGTAAGGCGTGGAAGCTAAGATGGATGGTTTGAAGAAAGGTGTGGAAAATACTATGGATGGTTTGAATAATGGAATGGAAGCTAAGATGGATGACATGGAAGCTAAGATCAAAGAAAAAATGAAAGACAACATATGAAGAATGATCTAAGATCAGACATGGAAGGTTTGAAAAAGTTGATACAAGAAATGATTCCTAATGGCGAAAAGATAGTAGAGGAAACTCATGATGAGAAAAAAATAAATGTTAATCATGATTTCATAAAATCTAATGTTGAATTGAAGACCCACCATATTCGAAAGATCGATATGAGGAAGTTGATGGCAAGGATACCGTAACATGGATACTACAGATGGAACAATATTTTGATCTCAATAATGTTCAAAACACACAAAAGCTACACATTGAAACTTTATATTTAGAACAAAATACATTTGTATGGTATCGATGGCTTTGTTCCTATAAAAAAATTGTCACTTGGTCAATTTTTACAGAGGAAATGATAGCACATTATGAGGATATAAAGAGAAACACCTTCTTTAGCCAATTGATAAATCTCAAACAAAAGGGTTCAGTGGTGGAGCACATTGAGGACTTCCAAAAATTGAATATAAGGTTAGTTGATATTCTAGACGAACATAGGAATGATGTCTTCATAGGGACTTTAAAGGATAACATCCAACATGAGGTTCGCCTTTGGGAACCTGATTCATTGGAGAAGGAATTCAGGTTGGCAAGAAAAATTGAATGTAAAATTATGGCGATAAGGAAGCCTACCACTCACATCTATAAAGATGGAAGTATTACTACTCCTAGACTTCCACAACCTACAAGGTTGACACCACAACGATTGGAAGAAAAAAGAGAAAAAGGACTTTTCTACAGTTGTGATAGAAAATACATTATAGGTCATAAGTGTGCTGAAAAGAAATTATTTTACATAGATTGTGAAGAGGATGAATAAAATGAACAAGAAAATTCAAAAGAAGAGGACATACACCAAGAACCAACCCTAGAGAAAGAAGAAATGAGTTCGACCATATCTTGTAATGCATTGGCAAGAATTACCACTCCTCAAAATCTCAATATAGAAGGACATATCAAGAAGAAAAAGGTGATAGTTTTGATTGATTCGGGTAGTACCCATAATTTCATTCATTATAAGGTAGCCAAGGAATTGAATTGCTTCCTATACCCCGCACCAAAGTGTCAAGTGATGGTTGCAAATGGAGGAACTATAAATTTCTCTTGAAAATGCCATAATATCAAGCTAACCATGGGGGAATATGTATTGAATAGTCCAATTCTTTCCATTCCAATGGGAGGTGTCGATGTTGTACTAGGAGTACAATGGTTACAATCTTTGGGGAAGGTACCTTTTAATTTTCAAGAAATTTTCTTGAATTTTTTTTTTTTTTTTTTTCAAAAGGAAAGGAAGTTGAATTACGAGGTATTGCAGGGAAGCCGAGAAAGATAATAAGCTCTAATGTCATGACAAAGCTTTTGAAGAAATAAAAACGAGGCATAATTGCACAATTATGCTCACTAGAAGTTCCAACATCAAAATCATCTCTTTCTTCAGGTCTCCAAAAAGTCTTGGACAATCATTCCAAGGTGTATGAAACTCCCAAAGGACTCCCACCTATTCGTGATCGTGATCATGTTATTCATTTGATTCCATGAAGTGTTCCTCCAAACATCAGGCCTTACAGATATCCTTATGTCAGAAAGAGCTAAATTGAACGTATGATTGCAGAAATGTTAGAGGTTGGTATAATTCAACCTAGTCAAAGTTCTTTCTCCATTCTAGTAGTATTGGTGCACAAGAAGGATGGATCATGGTGCATGTGTCCAGATTATAGGGAGATTAATAAGCTCAATATTAAAGATAAATTTCCCATTCCTGTGATTGATGAATTATTTTATAAATTGCATGGAGCAATTTATTTTACCAAGTTGGATCTTCGTTTAGGATATCGTCAAATTAGAATGAAGACTGAAGATATTCCGAAAACAAGATTTCAAACTCATGAGGGTAATTATGAATTTTTGGTCATGCCTTTTGGCCTTACAAATTGACCTTCTAAATTTCAAGGGTTGATGAATTTCATTTTCAAACCCTCCCTTAGAAAATTTGTGTTAGTATTTTTTGATAATATACTCATCTACAATAGGCCTTGGAAGGATCATGTTCAACATGTTGACATGGTGCTCAAACTATTGGAGGAGAAACAATAATATGAAAAAACCTCCAAATGCTTCTTTGGAGTACAAGAGGTGGAATATTTGGGTCATATTGTATCTCACGAGGGTGTTAAGGTAGACCCTAACAAAATTAAAGCCATTAAGGAATGGAAAGTCCCCACAACAGTAAAGCAGTTGCAAGGATTTATCGGGTTAATGGGGTATTATCGCAAGTTTGTTAAGAATTATGGGAGAATAGCAATTTTTCTAACAACATTATTGAAGAAAGATGCATTTTCATGGACTCCTAAAGTAACTAAGGCCTTTGAACATCTTAAAGAGGCAATGTGCCAAGCACCAGTCTTAGCTATGCCTGGCTTCACAAAAATATTTATTGTGGAATGTGATGCCTCTGGAAATGGAATTGGTGTTGTTTTAATGCAAGAAGGAAGACCCATTTATTTTGAAATTCGTCTAATCAAAGAAAAGTATTTACAGAAAGATATTTATGAGAAGGAAATGTTGGCAATACTACACGCACTAAAGAAATGGTGACCTTACCTAATGGGAAGACACTTCAAGGTAAAAACTAATCATGATAGTCTTAAATACTTTTTGGAACAAAGACTATCTTCAGAAGAGCAACAAAAATGGGTCACAAACATGTTGGCTTATGACTTTGAAATCATCTACAAAAAGGGGAAGCTAAATGTTCTTGTAGATGCACTCTCAAGAAAGTATGAAGAGGTGGAAGCATTGCTTTGTGCCATTTCTACTATCCAACTAGATTGGATAACCGAAGCAAGGGATGAATGGAAGAATGACGAAGAAGTGTGGACACTCATTCAAAATTTGCAGCAAGATCCTAGTACATCTAATACATTTAGTTGGAAAAATGATTCCTTATGGTACAAATATCGCTTATATCTTTGTAAGAATTCCCAAATAAAGAAAAAGTTTCTTTTGGAATTGCACACATCTCCCTTAGGAGGACACTCAGGATTTTTGAAAACTTACCACAGGGTGAAGAAAGATTTTTTTTGGAATGGCCTTAAATCTGATATTCAAAATTTTGTGGCGGAATGTTTGGTTTGCCAGCAAAATAAAGTCGAGGCAATTAAGACCACGGGTCTTCTACAACATTTATCCATTCCAAGTCAACGTTGGGAGGAGGTTTGAATGGATTTTATCACAGGTTTACCTAAGTTCGAAGGAAAAAGTGTCATTATGGTGGTAGTTGATAGACTTACCAAGTATGCATACTTTTGTGCATTATCTCATCCATTTAAAGCAAGTACAGTTGCTAATGCATTTATGGAAACAATTCAAAAGATACATAGAAACCCAAAGATTATTGTAAGCGACAGATATTCCATTTTTAATGGAAAATTTTGGACAGAATTATTTTCTTGTTTGGGTACTCAACTAGCTCATAGCTCATCTTATCATCCCCAATCTGATGGGAAAACCAAGATAGTGAACAAATGTTTGGAAGGATATCTTCGTTGTTTTGTATCTGATAAAAAAAACAATGGGTCAAGTAGTTACCTTTGGCTTATTGGTGGTATAACACTTCCTTCCATACTACAGCAAAAATGACCCCATTTATGGCACTTTATGGATATCATCTGCCATCCATCACATCATCTTTAAGAGAAAATTCTAAGGTTCAAGCAGTGGAAGGTCACATCGAGAATCAACAACAAGTTCTCCAACTCTTAAAGGATAACCTAAATTTGGCATGAAATATAATGAAACAATAGGAAAATCAACATCACAACGAGAGAAGTTTTGATGTAGGAGACTGGGTATTTTTATAGCTACAACCATAAAAACAAATGTTCCTCAAGCAAGCTAAGAAGTATAATAAATTATCGCCAAAGTACTATGGTCCTTACAAGGCATTGCAAAATATTGGTACTATGGCATACAAATTGGAGCTTCTTGCTTCGTCTCGATTGCACCCAATTTTCCATGTTTCATGCTTAAAGAAGGTTATAGGTGAAAAACTTCTAGTTCAAACAATATTGCCAGAACTTGACGAGGAAAATAAAATCATATTGGAACCTGAAGCAGTCATGAAAACAAGAACTTGACAACTACGAAATCGATCAATTTTAGAGTATCTCATCAAGTGGAAGAACTTACTCACTGAATATTCGATATGGGAGGATGAGAATTTTATACAGAAGCATCCAGAGCTACTCAAGCATTGAGGACAACAATTTTTTTAAGGAGAGGGGCATGTTAGGTTCCTATATTACTAGTTTAGCCCCTTATTGTTGGTAGTGTAGCCCCCTTATTATTATTGTTGTACCCCTATAGCCCCCATATTGTTATTATTGTGCCCCGTAAACCCCACTATTGTTAATGTTTTGCCCTTACATTATTATTGCTAGGTCAGCTAGGATTATATTATGATTCCATGGACTCATATGTATAGAAAGGAGGTTTTGTGATTTTAATCATGCAAGAACAGTTCATTTATGTAATGCAAAGGAGGTTGCAACCTTGAAGTGGCTGATTTCTAAGGCGTTGATCTCTCTTTTCTTCTATTTTTGGAGCTGGTTTCATAACATGCTATGCTATCCTCTGGGGCCTCCCACAATATCATGCCTAAAGCCATCATGGAAAAGTTAGTATTGGATATTATCCACCCATATAATGACCTTAATTCCTTTGACTCAGGAAGGGTTAGGTGTCTCAATCTCATCAAATATTTGGTAGTATCTTTAGATCAAATTCCAGAAAAGAATGTTATGATGGATGTAGTTGTAGCTGACATTACTCTGATGATCTAGGTGGATATTGGTGCCGACCCACCTATTCCATTTGGAACCGCACCATCAGTTCTATCAGTTTTTCACTTTCAACACAACTTACTATTTTTAGCAAGTTTTTGGGTCCTAAACTTCCAGAGCCGTTTGGAGGTCCTAACGATCCAGGTGGATGTTGTTGGCCACCCACCTCTTCCATTTGAACCCCCACCATCGGTTCTTTTATTTTTTCAGTTTCGGCACAACTTACTATTTTTAGCAGTTTTTTAGGTCATGAACTTCTGGAGCGGTTTTGAGGCCCTAAACAACGTTTTTTGGGAAAACTGGGAGAAACATGAGTCTATGGACTATGTTTCTCATAGTAAAAGTTGTAGTCCTCAGATAGATCTTTCTAACGAGGTATGGTGCACGTCAAACGGAGATCATATGCCAAAGTTACATCCTCGGGAAGTTGAAACACCAATTTACCCAAATGGGGCCCATTGTTTTGGCGCTTCATCTCCTAGGGTTAGGTTTTTGGATGTTTAGGATTTTCTATTGTTTCTCAACAATAAATTGGTGTTCGAGCCTCATTGTAACATACTTCAGAGGCCTATAGCCGCCACATCTCTTCTAAAAGGTAAGCTACCAACGCCCTAGCTAGTTTATTTCCATTATATCTGTAAGCATATTTATGTTATTTGATATTAATGAAATGAAGTATTATTTCCATTGCATCTCCATGTTTTTGTCTATTTCTATATTTTATTGCATTCCTGCATAAATCCGGATCAGTGGATCAGTGTTATTAAAGCGGTCTGCTCTTTCTCTAGTTTTCTTTGCATGTCCCCAATGAGGTCAAGGTATAAGGAGTTAAGGGTTCGATTTGGTTGAACCCCTGCAAGATCAGCCTCGCAAACCCTGATGAACTCCCATGGTAGAAGAAAATAAAGATGAGGGAGCAGGAGATTCTATCAAAATATTTCTCGAGAACGCCCTCGAGAAACAAAGGAATGCGATGATGGATAAATTTGCTCAGATCCTTCAACGACTGCCCACCTACGACGCATCTGCATCGAACAACCACTCTGGAGGCGCCACTCTCTTAAAGCTACATGTAAACTTTGAATTTATTGTATTTGAAGGCCAGATAGATGCAGAAGTCGTAGATAAATAGTTGAATGTGCTAGAAGGGTATTTCTCGGTCCATGATTTCTCCGACCAAGAAAATATTATTTTTGCACTCCTCAAAGCCGCCCTCCATGTCAAAGGCTGGTGGGAAACCTATTGTGAGTAAAAGGATGAGAGGGAACCCTATTTGTTGTCGAGCGCACCCACTTGGAATTATTTTTGAGACAGAATCAAGTAACAATATTACCCTGTGAGGAGTTATGAGGACAAGTACATCCAATGGACTACGCTGCGGCAGCAAAGGGATCAAGATGTGCATGAACTGGTGAATTTGTTCCATACCCTGCACACAAAGCTAGGTATTAAAGATTCATAGAGATGTTTGGTGCTCAAATATAGTAGTTTTTTGCACATACACATTCAAGAGGAAATGGATTTCCTCGACATTACCTCTCTTGGCATGACATAAAGCTATCCTGCCAAGATTGAGCAGAAATTTAAGCAGAAGAAGTGAGACTTTGGATCCACGAATCTAAATCCAGGGAAAGGAACCCTTGAACCACAGAACAAGGGGCAAGGCCAAAGTGGGGAAACTCAGAAAAACACCACAAATCCAAAGAAGGACACGAGGAAGTGGTGTGAATTTCATAACAGCCCCACTCACAACATAAACAAGTGTCAGGCCAAACAGTCGTTGGTGGCCGAACTGAAGGCACCCAAATCAGATGCATGTTCTGAACCTGAGCCAGAACCAGACAAGGGAGATGACAAAGGGAAGCAGATCCTTGATTCAGACCCCAGTGCCATTTTTTCCACCACCAAGCTCCAGAGGGAGGATCCTGAGGATCCAGAGGAGGGGGAGCACCTCTTCCATTTTCAGATGTGGGTGAAGGGTTCTCAACTGAAATTTCTTGTCGATAGCGGAAGCCAAAATAACCTCATTTTAGCAGAGGTCATGAAGCGGCTCAGCCTACCAACCATAGCACACCCACAACCATATACCATCAGGTGGCTTCACCCAGGGAGAGATCTCTGCCTTCGCCAACAGTGTCACCTTCCGTACAACATCAAGCCATTCACGGATGAGGTATTGTGTGATGTTTCTCCTCTTGATGTAGCTCATGTATTATTGGGCCAGCCATACTTGTGGAGGTGACATGTTGTGTATGATTCTAGGCCTTGTTCTGTTGTTATTACTTTGGGAAATAAATTATACATGATACCAGAGGTAGTACCACCTCCTGCTATCTCGTTGACTATTGCAAAACAACGCAACAAGATTGTTTCCCAAACTAAGAAATTTATTTTCCTTACAACTCTCTCACAGGGAAAGAAGAATATTGTGGCCACAACCTCGAAATAGGGCTCCCTAGCACGGTTGCAGTAGATAGACAAAGTCATGAAGGAATACGAGGAAATTTTCTCCTCACCCACAGAGGTTGCTCTACACTGTCAGGACAAGCACTCCATTGATCTAACCCCTAGTGCATCGCCGCCTAATATTTCCGTACCTCATACGATTACACTGACAAAATCCACACATGTACTATCTGAGGCAAACAAATTTATTGAATGCATCCAGCACGTCCGCCAGTAGGTCCACGACATCCTAGACAAATATAATACCAAGTTCAACAGAATTTGCCTCTCATTGAAGAAATTAACGCAATGGGGACCATTTCTTCCCAAGGAGGGAGGAAAGATCCAGGTGGCTACTGGTGGCCACCCACCTATTCCATTTGGACCTGCACCATTATTTCTTTTAGTTTTTCACTTTTATCATAACTTACTATTTTTAGCAGGTTTTTGGGTCCTGAACTTTAGGAGCCGTTTGGAGGCCCTAATGATACAGGTGGATATTGGTGGCCACCCACCTATTCCATTTGAACCCCCACCATCGGTTCTTTCATTTTTTTCAGTTTCAGCACAACTTACTATTTTTAGCAGTTTTTCAAGTCCTGAACTTTCGGAGTCGTTTGAGGCCCTAAATGAAATTTTTTTTGGAAACCCCGAAGCAACATGGGTCCATGGACCCATGTTTATCACATCAAAATTTTTATTCCTCGGAAATATCTTTCTAACGAGGTATGGTGCACGTCAAACGGAGATCATATGCCAAAGTTACGTCCCCGGGAAGTTGAAACACCAATTTACCCAAACAAGGCCCATAGTTTTGGTGCTTCATATCCTAGGGTTAGGTTTTAGGATGTTTAGGATTTTCTATTGTTTCTAAATAGTAAACGGGCCTTCGAGCCTCATTGTAACACAATTCAGAGGCCTGTAGCATCCACATCTCTTCTCAGAGATAAGCTACCAGTGACCTAGCTAGTTTATTTCCATTATGTTTGTAAGCATATTTCTGTTATTTGATATTAATTAAATGAAGTATTATTTCCACTACATCTCTATGTTTATGTCTATTTCTATATTTTATTTCGTTCCTGCATAAATCCAGATCATCCGAGGTATGGGATTCTTCTCTCACGATCATGGGGAGCAAAACTGAAAGGCACTTTGCAGCTTGATTTTTCGTATGCTACTATACTAGTGTTCGACCAACTCAGAAAATTATACGAGGAAACCAAGATGAAATATATTATTAGTAGTAATGAGAAACCAAATAATCACCCAATACATGTTGTACATACATATTTAGAATATTTTATTTTCTATAATGATGATAGTTCAGTTGAGTTAGAAAGTCACATAGAAGAAAATGTAGAAACTTCAGAAGTTTTAGATAGTGTTCGAGAAGTTTCAAATGTAGAAAAAAATGAACAAGGAATAAATGGCTTGCAGCCAAGTACATCAGTTTAAAGGACAGTGGAATAAGTGAATGGGACAGAGCATATTGAGACAACAAATCATTCTCAAACGGATAATAAAAGCAAGTCATCCAAATTTGAGCTTCCGGGCGAGGAAAATGGTCTATGGACCATGGATTTTGATGGGGCCTTAGGTAAGGATGGATCTGGAATTGGAATTTGGATTCATGGTCCTATGAATCAGCCATGTAACATTCCTCTTAATGTTAGGTTACATTCATACAAACTAGCCTTTGATTGTTCTAATAATGAAGCGGAATATGAAGCTTTGATAACCGGTCTTAAGATTCTTAAGAAGATAGGTGCTAAAAGGATTTCAGTTTATGGTAATCCGAATTAATAATTAAACAAGTTAAAGGGTAATACCAGGCCAAACATCCAAGGATGAGAGCATATCGAAATGCTATGTTAGATAGCCTTAAGACTTTTTCTGAGTATACTTTATCATTGATTCCAAGAAATTAGAATTGCATAGCTGATTCTCTTTCCATTGTAGAAAGTATGTTCAAAATTATGCTATATTCCAACAAGAAGTATGAAATAAATGTCAAACATTAGCCTGATATTCCAGATAATCTACGGTATTGGAAATTTTTTTAGGATGACAAGAAAATTAATAATTTTTTGCAAATGGAGGAAGAATTTGTCACTTCTCAAATTGATGATATATTTCATGAAGATGATCAGGAAATTTGTGCAACATAAATGGTGTATTATATTTGAAAGATAAATTGATTCCAAGAGGTCTTGTACCCTTGTAAGAGCTCTTTGATCATGATGATGTTGCATAGAAGTTGACAATGGTGCCGATTGAAGCAGGAGTACAAGACATCAATATTGGCACACCAGAGAAACCAGAGATGGTGAAATTGTCAAAGTCTTTGACTCCGGAAATGAAAGGTAAATATGCAGCACTTATGATTGAGTTTGTTGATGTTTTTTCATGGGAGTATACAGATTTTAAGGTGTATGAAAAGAGCTTAATTCAGCATGCCATTCCTATCAAGCCCGATCATAAGCCTTTCTGTCAGAAGCTCAGAAGGATCAATTTGAAGTTGTTTCCATATATTGAAAAAGAGGTAAATAGATTATATACTTCTGGTATCATTGTCCCTATTCATTTTTCCAATTGGATGTCGAATCTAGTTCTGGTAAGGAAAAGGATAGGTGAGATCTGCCTATGCATTGATTTCCGTAATTTGAATAAAGTGTCCTTGAAGGAAAACTATCCTCTTCCAAATATGGATCACATCCTACAGAGGGTGGTTGGTTCTTCAAGAATGTTATTACTTGATCGGTATTCAGGGTATAATCAGATCTTGGTTCAGCCGGATGACCAAGATATGACAACCTTCATGACACCTTGGGGTACTTTTATGTATTCTAAAATGCCTTTTGGGCTGAAATATGCAGGAGAAACATTTCATCGAGCGATGGATATCACTTTTTCTAATGAGAAAGATGTATTATCGGTTATTTACCTTGATGATATAACAATTTTTTCCCAATCAGATGAAGATCATTTGCATCATATGAGGAGAGTTTTCCAAAAGTGCATAAAATTCAGCATATTGCTGAATCCGAAGAAGAGTTTGTTTGCCATGGAAGAGGGAAAATTGCTTGGTAATATTATATCTAAGGATGACATCCACATTGATCCCTCAAGGATTGAGGCAATCCAACAATTGTATTTCGCTAGAAACAAGAAATAAATCCAGTCTTTTAATGGTAAGATCAAATTTTTGAGAAGGTTTATTCTTAACCTTGTTGAACATTTGTGGGAGATGACAAACATGTTGAAAAAGGGCAACAAGGTGAAATGGTCCGAGGATGCAAGAAAATATTTCAACCAAGTCAATTTTTCATTGTCTCATGCTCCTATCTTAATTAGCCTGGATTACACGATGGATTTTATTATTATTTTATTTGATTCCAAACATACATTGGTTGTTGTCCTCATGTAGAAAAAAAATAAAAAAATAGAGTAGCCTATTTCTTTCTTCAGTAGAACAATAAGGGATGCAACATTAAGGTATAATATCAATGATAAATAGGAAATGGCACTAGTGAAGGCTTTGAAAGATTTACGTGTGTATATTCTTCATTCCCATATTGTTGCCTATGTTCCAAATGCTGCTGTGAAGGATGTATTGATGCAGAATGATCCTGAAGGTAGGCGTGGTAAGTGGATATATGTAATGCTAGAGTATGACTTGGAAATAAAACCCACAAAGCTAGTGAAACGACAAGGTTTGGCTAAGATTATAGCAGAGTACAACTTACATGCCGTGGACATCAACCTCATTGCTACACTTTCCAAGGAAGAAATGGTTTCTTCAATCCCTTAGGTATCTCAGATTTTTACTTCATATCCTTGGTATTCGGATATAATTTATGTTCTTTAATGTTTGAATCCTCCACCAGATGTGTCGAAGAGTAAAGGTAGATCGTTGAAGTTGAAATCTTTAAAATATTGTATTCTTGATAAAAATTTATTTTGGAAAGATCTAGGAGGAGTTTTACTGAATTTTTTAGTTGAAAGTGAAACAAAATAAGCTATGAATGATTTCCACAAAGGTGATTTTGGCGGTCATATTTTTTGGAAGACCATGATAAACAAGCTATTAAGGGTTGCATTTTATTGGCCAAGTTCGTTTTTTGATGTTTACAAAACTACCATGAGTTTTCATGAGAGCCAAATTTTTTAGGGAAAGAGAAAGTTGTTACCGCTGAACTTGCAACGAATTTTAGTCCAAGCACCCTTTCAGCAGTGGGGTCTTGACTTCATCGGTGAGATCCACCCTCCATCCTCAGCACAACACAAGTGGATACTTATAGTCACCGATTATTTCACGAAGTGGATCGAGGCCATCCCCAAAAGACAAGCCATGAACACAGTTATAATTTAGTTTATTGAGATTAATATCTTGTCTTGTTTTTTTTGTCCGCAGAAAATCATCACCGATAATGCAACAACATTTAAATCCAACAAGATGATTGATTTCTATGAAAAATACCACATAAAACTCGGGCATTCAAAAACATATTACCTACAAGATAATGGGATGGTAGAATCATCGAAAAAATCATTAGTAAACATCATCAAGAAGTTGTTGGAAGGTAACAAAAAGAATTGGCTCAAAAATTTGATCAATGCTTTATGGACAGATAGAGTGAGGACTAAGAAATCCATAGGTATGTCACCTTTTCAGTTGGTCTATGGAGTAGACATTGTTTTTCCAATTTCCCTTGTAGTCTCGGTGACGAAGATCCTACAGGAGGTTGAAAATGAGCCCAATGATATTCAGTGGATAATCAATCAAATGATTCACTTGCAACAATCTCGAGAGGAAGTGTTTCAGAATACTTCAAAGCTTGAGGAAAAGATTAAGAAGATTTATGACAAAAAAACAAAGGCTGATGATTTCAATGTAGGAGATGTTGTTCTCCAATGGGATGCCCGAAACAAGGAGAAAGGAAAGCATGGTAAGTTTGACAATTTGTGGAAAGGACCATACAAGATAATGGATTTTGGAGGGAAAAATGCCTATATGTTAGAAGATCTTGATGGCCAAGCGCTTCTAGGAGGACCGGTCAATGATAGACTCCTTTAGCATTATCTTACATGATTTTTGCAGAAACTTTGCATTTCTATAGAAAATAACATTTTAATTTTGCTGCCAAAGTGCGAAGGAGTTGTCACAAAAGTTTGAAGCCCGAGGAGAAGGCCATAAGGCTTCTATGACCAACTAGTGTTTTATTTCTGAATTTGTAAATTCAATTCAGTATTCAGTCAAGTATGTTTTAGTTTTTCTTAAGTATTATTCAATTAGTCATTTCAGTGTCAAGTTTGCTTATTTTGACTCCATTGCCCAATGGATGGGCTACCTCATCCATGGTGTTCTTGACACATCCTAAAGGAGCTTCCATCCATAACCAGAGCTAATGTTAGTGTATATGAGTCACCAGTGATCAAATGTACTCTTTCAATGTCAGTTGATAGGGTCCTAGTTCAAATTGTCATAGTTTCAAACAAAATTTGATAATTGGTCAATGTTTAGGTATTATTACTGCTCCCTTCATTTTCAAGGTCATAAAATTCCATCATGGTCATGTCATCACTCCTTGTGATAGGGCATCAAAACAGTTTATTGTTCATCAAATTATAATAATGCATACTAAAAGGGTTCAAAGTTCCAAATCATTGTTCCACATATGCATTTGGTGTCATCATTAGGTCAGGTCATCATAAGTCATGCAGGGAGTCATGACATCACCTTAGTCACCATCATGGGAGTTATTAATTAGGGGAAAAGTGTTCAAAAAGATTCCAAAGGTACATTTACCCTTCAAGGATATGTAACCTTGCCAAATAAAGTTATAAAGCTACAATACACTACCTCCTCACATCATTTCTCAAAATGGACATGTGATGTCACACCATCATCAAAATAAAAAGTCGACTTTAAAGCTATAAAGAGACCATCCAAGAATTCAAACACTTCATTTCATCTTCCTAGAGCTCTCCTCCACCATTTATTTTCACCTCAACCTTTAGAACTCTGTTTTTTCCATCATCAACCCCTTGCCAGCAAGCATACTGCATTTTTTCCTAGCACTTTGAGCTTCTCGCCAGCACAATACATTTTTGAGTTTGGAGCTTAGAGGAAGCCAAAATAGGGTTCATTAAAAAATATATAGGTTCCAGAGACTCTCATAAAGTAATTATATCCTCTCATCAATCATCATGCAGTGATTTTCCTTCAGGAAATGATGAAATCCCTCTCTTAGGGTTTTTGGTTGCGCTTTTGGTTTTCTTAGTGTTTGCTTCAGTTTAGAGAGAAATAACCTAGTTTTGTTGTCCTAAAACCCTTTTACACACTTCATATACCTCCCCCAACCATTTACCATATTCATCTCCTTCATTTCCATCATTTTCCCCAAAAACCCTAGCCCATGCTGCACTTTTGCTAAATTTCTGGGTTAGGACTATGTTTTTGGTTTTTTCCCCTCTTCCCCTCACTAATTTAAAAATATTCCACTTCCCATGTGTCCCTAATATCTACCCCTTCCCCCTAGAATTTTCCTATAAATTTCGTTAATCCCTATCACCTCCATTTCCTTCCCTAAACTAGATTCCCTTTTTCCTTTGTTTTCCCAATCCTACCCTACCCTTCCCTCCTATCAAACTAGGATTTTTATTAGGAAAATGAACACCATGGATAATGAAAAGAAAATTTATAACAAAGGAGGGAATATATCCGGATATGAGCCAACTCATATGCAGGAGATCAATGCCTCATCATTCATCAAGAAGTCATTTGAAGATGTGGGCTGCTTAGGGTTTTGTGAGAAGATACAAGAGGTGGGTTTCCATGCTAAATTTACCAGTATTTTTGCCACCAATTTCAAGAGGGATAATACCACCATAGCAGGGATGGTTTCATAATATTAGGAGATGTCATTGCTTCAGCTACATGTATCCCTAACCAAGGAGAAATTTGGTTGAAGGGGATGGTTTTGGATATTGAAAACTACAATTTTTTCCTGAAACCACACTGCAAAGATGCTCCCACTCATATCTTTCCTTTTAGGAAATTTTTAAATATATATGCTCCTCTGATGAAGATGATAATGAAGTATTTTACTTGTGAAGGGAGGTTTTCTAGGTTGTATCAGTATCACATCAGGTTGCTGATGCATCTTACTGCCATAAAACCTTTAAACCTACCCCATTACTTATTCAAGAGCTTAGTCAAGATGACTGAGGAAGTGCAAAGTAAAGTGAGAGATCACCAGGAAATTTTATTTCATCATGGCTTGGTCAAAATCATAATTCTTCATCAGCTTTCACAGATTAATATACCATGGGAGAAATTCATGCAATCAACTTCTCTTATGCCCACCACTAGTCAAACTGACAGTCAAAGCACTCCATTAGCACCATCTAGGCCACAAGAGGTTGGCTCATCAAGTAGGCCATCAATGAAAAATACACCTAGGGAAGAGATTACAAAGACTTATAGCAAAGATAAAATACTGTTGTTTGCCCCTGAGATAGTTGAGATGCCTAGACCTAGAACTAGGGCTCAAGCTAAGATGTTGCCCAAGAAGACTATCAGTGAAGAAAAATTCCAGCCTAGCACTATGAGACAAGAAATATTAGGAGTTGAAGATGATGCACCATTGCATAATGAAGAGAAGGGACCCACTGATTTTGACATGGCTAAGCTAGCAGAGCATAATGAATACAAATCAGCTGAAGACATAATCAAAGAAAAATAGGTAGAGATCAGAGAGCTTAGAGATGATATTTCCAAGGAAAACTTCATAGTATCCTTCTTGCAACAAGAGAATAGGCAACTCAAAGTGAATCTACTATTGCAAAGTAAACCTAAAGGAGATCATCCCTCATCCAACAAGGTAATTTGTGTGAAAGAAATTGATAAGGGCAAGCCTACCATAGATGTGGAACAACTTTAGGACAATAATGTTCAAGTGCAGCCAAGGAGGCCAAAGACAAGAGCAGTAGCAAGGCATGAAAGATAGGAAAATCAATCATCTCCTCCTCAAGTACACCAAAACCTAGATGACACTATAACAACTAAGGTTGAGGAAGACAGAGATTTTTGGCTTGAGATAATCAGTGAACACCTGGAGAGGCTAGTAAAGAAGGCCAACAAAGATACAAACCTTCAGATACACGTGGCAAGACATTATTACACCAGGAACTTAATTTGGAAAATCAGGGTGGGGAACATGAAAAGAAGGCTTAAGAAAACCCTAATCAAGCTTAAAAAGAGAGATAATATTGATTTTCTTGCTGATGCATCTTTAATTGTCTAGGCCATGACCAAAAAATGAAGAATCATAAAATTTTGACAAGTTTTGGTCATTTTTGAACTTTTGCGTTAATTCTGGCAATTGTTTTGGACAGAAGCGCAGCGTGGCTACGTTGCACTTCTTCTCAGAGCATCCAAATAATAAATGGCATACATATGCATGTTTATTTTGATCTCTACATTAAAGATATGTGCTTGGTCTTTCATGTAAGCTCTCAGTTTTGAAGAAAAAGGCAAAAAATAGCTATTTTTCATGTTTCTGCCACTATTCTGGACCCCACGTTGCGCTTCTAGAGTAGTCTTGGGAGATTGAATTTTTAGGTGCCTTGGAGGTCGATTTTTACAGGTTTCAAGATTCAATGGTCTTCTACATATACTCATCTATCTTCACCAACCACCAGTTTAGCTCAAATATTAATAAAAGTCACCAAAAAATCTCCTCAAAGACCACACTGCACTTCTGCTAAACCACACTGCGCTTCTGCTAGTCCACGCCGCGCTTCTGTGGGAAGGCCAGATTTCGAGTTTTTCTTGGTTAAAGTCAACTTTGATGGGTGTAATTTGTCTCTCAATGGTTTTAAATTATGTAATTAATTGTTCTAGTAATGGTTAGAGTGCTTCCATTGTAATTTAATGCTTTCAAAGTCAAACTCAATCAGTTAGTGTAAAAAGGGAATTGTTTTCTAACCTCCCTAGGTTTTGGCATGGTTAGAGAGAATCTTGTAATTAGTTCCTAGGATGATGGATTCAACCCCTGAGAGGGGGAATGTGTTTTTTCACCTATATGTAGTTTTATTGAAGTCAAATGATAGGTTGGATAGTTGAGAGTTAGAGGTTTGGAGCTAGTGTACACAATTTTTGCAATAATATAACAAACAATTGCAACTATTTTCTTGGGATTCCTGTGGTATGCTTATTGAAAATATTTTTCCTCTGTTTTATTATCAAATTGAATATTTACTTCTTCTTACTACCATTAGCATGATTTCATATGATCATCTCATTATTTTTTAAGAAGAATTCATATTTTTATGCTCTGTTTAGATGAAATTTTCATGTTTGTGTTCCATATATTCTGATAAATGAATTCATAGTCTTATGATCATTGTGATCTTTCTTTCTCAATCCTATACCACAATGACAACCCAATTCTGTCACTAATCATACCTACCTTTCCTCATCTTATCCTTGCAACTGATAATTTGAAACCTTGACTTAGTTCTTAGACCTATGATTCTGGTCAAACAAAACCCTAAAAATCAAACCCTAGTGATGTTGTGTAACCAGCTCCAAAAAGAGAAGAAAAGAGATATCAACGCCTTAGAAATGAGGCACTTCGAGGGGGAAACCTCCAATACATTACATAAATGAACAATTCTTCGATGATACAATTCACAAAACCTCCTTTCTATATATAGGAGTCCATGGGCCATAATGTAATCCTAGTGGGCCACAATGTAATCCTAGCCGACCTAACAATAATAATTTAAGGGCACAATAATAACAATATGGGGGTTACAGGGGTACAATAATAACAATAAGGGGGTTACACTAACAACAATAAGTGACTATACTAGTAATATAGGGACCTAACATGCCCCTCTCCTTCAAAAAAGTGTTGTCCTCAACGCTTGAGTAGCTCTGGGTGCTTCTGTATAAAATTCTCATCCTCCCATGTAGACTCTTCAGTGGGTAAGTTCTTCCACTTGATGAGATACTCTGAAATTGATCGATTCCGTAGTTGTCGAGTTCTTGTTTCCATGACCGCTTCTGGTTCCAATATGATTTTTCCTTCCTCATCAAGTTCTGGCAATATTGTTTGAACTGGAAGATTTTCACCAATAACCTTCTTTAAGCACGAAACATGGAAAACTGGATGTACTCGCGAAGAAGCAGGAAGCTCCAATTTGTATGCCATAGTACCAATCTTTTGCAACACTTTGTAAAGACCATAGTACTTTGGCGATAATTTATTATCCTTCTTAGCTTGCTTGAGGGACATTTGTTTGTATGGTTGTAGCCGTAAAAATACCCATTCTCCTACATCAAAACTTCTCTCGCTACGATGTTGATCTGCCTGTTGTTTCATTCGATTTTGTGCCAAATTCAGGTTATCCTTTAAGAGTTGGAGAACTTCTTGCTGATGCTCGATGTGATCTTCCACCGCTTGAACCTTCGAATTTTCCCTTAAAGATGATGTGATGGATGGTGGATGATATCCATAAAGTGCCATAAATGGGGTCATTTTTGCTGCAGGATGGAAGGAAGTGTTATACCACCATTCAGCAAGAGGTAACCACTTGACCCATTGTGTTTGTTTATCAGATACAAAACAACGAAGATATCCTTCCAAACATTTATTTACTATCTCACTTTGACCATCAGATTGAGGATGATAAGATGAGCTATGAGCTAATTGAGTACCCAAACAAGAAAATAACTCCGTCCAAAAATTTCCAGTAAAAATGGGATCTCTGTCGCTCACAATAATCCTTGGGCTTCCATGTAGCTTTTGAATTCTGTCCATAAATGTAGTAGCAACCGTACTTGCTTTAAATGGATGAGATAATGCACAAAAGTGTGCATACTTGGTAAGTCTATCAACTACCACCATGATGACACTCTTTCCTTCAGACTTAGGTAAACCTGTGATAAAATCCATTGAAATCTCCTCCTAACGTTGACTTGGAATGGATAAAGGTTGTAGAAGTCCTGGGGTCTTAATTGTTTCCACTTTATTCTGCTGGCAAACCAAACATTCCGCCACAAACTTTCGAATATCAGATTTAAGGCCATCCCAAAAAAATTCTTTCTTCACCCTGTGGTAAGTTTTTAAAAATCCTGAGTGTCCTCCTAAAGGAGAAGTGTGCAATTCCCGAAGAATCTTTTGTTTTAGTTGGGAATTCTTACAAAGATATAAGCGATCTTTGTACCATAAGGAATCATTTTTCCAACTAAATTTATCAGATGTATTAGGATCTTGCTGCAACTTTTGAATGAGTGTCCATCTATCTTTGTCCTTCTTCCATTCATCTCTTGCTTCGGTTATCCAATCTAGTTGGATAATAGAAATGGCACACAACAATGCTTCCACCTCTTCATTCTTTCTTGAGAGTGCATCTGCAACAACATTAAGCTTTCCTTTTTTGTAGATTATTTCAAAGTCATAACCCAACATCTTTGTGACCCATTTTTGCTGCTCTTCTCAAGATAGTCTTTGTTCCAAAAAGTGTTTAAGACTATCATGATCAATTTTTACCTTGAAGTGTCTTCCCATTAGGTAAGTTCTCCATTTCTTTAGTGCATGCAGTATTGCTAACATTTCCTTCTCATAAATATGTTTTTGTAAATACTTTCCTTTGATTGGACGACTTTCAAAAGCAATGGGTCTTCCTTCCTGCATTAAAACTGCACCAATTCCATTTCCTGAGGCATCACATTCCACAATCAAGGTTTTTGTGAAGTCTGGCGTAGCTAAGACCGGTGCTAGGCACATTGCCTCTTTAAGATGTTCAAAGGCCTTAGTTGCTTCAGGAGTCCATGAAAATGCATCTTTCTTCAATAATGTTGTTAGAGGTGCTGCTATTCTCCCATAATTCTTAACAAACTTGCGATAATATCCTGTTAACCCGAGAAATCCTCGCAACTGCTTTATGGTTGTGGGAACTTTCCATTCCTTAATGGCTTTAATTTTGTTAGGGTCCACTTTAACACCCTCGTGAGATACAATATGACCCCGATATTCCACCTCTTGTACTCCAAAGAAACATTTGGACTTTTTTGCATATAATTGTTTCTCCTGCAATAGTTTGAGCACCCTGTCAACATGTTCAACATGATACTTCCAAGACCTGCTGTAGATTAGTATATCATCAAAAAATACTAGCACAAATTTTCTAATGAAGGGTTTGAAAATGGAATTCATCAACCCTTGAAATGTAGAAGGTGCATTGGTAAGGCCAAAAGGCATGACCAAAAATTCATAATGACCCTCATGAGTTCGAAATGTCGTTTTTGGAATATCTTCAGTCTTCATTCTAATTTGATGATATCCTGAACGAAGATCCAACTTGGTAAAATAAATTTCTCCATGTAATTCATCCAATAATTCATCAATCACAGGAATGGGAAATTTATCTTTAATGGTGAGCTTATTGAGCTCCCTATAATCCTGACACATTCGCCATGATCCATCCTTATTGTGTACCAATACTACAGGAGCAGAGAAAGAACTTTGACTAGGTTGAATTATACCCGCCTCTAACATTTCTGCAATCATACGTTCAATTTCTCTCTTTTGGAAGTAAGGATATCTATAAGGCCCGATGTTTGGAGGAACACTTCCTGGAATCAAATGAATAGCATGATCATGATCACGAATAGGTGGGAGTCCTTTGGGAGTTTCAAACACCTTGGAATGATTGTCCAAGACCTGTTGGAGATCTGCAGAAATAGATGATTTTGATGTTGGAACTTCTAGTGAGCATAATTGTGCAATTACGCCTCGTTGTTCTTTCTTTAGAAGCTTTGTCATGCCATTAGAGCTTATTATCCTTCCTGCCTTCCCTTCAATACCCCGTAATTCGACTTCCTTTCCTTCTGAAAAGAATTTCAAGAAAAGTTCTTGAAAATTAAAAGCTACCGTCCCCAAAGATTGTAACCATTGTACTTCTAGTACAACATCAGCACCTCCCATAGGAATGGAAAGCATTGGACTATTCAATACATATTCCCCCATGGTTAGCTTGATATTATGGCATTTTCCAGAGCAATTTATAGTTCCTCCATTTGCAACCATCACTCGACATTCTGGTGCTGGGTATAGGAAACAATTTAATTCCTTGGCTACCTTACAATGAATAAAATTATGGGTGCTACCTGAATCAATCAACACTATTACCCTTTTCTTCTTGATCTGTCCTACTATCTTGAGAGTTTGAGGAGTGGTACTTCCGGCCAGTGCATTACATGATATGGTCGGATTCATTTCTTCCTCTTCTATGGCTGGTTCCTGGTGTATATCCTCTTCTTTTTCATTTTCTTCTTCTTCCTCACAATCTATGTAAAATAATTTCTTTTCAGCACACTTATGACCTTTAGTGTATTTGCTATCACAACTGTAGCAAAGCCCTTTTGCTCTTTTTTCTTCCAATTTTTGTGGTGTCAACCTTGTAGGTTGTGGAAATCTAGACGTAGCAACACTTCCTTCTTTATAGAATTGAGTGGTAGGCTTCTTTGTCGCCATTATTTTACATTCAACTTTTCTTGCCAACCTGAATGCCTTCTCCAATGAATCTAGTTCCAAAACACGAACTTCATGTTGGATGTTATCCTTTAAAGTGCCTATGAAGAGATCGATCCCGTGTTCCTCTGGAATATCAGTTACCCTTATATTCAATTTTTGGAAGTCCTCAATGTGCTGCCCCACTAAACCCTTTTGTTTGAGATTTATCAATTGGCTAAAGAAGGTGTTGCTCTTTGTATCCTCATAATGTGCTATCATTTCTTCCGTAAAAATTGAACAAGTGACAATTTTTTTACGGGAGAAAAGCCATCGATACCATACAAATGTATTTTTTTCTAAATGTAAAGTTGCAATGCGTACCTTTTGTGTGTTTTGCACATTATGGAGATCAAAATATTGCTCCATCTGTAGTATCCATGTTACAGAATCCTTTCCATCAAACTTCCTCATATCCATTTTTGGAATATGGTGGTTCTTCCCGCCAACATTAGAGTTTATGAAATCATGATTAACATTTATTTTTTTCTCATCATGAGGTTCTTCTACTATCTTTTCACCATTAGGAAACCTTTCTTGTATCAACTTTGCCAACCCTTCGATGTCTGCTTTGAGATCATTCTTCATGTTTTCCATGTTGTCTTTCATTTCATCCATCGTAGCTTCCATGCCATCCATCTTAGCTTCCACGCCATCCATCTTAGCTTCCATGCCTTTCTTCAAACCGTCCATCTTCACTTCCACGCCTTTCTTCAAAACTTCCATTTCATTTTTTGTTGCTCTTTGTGAGAGTGAAATTTGTTGCACTTGCTCTTGTAATTTTGATAGATCATGTTGCAATTCTTCATCTTCATGAGTCATAGTAGAGCCTTCTGAAGGCTTAATGGGTGTTGAATTATTTTTACGGGGCATCTTTTAGAACCCAATACTGCTATATATTCTTTTTCTTTCTTTTGAGGAGCTCGATATTGAAATTGGATTATCTCTATGATTGCAGCACTTCAATATTTTAATTTCAATATCAACATAGCCCTCTGAATTATATTTCGAATGCCACAGGTCTGACTTGATTTGGATTCTCCAAGACAAAGTTGTGTCCAATCTACCACAATGACCTAATTCTGGACTAGATCAGTAGAGCTAACTTGTACGACTTGCCACGTGTGACTGTTTTTTCCTTTGTCTCTAAAATTGATAGCCAAGAAAATAAAGTTTGTGTACTTATGACCACTTTTTACGGCACTCCAATCCGATGCCCAGAGAGGGAGTTATTGAACTTTTCCCACGATCACCTCTTTGAGATGAAATTTAGGAGCCTGAAAAAGCACTACCTTCCATAGATCATATCTCCAAAAATATTGCGAACCAAGCTCTGAAATTTTTTGACGAATTTCCTCAGGATTTCAGCTTCACACCATATGAATTTCATATTTTGAACCTTCGTAGAAAAAAAATTATAGCGCACATTCCATGATGACCTGTTTAGGAGCCTGAAAAAAGTCCTAACTTCCACAGATGATATCTCCGAAAATATTGCAAACCAAGCTCTGAAATTTTTAGACAATCTTTCTCAGGATTTCAGCTTCGCACCCTAAAAATTTCCGCTTCTGAAACTTCGTAGAAAAAATTTTATAGCGAAAATTCCACGATGACCTGTTTGGAGCAGTGAAACCCTAGAAGAAAAGAGATATCAACGCCTTAGAAATGAGCCACTTTGAGGGGGCAACGTCCAATACATTACATAAATGAACAATTCTTGGATGATACAATTTACAAAACCTCTCTATATATAGGAGTCCATGGGGCCATAATGTAATCTTAGTGGGCCACAATGTAATCCTAGCCGACCTAACAATAATAATTTAAGGGCACAATAATAACAAAATGGGGGCTACAAGGGTACAATAATAACAATAAGGGGGTTACACTAACAACAATAAGGGACTATACTAGTAATATAATGACCTAACAAGTGAGCTGAATATCTAGCCTAAGATATATGTTTCTCTCCAGTCACTTCATTAGCTGTGAGATTGTAGAGATACCCCTCTCTGATTTGGTAGGGCTAGCTACCAAATCCAAATTTGGTCTGAGTTTACCTCCTTCTGCCTTCTTTCTCAACCTTGGGAAATCGAGGAGCGCTAACACACCCTTCATTGCAAATGCACCATCTTCTAGGTGAGTTTCTCAACTATCATTTTTTATTGCTCTTTCTTTTGCAAGTTTCACTTTTGCCTGATTTTATTCTTGCAAGTGTCACTTTTGATCTTGAATGTGTCACTTTCGCTTTCTTTATCATATCTTGTTAAGAACACCTTGGCATGTCTTCTAGAGGAAGCTCTAGTGCAATTTCTTACACTTATCGAGCCACCGTATCACAAGAACATGTGTTAGACACACTCCCATGGCATAACACATCTTTTGATTGTAATGAACACTTCTGTTGTAAATAATTGCTTCCTAGTTGAAGCACTTGGGGATAAGTGTCATTTTTTGTCATTTTAATGTATACATGATTGTTTTGGGTACTGTGCATATTCTTTTGATGTGATTGATTATGTATGGGTGTGTGATCATTTCCAAGACACGTTTGTATGCTCTTACTCTCTCTTTATCATCGCACTGATCCCACACTTTTTCAATTTTCGAGTTCTTTCTTGTCCTCTCATTATGCGCAAGTAATGAGCACACCCAACTTTTAGCCAAGTGATGAACACATCACACATTTTGAAGCCTCAATGACAAGACTCTTATCTCCTGAATATGTGCCCTACACCCATCTTGAGGACATCTCCCTTCATTATGCCTTGCGCATCTTCAGAGCACAGTCACTCAACCGTTGTTGCTTACACTTTCCCATTGTGCAAAGCCTTGATCAACCCTAAATTTTGTTTCCAATTGTGAATTCACAGTGGAAATTAAGGTATCATTTATCCCCTTGTAGTGGAAATTTGGGCAATACCAAGAAACTCCTTCTCTATCATTGTGCACTGTGCATCCCTAGTGCGTAATTCTTTCACCCTTGTCTCTTGGACTTGCCCTCTATACAAATCCTTGATGATCCTTCCCTTCATTGTGCATTACGCAATCCCAGTGGATAGTATTGTCATCCCTTAGCCCTTATAGTGGCAACTTGCATAATACCTAAGGTCTCCCTCTTGGTTATTGTGCATTGTCCCATAAAAATCAACATATTACACGAGCACAAGATATAATAGGTGATTTTGGGACTTATATTGTCTTGTCATGAGTGAACTTCATTGTAGGTTCTACCATCCTACAATGGAATAATGATTCTTAAGGAGGTCATTAAGGAAAGGTTCAATAATACACTTTTTGAGATAAGACATAAAGATGATATCATGCATGAGTAAAGGAATCTTAGACTACGATAGACATATGGAAACACATGAAGACTTAGAAGGCTCTAAAACTACATCCATACCCTTTGGAGTTTGCATATGAATTAAATTCCAAATATATCATGAATTATTAAAGACATAGAAACAAAGAAATAACTTGGCATTGGCACATTACAATGAAGTATCATGTCCTAGTCACCAAATTGTAACTTCTCAAATGTGAACACAAGAATCAATCACATTCCATGTATTTTGCCACATTATTGGTGGAATGTAATCATGTAATTTTGAAAATAAGAAAATGTAAAAAATGTGTGGAAGCCCAAGGGTGACACATGGAATGTGAAGAGTCACTAAAGAGTCCAAATGTCAGGTAAGAGCTTAAAATCCATTTTGGAGCTCAAGGGTCATGACAAAGGTCAAGACTCACATGGGAGGTGAAAGGTCACCCCATTTCTTATAAATAGGCCCTCATGCATCAAGTAAAAGGAATTTTCACCTTGGCTTCTCAAGCTAGGAATATTAGAGAATATCATTCTTTTGAGGATCAAGTGGTACCTTAATGTTCCACTATAAGGGCTAGTGATTCATCATTGTAATTGTCTATCTTGGAACTTTCACTTAATATTTGAAGCTCTCAGATCCAACACACTTTCATGCATGTATCATGGATGTTGTATGGATATTCCTTTAATCTTTATGAAATATGTTTGTTCATATGTGTTAAGGACAATGAACTATTTTTTAATATTTAATACACATATTGTTTAATGGTGTGTCTTACTTGCTTTCATGATCATTTTTACTTTGTGAACTATTTTACAAATTAAATAACGATTCTTTCTATGCTCCCATGTGTCTTTAATATATTGGTACTATTGCCTTTCTCTTAAAGGCTCTCTCTTTCTACTCCATCCGAGGAAGAAGCTTGTATAAATTTTAATTGTATGTTTCATAGGGCTAAATTTCTTATCTCAAAGTATATGCATGCTCTCTTATGTGTTAGTTGCAGCTAAGGAAAATCTCTAAGAATAAATGGCAGTCAAGTATTTCTCCGAATGGTGTTCTTATCCCAAACAGTGTGAGGTCTAATTGGGACTTCATACTAGGGAGACCCCCTAATATTGGAGGTATCCAACACCGTCAACATATTTGGCGCTAGAAGGAGGGCCAAATGACAATCTAAGTCCATAGTGTCTTCTTTGAATCTTCATCTTGAAATGTCTCATCCCTAAATCATAACATCAAGGCATTTTTCCAATAGAAAAAAATATTACAATCTTCACAAAACTTATTCATAACTTGTCTCAATTAAAGTTCATGGCGAAGGTGGAACATCCATACTTGAGCATACACTTAAGTTTCTTAAGTTTTATGGTTAGTTAAGTGAATTGTAAAGATGTCGCTTGTAAAGTATTCACCCTCACCCTTGAAGATCATGTCAAACAATGGTGTCATACATTACTAACAACTTCTATCCATTCATTCGGACAACTTTTCAAGGAACTTCATCAAGCATTTGATAAGTACAATTATCAAAATGTTTATAAAAGGATCAATCGACTTAGAATGAAACTTGATGAATCATTAGAGGATTTTGTTGATATGTTTCTTCACCTTTGATATCGGTTTTTCAACGAATATGTGGATCGGGATTTCATGAGTGAAAAATTTAAGTACTTGGTTCATATCTCTTCAGAACAACTTGAATCTGAATCATCTTCAAGTCTCATTCCAAATTCTGTTTCCAAACTCATCTTAGTCATGAGGCACCTCCAATATCAAAGGAGGAGTTTGATCCCCCTTTACGGTTCCTTCTCCACCTCCTTTTCCTTTATCGAACATAGTGGTCTCTCGTGTTGATATTGGAGTTGGAAAATCTGAAAATCAAATTGTTGATCCACTTATTCCACCCTCGTCTCCTTTCCATGATAAATATTTCATCCAAGAAAACTTTTAATGTTCTAATAAATCCATGGAGCACGAGGTGAATATTGATGCCTTGATTCCTAAAAATGATATTGATGCGCATAATCTTAATCTTGAATATAATACAATCGAAAGTGTTGTTTATTCAAGGGATATTTTTCATCCTCTATCATCTGCATCTCATGGCCCATTGTACCTTGATTCATTTAATAAATCTTCTCCACCTACAGTTGCCTCAAATATTCTGGATTTTTCATCTGTTGGATTGATTGGTGATCAAGTAATATGGTCATATCTCACAAGTAAAGGAGAAAAAGGATGAAGAAACATTTCATCTATCCTATTTTTCAAATTCTTCTATGTCAGGATGATGTTTCTACATTCTTAGTTGGTCAAGAATCTTCTGATTCAGGTGATCATTCAAGTGAAATTTGAGCCCTTGATCAAAATGAATTCTTAGGAAACCATCACCATGATAACAATAAATCCACTGATATATATGGTGATGAGTGCCCAAACACATCAATTGATTTCTTGATTTATCAAACATACTTAGATATTCATGGTTTTGATCTAGAATCTGATATGATCATAGATGAATTTCTTACCAGAATTTATTCTTCTCACGTTCTTTATCCCTTTATGCATGTAATGAAACCGCCGATGGAGAAAATGTGCCATTATCTTGATATCCATAATATAATGAGCTATATTTCAAGTCTACACAAGGTGATGAAGTTGTGTGTGATGAAGAAGAAATTAATTCATTTATCAAGAATTTATTATGTAATATGTTTGATGATGATGAAATGACCATTAAAACTATTGATTCTAGAAGTTTCCATCTGAGTAATAATGATTTTGTGGAGATAACTAGTGATAATTTTCCTCACATAGATGCTAACTTGACCATGCCTTCTAAATTTAATCATCTAATATTTTCAAGTTTAGGGACTTGTTAGGAAGTTGAGGCACTTTAGCTTTGGCTAATATTTATGTTAGGATCTCACAATCCTAATGAGATCCATGAACTAGATCAGATTGGAATTCTCTCGCATTATTATTTTATCAACATTGTTTCATTGGATCCAAGCTCACCCGTGAAGGATTTTCAACGTTTTAAGGTTAATCTTCTTAATCCTCAAGATAAAGCTAATGATTCCTACAATTCTCTTGTATTGAAATCAAGTTTGGAATGCATATCTTTCACGGATGTACATAAAATTTGTAAAACCTCTCAAATCGACACATATTTATATTTGGATGATAGAGGATCTCATGTGCTAACTGATAAATATTATCGACATCCTAAAAACTTCCATCTCATTATTTATTTTCCCATTGTTCCATCTGATGATAGTTGTTGGATTAAATATGTTGATTGCATCAAACCGACAAAATTTTATGATTCACCATCTCATCATTTGGATAATTTTCAAGAAATTGAGGCACTTCATTTTTTGTTTATGGATATGTTAGGCGTGTTGAGAAATATAGGGGTAACTAGTTTAGGTGATTTTTCTAACTATTATAATTTCTTGTGATATATTTTTACTTAACTTGATTAAATTCTTCTTTCACTTAATTATTATTAGTGTTCTCTATCATCAAACAACTACCAAACAATTAAATTAATGAGACAATAGGACACAAGATGTAGGCGATCAGCCAGGGCCAAAACCTCTCCAACTGAGAGGAAAAACCACCAAAATTAATCTCTTCTTATAGACCTTGAATTGACAAATTCCAAGGCCTTTGACCCTTGACCAAGAAACTCCAAGACCAAGTTAAACCTTGCTTCCAATAAATTCTGCAATTTTGACTTCCAACAGCTTCTTCTGTAATTTTTCCCTCCCTAGAAGATTCTTATGCAACTTCAACTTGCCCAACATATTCTTCTGCAACTTCGACCTGCCCAACATATTCTTCTACAGAAACCATAATCCTTGCATGTGTGAGAAATAATGGTGTATTCTTTCTCCTTTCTTCTTTGCTTGGGTAGATTCTCTCTCCTAGGGAATTCATCTTCCCAATAGCATTTTCTTGATGACTTAACTTCAATTTTGTAACTCAGCCTTACTGTTGCAATATGTGCCCTAGTTCCTTCACACGTGTGGAGAGAAGCAGCCCCAAAAAGCAATCCCATAAATTTTTCTTTCTCTTCTTCCTTCATCCTCTTTTATTCACACTCTTTCTCTTCCTTGTGATAGAACTTGAGTGAGTGAAGTGCGTCTCCAAAGTGAGGTTGAAGTCTTCTTTATATAGGCTTCCTATCCATGTTTTTAGGTCGACTCGTAACTGTCTTTAGGCTGACTTGTACATTGCAACTTGACAAGATCTTGGAGGGTCCTTTGACTCGTTTTGACTCAAATAAATTCTTTTTAAAATATGTAACATGCCCAAGAAGGGTATTTCATACATGGCAATGAATATCATGACTTGTAGCCTCAACGATAAGACCTATAAGCTCTCAATGGGAACTTGACATATAAAATAAATTTCCTTGAGCATGAAACCTGTGCCTCAAGAATAACAATAAAAAAAATATTTTTCTCATTACATAAAATACATAGAATCATGGCTACATATGTCATTCTGAAGATTGAATCTAGTTACATATTTCAACAAGGCCCCCGTGACCTTGACAAAGTTCCTGAACAAGATCGGGTTATCTCTTTCTCATGAGATTCTCCTCATAGGGTGAATGCACTGATTTTTACTTATCTCTTCAGGAATTTCAATCTTCCCAAACTAATTGTTTTTAGTATGAGGATCCAATCGTTGACTGGTTGGAAGAGTCATAACGCAAAAGATCTGTTGTAACTTGTTAATCATAATTTCCAACCTTATCTTGACCTTAATGAACATACAGATGAACGTGCATTTTCAAGTTCCTTTCATTGAGGTATATTTATAGGTTGGATAAAGCAAGTCTTTATATAACTGTTACACAGCAATTTGTCACCGTCCCTGCAATCCCCATCTCGCACATTGGAGGGCTTATTCCGTGACCTGTGAGCAGTGACATAGCCTAAAAACACTTGCATGACATCCCTCTGAACATGAGCTTTCATTGCCCTGAAGACATCTCCTTGAGAAAAACCCTAAAAACACCCCTTTTTGCATTAGGCAGGCATGATCTGATTACCCCACGTAATGGGGAACCCCTTCAAGAGGTGTGTCAATTGGCAGCACAACTTCTCAGTCTTATAGCCAAGTCATTTCAGATGTTTTTAAAATAATTCTTGGAGGCTAGTCTGCTGAATCATTGGAAGTATCATTTCTTGGGTCTGAGAGGTTTGATCTGATTTCCTGGAAGTGGGCTTTGCCCTCTCGAAAGCTTTTTGATAGGGCCAATCCCATGATTATAGGGATCCCAACTCCCCTTCCTCCATCTATAAAAGCTTGTTCATCTCCTTTGCAAGCTAATCTCCAAGTTCCCAAGAGCTTTCACATCCTTACGCTGCAAGAGCCTTCTTAGTTCCCTTAAAGCCAAATCCAAGCAAGGAGACTATTGCCAAGTATCCGGAGAGAGAGGCTTGTCCCATCCCTGACAGGCTTTATTGAGACATGTTTTGCTGATGACCCGCCGAAGGAGAATGCTGCGTCGAAGCTATGGTTGTATTCTTCCTTTGATTCATTAATGATAAGCGACTATTGGTTATGGTTCCACTCTTGTTCTTGATTATGATCATGAGTTATGTCTTCTTCAACTGACATATAGTTGTATATACTGGATTTTATGCTTGCGTTTGTTCTGTTTCTTGCGTGTACAAGTGTCTGATCACGGAGATCATGAGGATTGTGATCTGCCAGAGCTGAGGAACGGGAGTACTACCTCTTCTACAAACGATAGCATTGGATTCCAGGTAAGCCTTCATCGCAAGTTGGTTTATTTGCAATTAGGAACCTGCACTGTAGCATGTTTGATTGTTGCTAGACCTGTTCTGGGCTAGTAGGGATCGCCTCTGTCCACAGAGGGGATTAACCTCTTCAACAATTTGACGACTCCACTGGGGAATTAGCTTGTTGTTTGCTTTGTAAGCTATAGACGGAGCCTAAAGTACAGCCAGATAGCCTTCGAAACACTTTTGCTCTGCATTAGCGAAGTAGATCAAAGCTGCTTTAGTCAATCTCCAGTTTAGTTTATGAACTGAACAACTTGGAGTATTGTCTTGTATTTTCGGTCGATTCTTGACTTTCCTTGCTTGATCAGCGCTTTTCGCTGGCTCTTTTCGTGTGTTTGGATTTTGTTTGGCTTTCGGAGGATCAAATCTGACCTCTGTTTTTTTGAATTTTCACCTTTTCATGGTTGGCTTGATTGGTGCGAGTTCCGCCCTGACAGTCGCGCCAGTTGGCGTAGGTTGCCAGTTTATAAGTCGCGCCATCCCATGTCTGGCGCGGATTACAGCCAGACAGTCGCGCCATTTCCTGTAAGTGCTAGGGTTTACCCTTGTTTGGAAGTTTCTTTTGGTCAGTATTTTGCTTCTAGGTTTGTTTTGGATCCTGCTTGAAGTGGTGAGTATGGTCTTGGTTGGGAGAAATTCTTTGTTTTTTCATTTTCAGGCGTTGGCGCTTATTGTCAGTTAGCAACCCGCGCCAATTAGCCGTTGGCGCTAGTTGTCAGTGAGCAAGTCATGCCAATTTCAGGGTGTATGAAAATTGAGATTTTTTCCCTAAATCCTTCACCAGTGTGTCTTTCCCTTCCGATATTTTCACTGTATGAGCATAGATTACATTGCTCATTGTTTGAAACGTCTTCTTTCCATGATTGTTTGATGTAAAAGGGAATGAATGCCTTTTTTTGATCTCTTGCTTTGGAAGTCCTCTTTGTGTTTGACCTCATATGTCTTGTCGCCTTATGAGGGATTTCATGACAAAGTGTTTGAAAAAATGATTGCATTCTTAGTGTTTGTTTACATCTCTTTTGCATTCATCCTTCATTAAGAAGTTTTGCGTTCTTTTAGTTTTCGTTTCAAAGTTTTCTTTTCATGAATTAGATCACATTGCATTGAAGAGTATTTTTGAGATTTATCATTGAACTTAGATCACATTGTTTAATGATTGAAAGCTAGAAGTCGCTTTGAGTGCATTCTCTTTCATTAAAAGCATGCATTAAGTAGATTCTCATTTCATCGAAAAATGCATTGAGTGCATTCTTATCATTTGGAAAGAAAAAGGAAATTGTGCATAGATTACAATTGCATAGTTTTCGAAAAAGAGAATTTTTCATAGATTACATTGCATTATTCGCATCGTTGAATGTTTGAGAATACTTTTGGATAGTGAAAGTCATCTAGTTTGGAAAATTTTCGTTTGCAGTGTTGTTGTTTATTGCATCATTGTTTGAAAATCTTCCCTTAACTAGATAGCATTCATCGAATGGAAAAGTTTTCTTTTCTCATGTAGATGCATATAGGAGATTGTCATATGACATACGGTAGGGCCTGAAAACTGAAAGGTAATTGAAGATAAACATTAAAATTTACTCAATTTACACTAAGGCAGCATTGAAATCTAACGAAACATATTTAGAGGTCTAGGCTAGAGACGTGTTCCGACGTCTTAAAACCTAGTAGATGTTGTTCGCCTCTTGGATTTAGACAGCGCTAGTACGGACTTGTGCTCCCTGTACCGTCGCGTATATGAAGGGAGACCCCACTAGGTTTCAATCCTTTATCCATAGGAAGCCGAGTCTGCTGCCCTATACCCATGATACACCGAACACAGCATTCGGGGATATTTCCTGCACGTACGGAAAGTCCTTGGTTGATTTCTCTTTCATTTTGAAACCAAGGTGTATATTGCAGTTCATGGTTATTTGGTACACCCTTTGCCTAGTATTCCTGAGTAGTCATTTGATCTTTTCTGACTCCTTAAATTTGAAAGGATCACCAAGCGCTTGTCCTTTCATGCTTGCTTCAAAATTGAAAGAGATAGAGTCACTTTTCATCCGTTTCTTGACTCTTAAAACATGAAACGGTGAAGTTTCTAATTTTCAATGTGGTAAAATAAATCACCCGCGATCACACGCCCTGTTAGATTTTGCTTGTTGGCCGTTTGATTGTGTGCCTTGGTTTTTAGCCCGTGTGCCATTTTGAGTTTTTGATGGAAACTTTTCCAGAGTTCACCAACCAAGGAATCCCCTCCGAAGGAAATCCTGGTCATTTTCCTCCTTTTGGAAATGTTGGTGCTCCTTATATGGCAACGTTGTCCCTTCCTAGGTTAACTATTGGGTTGCCTGTTTGGTTGTTTTCAACCTGTGTGGTCTTGAATGTCTCGGCTACTGTTCAATCAGTTCCTCTGCCTGAACAACATCATGTTGATTCTAGGGTGGACCTCTCCCCTTCTTCGCCTGTTCATGCGTCCTCCTCTTCTACTTCGCCTAGTGAAAGTCTGGATTCGAATAACCATGTGGCTAATAAGAAGAAGAAGAAGACAATGAAGAAGAAGTCTGATAAGGGAGAGGTTAAAAGTGCAGCTACTGCTTCTAAAACATCTCCTCTTGATAAACCTTCCGACCCTCCCCGGAAAGTCAAATTCCCTTGCATGTTGTGCACGGGAGACCATCTTCTTCGAGACTGCCCTGGCATTCCCACGGTGCTTGAAGCATGGTCCAACGATCGCCCACCATTGTCTTTGGCTGCCAGGAGTCAGGTTGGGGGCACATCTCCAGCTAGTGCTGGTAAGGCTCCTAAAAAGCAGGGTAAGATTACCAATCCCTGTAAGTTGTGTGGGGGGCACCATGCCATTCACCTTTGTCCGTATATGGATGAAGCCAAGCGAGTTTTGGACAACTCGGCTGTTTCTGCGCCGTGCCTTCTGGCTGGTTACAAACAAATTTCTTTGAGTCCTTCACCAGTTGATACCACGATTGGTCAAGAGTCATCCTTGGTCAATCCCGCTCCCTCAGAAATTCAAATTCAAAAATCCATCCCTGACCAACCATTGGTCGTGGGATCGGTTGAGCTGGCCCCGTCTGCGGTGCACCAGGTCTTTTCCGTTGAGAGTGGATCTCACACCCCCCATGTTCTTCTGGTTTCTTTAGATTCTTTGGACATGGAGAAAGATTCTCCTATCCCTGCATCTCAAGAAGTTTCTCCTCCGCCTCCCGTGATGGAGGTTCCGAGGGATACCCCTCCCACCTTCGAGATGGAGGTCATGGAAGATGCTCCTTCTTCCGTAACACCAGGGGAAGACCTTCTGGGTTTGATGGTAGCCCCTCCGAGTAGTTTGGTCGCTTCCTTTGATTGGAATCGATTTGCGGGATACCGCCTTCCATCTTATGTGCCTTTCGAGATCACAGTACAGGCTTTTGGTATGGTCGTACCCAGCACCATTATAGACGAAGGCACCTCTGTTTCTATTCTATCCTCAACTACCTGGAAAGCTTTCGGTTTGCCACCGCTTGCGCCTGTTACGCAGAATTTGTTGACATTTAACAGAAGAACGAGTCAACCGTTGGGGATCCTTCCAAGGTTACCTATTACTTTGGGAGGTAAAACCATCCATATGGACGTGATGGTTGTCCCAGGCCCCTTGGATTTCAATCTGATTTTGGGGCGCGATTACATCTATGCCATGGGAGCGCTTGTCTCCTCCCTTTTTCGTGTGGTCTGTTTTCCACATGAAGGACGGATCGTGACCATTGATCAACTTTCGTTCTTTGGTCCTGATATGGTAGCTGGCCCGCCATCATCCCTTCCTAGTTTTTATCCACCCATTGTATTTGCCCCACCACAGGTCAACTATGTGGCTACCTACCCCGTGCCTGTACTCAGTGATGGTGCCATCGTGCATAGTGTACTGGGGGCATTGGGTCCTGATTTCCAAGATGTTGTTCTCCCACCTGGTGCGGAACTCTTGGAAGCCATGAATTCTTGTTCATCATGATGAGTTTTTTGTCGGAGCATGGTTCATTCCCTTGTGTCAAGCTCCTTAAAAAATGAAACAAGGTTGTCAGAGCAGAGTTCCTTGTCTTGTGTCAAGCTCCTTAAAAAATGAAACAAGGTTTTTGGAGCAGAGTTCCTTGTCTTGTGTCGAGCTCCTTAAAAAATGAAACAAGGTGGTCGGAGCAGAGTTCCTTGTCTTGTGTCAAGCTCCTTAAAAAATGAAACAAGGTTGTCAGAGCAGAGTTCCTTGTCTTGTGTCAAGCTCCTTAAAACATGAAACAAGGTTGTCGGAGCAGAGTTCCTTGTCTTGTGCCAAGCTCCTTAAACCGTGAAACAAGGTGTCCTGAGGATAGTTCTTTTGATGTGTCAACCTCGTTAAAATAATGAAACATGTTCCCGTTCAATTCGAGTATTTCTATTGATCTCGTAACTTGAACCTTCTCTCCATCTGCCTTTCATATGGATTGAAGCTTGGGGGGCATGTACCTCGAATTGAGTCACCATGCTGGGGGCATGCTTACTTTTTCAAGCATAGTTTGTTTCCGTTTCAAGCTTGTGTAAAAATGAAACCGGTTTCAAGCATAGTTTATCTTTGTTTCAAGCTTGTGTAAAAATAGAGCCAACTTCAAACGAGTTTCCACGATTTCAATCTTGTGTAAAAATGAAACCATTCCCATTTTACCTCTTGTGATTACCATTTTATCAGCCTGTTTTTACCAGATGAGCCTTGGTTTTTTCACTCCATCGTCACTATCTGCTTGGCCGATCATATGCCTTCACTTGGTTGTTTTACCCGTTCCTAAGGAACCGCTGCAATGAGTGATCTTGTTAGCCAGCCTCTTGACCTTTATTTGTTCTGAGCAGTTCCACCATTACCAGAACCAGTTGCTACCCTTTATACCACTCGTTCCTTCAGGAGGAGTCATCTTTCAGCTCTTTTCTGACTCTCTAAACATGAAAATATTTCCGAGTCCCTTGTCGTTTCGATCTCATTAAAGTGGTTGCGAAACAACATCTACCCAGTATACGTTTACCCCTTTTTCGGGCTGGGATAGATTATTTACGAAAAAGGAATACCCTAGCCTATTGCAACTAGGAGGTTTTCTCAGACATAGTTTTCTACCTTTTTGGATCTGAGGAACTATTTACGAAAAGGGACTATTGGAGTTTACTTTTCTGCTGTATTTTCAAACTCTCTAAACATGAAAAGACACCGAGTTCTTCCTTTGTCAGACTCTTTAAATCCTGATGACATCAGATTCAGTCGTAATGACGATATTCGAGTTTCTCCTTCCTAGGGCTCGTTAAATGTACTAGGATGAATTCGTCCGAAGGACGGACTTATATGACAAGAATATGGTATCCTCTTCAAGCTTGTGTAAAAATAAAGAGGTACTCACCGAAATGGTGGGGAAAAATGGAACCAACAATCATTGTCGTGTCGACAGTATGTCGCTCTTGAACATGGCACTTGTCTGCATTCGTGTCGGGTTGGGGACATCTCATCTCGTTTTTCACTTGCCTCCGTGGGTTTGGGTAATCCATTTTGACCTCTCATCTGCTCTTTGCCTCGTCATCATGACCTCTGATCTTGTGATGTCAAAATGCTGCCAAATCCATTGTTGTGCCGCCGATATGTTCAAGAGAAGTTGACCTCTGCAAGTATCAACCTTCCTCTGATTCTCATCTGATACTGATTCACAAAGACATTATGTTCCTCTGTCTCGCGTCGATGATGCTGGAAAAACTATGGCCCACCTTCGATCAAGGTCACTTCCTGTCGACTTCAACTCATTATCCAGGAAGCTGATCTAGAGACTCCCTTTGGGTACCTTGGAGCCTGCATGCCTCAATGGCAGGTTCTTCGCGTTCGATGTGAGGTTTTCATCATTGGCCTCCGATCGAGTGATTCTACGTGTGTTCGACACCAGCTCACTGATTCACATACCGTATATTGTACCTATAGTACCTTGAGGACCATTGTCATTATTGGTGGTACCTCTCGCATCTGTTAACAACTTTCATCATTGGCTGGTAATCAGACGATGTTCTTGCATGTTCGACTTCAGCTCACTTATTCGCATGCTGGAACTTGTACTTTGATCGGGTTGAGATGGAGCGCAAGACCCTGGATTTTTGTCTGTTACAATCCAGGCTGCGATTTTGTGGATTATTGTGATTAGTTACATGACTCACTGATTGGATGGCTGCGACCATACCTGAGTCTATTTATCGGTCCTCACTGGATGGCTGCACCCATGCCTTGGATCTAGATTATTGTATACTCTGTTATGGATGGCTGCGCCCATACCACACATATATATCATGTATTTGAGATATCAGTTGTACTTCGCTCCGCAGGTTTTCCAACGACAGTGTTTTCAGTTGGACATGTTCTCATAAAGCATTTCACCCCTCTCTCTCTCTCGGGCCTCATGCTTTAGGGGGCATCTGTTACACAACAATTTGTCACCGTCCCTGCAATCCCCATCTCGCACATTGGAGGGCTTATTCCATGACCTGTGAGCAGTGCCATAGCCTAAAAACACTTGCATGACATCCCTCTGAACATGAGATTTCATTGCCCTGAAGACATCTCCTTGAGAAAAACCCTAAAAACACCCCTTTTTGCATTGGCGCGGGCAGCCAGTTCAGTACCCGCGCCAATGGGGGAAATCCTTCAAAGAGGGCGCGCCAATTGGCGCTCTGTCTCAGAGTCACACTCGCGCTAGCCATTTTAAGGAATGTTTTTTAAAAATAAATGGCGGAAGTTTCGTCCTAACAAATTCCTGGACTGATATCTATCTTGAGTTGGGAGGTTTGGCTACAGATTTCCATAGAGAGGAAGTGGTTTGCCACCTCTCATGGAAGCTTCCTTGATGATAGGGCCAGTCCCATGATTATAGGGATCCCAACTCCCCTTCCTCCATCTATAAAAGCTTGTTCATCTCCTTTGCAAGCTAATCTCCAAGTTCCCAAGAGCTTTCACATCCTTACGCTGCAAGAGCCTTCTTAGTTCTCTTAAAGCCAAATCCAAGCAAGGAGACTATTGCCAAGTATCCGGAGAGAGAGGCTTGTCCCATCCCTGACAGGCTTTATTGAGACATGTTTTGCTGACGACCCGCAGAAGGAGAATGCTGCGTCGAAGCTATGGTTGTATTCTTCCTTTGATTCATTAATAATAAGCGACTATTGGTTATGGTTCCACTCTTGTTCTTGATTATGATCATGAGTTATGTCTTCTTCGACTGACATATAGTTTTATATATTGGATTTTATGCTTGCGTTTGTTCTGTTTCTTGTGTGTGCAGGTGTCCGATCACGGAGATCATGAGGATTTTGATCTACCAGAGCTGAGGAACAGGAGTAATACCTCTTCTACAAACGACAACGTTGGATTCCAGGTAAGCCTTCATCGCAAGTCAGTTTATTTGCAATTAGGAACCTGCACTGTAGCGTGTTCGATTGTTGCTAGACCCGTTCTGGGCTAGTAGGGATCGCCTCTGTCCGCAGAGGGGATTAACCTCTTCAACAATTTGGCGACTCCACTGGGGAATCAGGTTGTTGTTTGCTTTGTAAGCTATAAACGGAGCCTGAAGTACAGCCAGATAGCCTTCGAAACGCTTTTTCTCTGCATTAGCGAAGTAGATCAAAGCTGCTTTAGTCAATCTCCGGTTTAGTTTATGAACTGAACAACTTGGAGTATTGTCTTGTCTTTTTGGTCGATTCTTGACTTTCCTTGCTTGATCAACTCTTTTGGTTGGCTCTTTTCGTGTGTTTGGATTTTGTTTGGCTTTCAGAGGATCAAATCTGACCTCTGTTTTTTTGAATTTTCACCTTTTCATGGTTGGCTTGATTGGTGTGAGTTCCACCCTGACAGTCGCGCCAGTTGGCGCAGGTTGCCAGTTTATAAGTCACGCCATCCCATGTCTGGCGCGGATTACAGCCAGACAGTCGCGCCATTTCCTGTAAGTGCTAGGGTTTACCCTTGTTTGGAAGTTTCTTTTGGTCAGTATTTTGCTTCTGGGTTTGTTTTGGATCCTGCTTGAAGTGGTGAGTCTGGTCTTGGTTGGGAGAAATTCTTTGTTTTTTCATTTTCAGGCGTTGGCGCTTATTGTCAGTTAGCAACCCGCGCCAATTAGTCATTGGCGCTAGTTGTCAGTGAGAAAGTCGTGCCAATTTCAGGGTGTATGAAAATTGAGATTTTTTCCCTAAATCCTTCACCAGTGTGTCTTTCTCTTCCGGTCTTTTCACTGTATGAGCATAGATTACATTGCTCGTTGTTTGAAATTTCTTCTTTCCATGATTGTTTGATGTAAAAGGGAATGAATGCCTTGTTTTGATCTTTTGCTTTGGAAGTCCTCTTTGTGTTTGACCTCATATGTCTTGTCGCCTTTTGAGGGATTTCGTGAAAAAGTGTTTGAAAAAATGATTGCATTCTTAGTGTTTGTTTACATCTCTTTTGCATTCATCCTTCATTAAGAAGTTTTGCGTTCTTTTAGTTTTCGTTTCAAATTTTTCTTTTCATGCATTAGATCACATTGCATTGAAGAGTATTTTTGAGATTTATCATTGAACTTAGATCACATTGTTTAATGATTGAAAGCTAGAAGTCACTTTGAGTGCATTCTCTTTCATTAAAAGCATGCATTAAGTAGATTTTCATTTCATCGAAAAATGAATTGAGTGCATTCTTATCATTTGGAAAGAAAAAGGAAATTGTGCATAGATTACAATTGCATAGTTTTCGAAAAAGAGAATTTTGCATAGATTACATTGCATTATTCGCATCGTTGAATGTTTGAGAATACTTTTGGATAGTGAAAGTCATCTAGTTTGGAGAAATTTCGTTTGTAGTGTTGTTGTTTGTTGCATCATTGTTTGAAAATCTTCCCTTAACTAGATAGCATTCATCGAATGGAAAAGTTTTCTTTTCTCATGTAGATGCATATAGGAGATTGTCATATGACATACGGTAGGGCCTGAAAACTGAAACGTAATTGAAGATAAACATTAAAATTTACTCAATTTACACTAAGGCAGCATTGAAATCTAACAAAACACATTTAGAGGTATAGGCTAGAGACGTGTTCTGGCGTCTTAAAACCTAGTAGCTGTCGTTCACCTCGTGGCTGGCTTGACACTAGTACGGACTTGTGCTCACCGTACCGTCGCGTATATAAAGGGAGACCCCACTAGGTTTCAATCCTTTATCCATAGGAAGGCGAGGTACGCGCCCTATACCCGCGTGATACACTAGGACACAGCATTTGGGGAGATTGCCTGCATGTACGGAAAGTCCTTGGTTGACTTCTCTCTCATTTTGAAACCAAGGTGTATATTGCAGTTCATGGTTATTTGGTACACCCTTTGCCTAGTATTCTTGAGTAGTCATTTGATCTTTTCTGACTCCTTAAATTTGAAAGGATCACCAAGTGCTTGTCCTTTCACGCTTGCTTCAAAAATGAAAGAGATAGAGTCACCTTTCATCTGTTTCTCGACTCTTAAAACATGAAACGGTGAAGTTTCTAATTTTCAATGTGTTAAAATAAATCACCCGCGATCACATGCCCTGTTAGATTTTGCTTGTTGGATGTTTGATTGTGTGCCTTGGTTTTAGCCCGTGTGCGATTTTCAGTTTTTGATGGAAACTTTTCCAGAGTTCACCAACCAAGGAATCCCCTCCGATGGGAATCCTAGTCATTTTCCTCCCTTTGGGAATGTTGGTTCTCCTTACATGGCAACGTTGTCCCTTCCTGGGTTAACTGTTGGGTTGCCTGTTTGGTTTTTTTCAACCTCCGTGGTCCCAAATGTCTCAGCTACTGTTCAATCAGTTCCTCCACCTGAACATCATCATGTTGATTCCAAGGTGGACCTCTCCCCTTCTTTGCCTGTTTCTGCATCCTCCTCTTCTTCTTCGCCTGGTGAAAGTCTGGATTCGAGTAACTAGGTGGCTAAGAAGAAGAAGAAGAAGACAAAGAAGAAGAAGTTCGATAAGAGAGAGGCTAAAGCTGCCACTACTGTTTCTGACACACCTCCTTTTGATAAACCTCCCAACCCTCCACGGAAAGTCAAGTTCCCTTGCATGTTGTGCACGGGAGACCATCTTCTTCGAGACTGCCCTGGTATTCCCAAGGTGCTTGAAGCATGGTCCAACAGTCGCCCACCATTTCCTTTGGCTTCTGGGAGTCAGGTTGGGGGCACGTCTTCAATTGGTGCTGGTAAGGCTCCTAAGAAACAGGGTAAGCTCACCAATCCCTGTAAGTTGTGTGAAGGGCACCATGCCATTCACCTTTGTCTGTATATGGATGAAGCCAAGCGAGTTTGGACTAGCTCGGTACATTTCGCGCCATGCCTTCCGGTGGTTACAAACAAATTTCTTTGAGTCCTTCACCAGTTGATACCACGATTGGATCCTACGATTGGTCAAGAGTCATCCTTGGTCGATCCCGCTCCCTCGGAAATTCAAATTCAAGAATCCGTCCCTAACCAACCATTGGTCGTGGGATCAGTTGAACTAGCCCCGTCTATGGTGCACCAGGTCTTTTCCATTGAGAGTGGACCTCATACCCCTCAGGTTCTTCTTGTTTCTTCAGATTCCTCGGACTTGGAGAAAGATTCTCCTGTCCCTATATCTCAAGAAGTTGCTCCTCCGCCTCCCGTGATGGAGGTCCCAGAGGATACTCTTCTCGACTCCGTGATGGAAGTCGTGGAAGATGCTCCTTCTTCCGTAACACCAGGGGAAGACCATCTTGGTTCGATGGTAGCCCCTATGAGTAGTTTGGTCGCTTCCTTTGATTGGAATCGATTTGCGGGATACCGCCTTTCGTCTTATGTGCCTTTCAAGATCACAGTACAGGATTTTGGTTTGGTCATACCCAACACCATTATAGATGAAGGCGCGTTTATTAGTGTTCTATCCTCAACTACTTGGCAAGATTTCGGCTCGCCGCTGCTTGCGCCTGTTACGCATAATTTGTTGGAATTTAACAGAAGAACTAGTCAACCATTAGGGATCCTTCCGAGGTTTCCTGTTACTTTGGGAGGTAAAACCATCCATATGGACGTGATGGTTGTTCCAGGCCCCTTGGATTTCAATTTGCTTTTGGGGCACGATTACACCTATGCCATGGGAGCACTCGTCTCCTCCCTTTTTCGTGTGGTATGTTTTCCACATGAAGGACGGCTCGTGACCATTGATCAACTTTCATTATTTGGTCTCGATGTGGCAACTGGCCCGCCATCATCCCTTCCTAGTTTTTATTCACCCATTGTATCTGCCCCATCGCAGGTCTACTATGTGACTACCTACCCCGTGCCTATACCCAGTGATAGTGTCGTTGTGCATCAGGTGTTGGGGGCATTGGGTCCTGACTTCCAGGATGTTTTCCTTCCATCGGGAGTGGAACTCTTGGAAGTGATGACTTCTTGTTCATTATGATGAGGTCTTCAGAGCATAGTTCGTTCTGCTTGTGTCAAGCTCCTTGAAAAATGAAACCAGGTTGTTGGAGCATGGTTCTTTTCCTGTGTCAAGCTCCTTAAAAATGAAATGAGGTCGTCAGAGCACAGTTCGTTTTCTTGTGTCAAGCTCCTTAAAAAATGAAACAAGGTGGTCGAAGCAGAGTTCCTTGTCTTCTGTCAAGCTCCTTAAAAAATGAAACAAGGTTGTCGGAGCAGAGTTCCTTGTCTTGTGTCAAGCTCCTTAAAACATGAAACAAGGTTGTCGGAGCAGAGTTCCTTGTCTTGTGTCAAGCTCCTTAAAAAATGAAACAAGGTTGTCCTGAGGATAGTTCTTTTAATGTGTCAACCTCATTAAAATAATGAAACACGTTCTTGTTCAATTCAAGTCTTTCTCTTGATCTCGTAATTTGAACCTTCACTCCATCTGCCTTTAATATGGATTGAAGCTTGGGTGGCATGTACCTTGAATTGAGTCACCATGCTATGGGCATGCTTACATTTTCAAGCATAGTTTGTTTCTGTTTCAAGCTTGTGTAAAAATGAAACCGATTTCAAGCATAGTTTATCTTTGTTTCAAGCTTGTGTAAAAATGAAACCAACTTCAAGCAGAGTTTCTTGATTTCAAGCTTGTGTAAAAATGAAACCTTTCCCATTTTACCTCTTGTGATTGCCATTTTATCATCCTGTTTTGCCAGATGAGCCTTGGTTTTTTCACTCCATCGTCACTATCTGCTTGGCCGATCATATGCCTTCACTTGGTTGTTTTACCTGTTCCTGAGGAACCGCTGCGATGAGTGGTCTTGTTAGCCAGCCTCTTGACCTTTATTTGTTTCAAGCAGTTCCACCATTACCGGAACCAGTTGCTACCCTTTATACCACTCGTTCCTCCAGGAGGAGTCACCTTTCAGCTCTTTTCTGACTCTCTAAACATGAAAAGATTACCGAGGCCCTTGTCGTTTCGATCTCGTTAAAGTGGCCCCGAAACGACATCTACCCAATATACGTTTACCCCTTTTTCGGGCTGGGATAGATTATTTATGAAAAAGGAATACCCTAGCCTATTGCAACTAGGAGGTTTTCTCAGACATAGTTTTCTACCTTTTCGGATCTGAGGAACTATTTACGAAAAGGGACTATTGGAGTTTACTTTTCTACTGTATTTTAAAACTCTCTAAACATGAAAAGACGCCGAGTTCTTCCTTTGTCAGACTCGTTAAATCTTGATGACATCGGATTCAGTCATAATGACGATATTCGAGTTTCTCCTTCCTAGGGCTCGTTAAATTTACTAGGATGAATTCGTCTGAAGGACAGATTTATATGACAAGAATATGGTATCCTCTTCAAGATTGTGTAAAAATAAAGAGGTACTCACCGAAATGGTGGGGAAAAATGGAACCAACAATCATTGTCTTGTCGGCAGTATGTCGCTCTTGAACATGGCACTTGTCTGCATTCGTGTCGGGTTGGGGACATCTCATCTCGTTTTTCACTTGCCTCCGTGGGTTTGGGTAATCCCTTTTGACCTCTCATCTACTCTTTGCCTCGTCATCATGACCTCTGATCTTGTGATGTCAAAATGCTGCCAAATCCATTGTCGTGCAGCCGATATGTTCAAGAGAAGCTGACCTCTGCAAGTATCAACCTTCGTCTGATTCTCATCTGATACTGATTCACAAAGACATTATGTTCCTCTGTCTCGCATCGATGATGCTGGAAACACTATGGCCCACCTTCGATCAAGGTCACTTCCTTTCGACTTCAGCTCATTATCCAGGAAGTTGATCTAGAGACTCCCTTTGGGTACCTTGGAGCTTGCATGCCTCAATGGTAGGTTCTTCGCGTTCGACGTGAGGTTTTCATCATTGGCCTCCGATCGAGTGATTCTACGGGTGTTCGACACCAGCTCACTGATTCACATACCGTAGATTGTACCTATAGTACCTTGAGGACCATTGTCATTTTTGGTGGTACCTCTCGCGTCTGTTAACAACTTTCATCATTGGCTGGTAATGTTGATATGCATGTTCAACTTGACTCATATGTGCGGAACTTGTACTTTTGATCGGGTCGAGATGGACGCAGACCCTGGTTTTAATACATTACAATCCAGGCTGCGATTTTGTGGATTATTATGATTATTTACATGACTCATTCACTGGATGGCTGTGACCATACCTGAGTCTATTTATCGATCCTCACTAGATGGCTGCGTCCATACCTTGGATCTAGATTATTGTATACTCTGTTATGGATGGTTGCACCCATACCACATATACATCATTTACTTGAGATATCAGTTGTATTTCTCCACGCAGGTTTTCCAACGGCGGAGTTTCAGTTGGACATGTTCTCATAAAGCATTTCACCCCTCTCTCTCTCTCGGGCCTCATGCTTTAGGGGGCATCTGTTACACAACAATTTGTCACCGTCCCTGCAATCCCCATCTCGCACATTGGAGGGCTTATTCCGTGACCTGTGAGCAGTGACATAGCCTAAAAACACTTGCATAACATCCCTCTGAACATGAGATTTCATTGCCCTGAAGACATCTCCTTGAGAAAAACCCTAAAAACACCCCTTTTTGCATTGGCGCGGGCATGACAGTCATGCTAGTTGGCGCAGGTTGGCAGTTTATAAGTCGTGCCATCCCCTGTCTGGCGCAGATTACAGCCAGACAGTTGCGCCATTTCCTGTAAGTGCTATGGTTTACCCTTGTTCGGAAGTTTCTTTTGGTCAGTATTTTGCTTCTGGGTTTGTTTTGGATCCTTCTTGAAGTGGTGAGTCTGGTCTTGGTTGGGAGAAATTCTTTGTTTTTTCATTTTCAGGCATTGGCGCTTGTTGTCAGTTAGCAACCTGTGCCAATTAGCCGTTTGCACTAGTTGTCAGTGAGCAAGTCGTGCCAATTTCAGGGTGTATGAAAATTGAGATTTTTTCCCTAAATCCTTCACCAGTGTGTCTTTCCCTTCCGGTCTTTTCACTGTATGAGCATAGATTACATCGCTCATTGTTTGAAATGTCTTCTTTCCATGATTGTTTGATGTAAAAGGGAATGAATGCCTTGTTTTGATCTCTTGCTTTGGAAGTCCTCTTTGTGTTTGACCTCATATGTCTTGTCGCCTTTTGAGGGATTTCGTGACAAAGTGTTTGAAAAAATGATTGCATTCTTAGTGTTTGTTTACATCTCTTTTGCATTCATCCTTCATTAAGAAGTTTTGCGTTCTTTTAGTTTTCGTTTCAAAGTTTTCTTTTCATGCATTAGATCACATTGCATTGAAGAGTGTTTTTGAGATTTATCAGTGAACTTAGATCACATTGTTTAATGATTGAAAACTAGAAGTCGCTTTGAGTGCATTCTCTTTCATTAAAAGCATGCATTAAGTAGATTATCATTTCATCGAAATATGTATTGAGTGCATTCTTATCATTTGGAAAGAAAAAGGAAATTGTGCATAGATTACAATTGCATAGTTTTCGAAAAAGAGAATTTTGCATAGATTACATTGCATTATTCGCATCGTTGAATGTTTGAGAATACTTTTGGATAGTGAAAGTCATCTAGTTTGAAAAAATTTCGTTTTCAGTGTTGTTGTTTGTTGCATCATTGTTTGAAAATCTTCCCTTAACTAGATAGCATTCATCGAATGGAAAAGTTTTCTTTTCTCATGTAGATGCATATAGGAGATTGTCATATGACATACGGTAGGGCCTGAAAACTGAAACGTAATTGAAGATAAACATTAAAATTTACTCAATTTACACTAAGGCAGCATTGAAATCTAACAAAACATATTTAGAGGTCTAGGCTAGAGACGTGTTCCGGCGTCTTAAAACCTAGTAGCTATCGTTTGCCTCTTGGGCTTTAGATAGCACTAGTACGGACTTGTGCTCCCCGTACCGTCGCGTATATAAAGGGAGACCCCACTAGGTTTCAATCCTTTATCCATAGGAAGGAAGCCCCAGTTACGCCTTTTATGACATAGGACACAACATTCGGGGGAGGAGATTGCACACTTACTTACATAGGAAAGCCAACAATTGATGAGTCTCCTATACCAATAGGTATCATTTTTCATGATTGTCTTGATTGAACTATGCAATATGTTCAAACCTTTTTCTTGAGCAAAGGTGTTCCATATTCTTGAAAAACCAAAAAATCAAAAAATTTAAAAAATGTAAAGAGGGTATACCCTAAACGAAAAATCAAAGGGTAAGAAAAATAAATTGGTCAAGAAAATGAAAGAAATGAACCCCAAGCAAAAAATAGACCAAGGAAAGTGTGCAAATCCAAATGCCACTACTATTTTATTTTTGTAATAAAGCAATTGTGTGCAGCTTGTCAAACTTTTGCCACAATTTATGAAGAGTCAAACTGTTTAAACTTGACTCATTCATGTTTCAATTTCATGTTGTAGAATAAAGAATAAATATCTGACCAAACAGTTTAATCTTGGCAGATAAGTAGATAGGTAGAGTTGATAAAAGGTGCTCAACAGTTTAATCTGAGCCCTTGGATGTAATAAGGGTAGAAATAGATAGATTTATCATGTAAAAAGAAAAGATTGAAAAGGGTTTGCAAGTCTAAATGCACCCTAATAAAGAAGAAAAAATGGTAGTAGTAGATAGAGTAGGTAGATGATGTTGCAAAGTTTTATCTGATGAGTGATTCTGCTAAATGTCTTTGATCCTTTACTTTCATCACAAATACTGAAGCAGGAAATACACTGGAAAATCACAGCAAGCAAAGTCAAAATCATTAACTTCCCTCATCACTTTCCCCTTTAAAGTTTTACTAATTTCCCCCAAAGTACTAGGGTACTTGGAGATCAAAGGGGCTCAAGGCATTTCCTTGACTTTTGGAGGGACCAGACCCTCGGCCTAAATGATCAAAAAGACCCAAGTACTTGAGATAATTCATCATTATAATCATTCATCTTTAACCTTTTCCTAAGTAAAATCTCATTTTGCTTAGGAAAAATATGCAAAATTCCACAAAAATCCCTCAAAATAACTTACTATTCTAAGTTTAAGTGTTGAAGATGAGATATTGCAATTTACTTCAGAAATTGTCACTTTCTTAGATGAGCAAAGTGTTTTGAGTTCCCTTGTCCCTTTGTCATATTAATGTTTAACTCTAGTTACTAAATCCCTAGTGGAAATGCCCTATCCTAAGTATATAACTCCTTTTATATAAATATCCGAAAACCCCTCTATTATAAAGTTTAGTCGAAGTATTTATTTTCCCCGTGTATTCAAATAAAAACCCACTATACAAGCCCTTCGGTTAAATATATCGTTATACTATAGTCCCGCTCCTATGATAAATTAATTACATCGATTAATTTATCATATAATAAAAGAAAAAACATATATACGAAAAACTTTAAACATATGATTTATGTGTTTAACACAAAAATATAGATAAAACCCGAAGTTTTACTTTTAAAAACCAAAACTTCGGAAAATCCCCTATGCCACCGTGGCCCATCCACCTGGCATTCCACCCGACGTTTCAAACACAATTAAAACCCCGCCGCGACCCCTCTTTCCATTATACTATGGGATTAATTAATTATTAGAATTAATTAATAACCAACTACCTCCACCAATCAACTCCCGCCCGAGGTGATTAATTAACGATAAATATGTTGGGCCCGCACCATTTAACTTCCCACCATCTCCCCGTCATTTCAACCGTCGGATCGCCCCTCCAAAGATCAACGCTCCTCGGCAATTCCGCTACCCATCCTTTGTCAGAGCTTTAATGCGCGGGGACTTGGTGGTATTTGACTAGTCTCCCGTCCACGTGTCGATACTCTAATGGAATCGCTGCCCGCTCGTTCAATACCATCTTTGTCCATAAGCGGTGCGGGGACTAACCGCTTACCGCCCGGCCCCCCTGCCCCACGTCAGCCCGTACCAAAGTGACGTCACTCCTCGAAAAACTAAAAACCCCTCTTTTGACTTTGGGAATAAAACAAAATTTCGTGTTTTTATGTTATTTTCACCATTTGAACGCGACTGTGCTTTCCGCTACGAATTTCAAATTTCCACTGAAATCCACTGTTCAATTCGATTTCGCTCCAGATTTCCGCCAGACCTGTGTTCAAGCATCCTCCTGCTACCGCCTGATACCTGTTAAAAGCCAGCTTTCCTCCAAGAACAGGTATTTATCCTATAGCGCTTCGAACTTCAAGAGAAAGTCTGTTTTCCTTGTTTTCCACTGAATTAGTGATTAAAACTTATCACTGAGATCATTCCCTGAGGTTTTAAAACTGTGAATTGTTCCCCTGAAACTGCAATTGTGTTAATTTCCTTCATTTAAATTGAAATTGCACCCGGCCTGTGAAGAAAACCCAGAAACTTCCGTTTTGAATCCACAAGAACCAAAATGGAAGCCCCGGCAGCCTTGAATGTGACTCCACTGAATGCCCCCCACAGAGAGTTAGAATATTTGCCTTTAGTAGATAAAAATTTCCAGATTAAAGACTTGCATTTTGATGAAAGTCCCCTTCTGAGTTATTGTCGCTGCAGAGACGAGTACTCGAAGGGGCAAGATCTCATTGGGTTGTGGGAATCCAATCTCCCGAGATATCTCATCCCCTCAGTCATTAATTTCCCAGAAATTATCCACTATTGCCATTCTAACTATGATTCCACTCAGAGAGCTGTAATATCCCCTGACCAGAGTGTTCTTTTCCCCGTTACTCCCTAGGCTATCAATGCAATGCTACATTTTGAACCAGACCAAGAATTATCACCTTTGTCTATGGAAGAACTGATTGAAAAATCTAATAAATTGACCCCAGAAAAATTGAAGTCCATTGGCCAGAATTTCATGTTGCCTGAACACCAACCTCAGGGCCCTCCTCCCTATGGTTTTTATTATTTCAATAAGTTGGGGAGGCTCATCCTAAATATGATATCTTTTGTCTTGGGTTTCAACACCAGTGAATATGTTGATGAGATAACCCTGGTTTTGCTGTTTATTTTTACTCCTGGGCAACCTCCTGAAGTTAAATATGACTTTGCCTCCTTCATAGCCAATAAGATCCATGATCAGTTCATGAGGCTAGATGATGAGAAAGTTTTCAAATATTCCTCAGTTATTTATCATCTCATTATCTTCTATCAATCAGAAAAGTTCCCTTTCCCTGTTAAAAAGCTTGATGTCAAGGGAAACCCTACGTCAGTTATATTTTGGTCTCCCATAATTCATTCTTCCTATAAGTCTCCATATTCCTATACTGAGTTCATCGATCTTTTTGTATATCCTGCAACTACCTTGTTGACAGGAATCCCTCCTCCAAGGCTCAGTAATGAAATCAAGAAGACCTTGCAGCTTTCAAGGACTTATAAAGTTGGAGATTGGTAGTTATATCAAAACCATTCAGTCATCAGAATTTATGGATGTGAATTACCTCCATTCAAGTTGCCAAGATATGTGCCCATGAGAATTTTTGCCTTGGAATATTTCAGGCAAATGAATAATTCAGATGTGATCCATTTTTGTAGTGTGAAGAAGAAAGCCCAACTAAGGATCAAAAGTCAATTAGGTCCTTTCATCTGCAACTCTAGGGAGGCCGAGCGAGAAGCAAAGAACATACTGCAAAACCATTGCAAGTTCCAAAGAAGTTTTCGTTGGGTTCCCTATGACCCATTTGGTTTTATCTGTGAAAAGAGATTAAAGAACAAGTCATCCCCTTACATACACCACAAGATTCCTCAAATAGAACAATATGCCAACCAAGATGAATGGGTTGAAGAAACACTAGTTGAAGAAGAAAGTGAAGAAGAAAAAATGAACAGAATGATGAAAGATTTTGAGAAGGAGTATGACCTAGAATCTTGTGGTCAAGTGCAGGTACCCCACATTGGCACTTCTTCAGCAGTAAATCTACAGCAGACATTACAGGAAGGCAGTTCATCAGTGGCAACAGAATCAAAAGGCAAAGGAAAGGAACCTGAAATACAAGTTATTGAAACTTTAGTCATGGCAGAGAAACCTCAAACTTCCAGAGCACCAGATCAATCACAGGTTTCTCCCACTCAGGTAAATCATCCACAAGTTCCAGAATTACAAACTCCATCCAATGTGGAAATAGGAAAGAAAAGGCAGGTTCCAGATACTACTCCTCCTAAAGAGTCCTCAAAGCTACATCAAGCCAAAAAACAGAAACCAGATCCACTTCCAGATGTGGAAATCATAGATGAGACATTTGATGATGGAAGGGAAGACAGTCAACTAACTGGCACAGTTAGTGAAACAAACACAGGACAGAAAGGAAAAGCTTTGCAAAAGCAGTTAAGTACTGAGGTATCCTCTTTTAGACCACCAAAGACAGATACAGGGGATATAAAAAGAACCTTCATCAATATAAAGGAAAAGAATGATCCATTAAGAATGAAGGTATATGATCAATATTTGAAAATGGCTCCACATAATCAGGAGAGGTTGATGTCAGCATTTGACATTTCACAAGGCAAAATGATGATGAGCCACTTCAAGTCAAAGGTGCCAGTCAGCAGCTGATTATATTAGAACAAATTTTGAGGTCCTGGCAAAGGACATTCACCCTTTAGACCAGATTGAGCTGCACAAACAAACCGGGGAAATGGTGTATTCCACTCTGACTAATAAGGCCATGGCAGCCCTAACGCTGCAAGATTCTTTAAATAACACAAGTGCCCAATTGCAAATTGAAAAAGCCTCTTCTCAGGCCAAAGATAACAGAATAAAGTCTTTGGAAGACATAATCATCAGCTTGGGTCACAACCCCAAAGATATTAAAAGCATTGAGGCACTAATAAAGAAGAAAGATGATGACATAGCTGCACTAAGAAAGCAGCTAAAATTGCCAGCCTCTAGGCACCCCCAGACCCAAGAAATTTTAAAGGGGAATTCACAAGAAGAGGTAATGGAGTTGCTCTTAAAGGTCACTGAGCAACTAAGTGAAACTGAGAAGGAATTGGAACAAGCTTTACAGGAAAAGGAAGCTATCATGCAGGCATCCACTACAGAAGCTGCTACAACCACAGGTATTACAACAACAGGTCAGCAAACACAGCCAGCCCAGGTAAACACTTCTGGTTTAAGTTCTGATGAGTTGATAAAACAAATGGAAAGCTTACAATTAAGAGTCACAGAACTTCAAACCACAAAGTTACAATTAGTATATATGGAGCAGAAGTATGATACATCTAAGAAGACAGTTGCTGATAATACCAGGGAAATAAAAAGATTGGACAGATTAGTTAAGGCTTTAGAAAAAGATCTTTCATTAGAAAAGCCTTTGAAGGAAATAAATGAAATTCTTTGGGGTAATATAATTGAATTAATAAAAAGTATTTGGCCCTCTATTCAAGCAATTTTTGAGCAAAATGACTTGATTAAAATAGCTCAGGAAGAAATAAATAGAACAAGAGATGAACTAAGAGGTAGACCTGAGCAGGCCAATCAACTTATTCAATTTTTGAACACCCGAACAAAACAACAGCTTGCAAGACTAGGAATTGAAGACAGGACCGACACTATTTTGATGATAAAAAGAGTTTTCATTAAAAGAACTTTTATGCAGAATTTAGAAAGGAAGTGTGCAGATATTTTGGATGATATTAATGCTTTCAGAGAAAAATTTCAAGGCTTGTTGGACAGTGGGTTACCCAGTCCAATGCTCTCAGAGGACCAAATAATGGAACTGGAAACCTATATCAAGAAAATAAATATACATGCTCAGAACGTAACTGCTCGTTCCACCAGTTTGCCAGAAGCAACGTTGCCAACAGGAAGAAATCTATATGACCGGTTGAGGAATTTATTTCATCTTGAACATGAAATAAAGTATTTGTTTCCTGATGAGCCCACTTTTTACAAACTCACAGAGGCCGATGAGACATTGAGAAAACTTAAAAGGACTATAATACTAGATGATCAATGGTGGAAAGACCTATTGGAAATTCTATGAAAATTATCTTCAGGATGAGAATTTTATCTTTTTACTATTATGTGAAAGATAAAAATGAGCACAGATGAAAGAGTATCAGTTGAACAGGTTGAAGAGTATCCGTAAAGACAAAGAGTATCAAACAAGCCAAAGAAATTACTCCAAGGGACAGCACCGAGCCCTATTTTAGCACTTACCTCTAGCACATCAGCAAAATGAGGAAACAACACATCAGCAGTTACTTATTATTCTATCTACGAGACTATTTGTCTCCTGTTTATTTGTAAATTACTCCTTAGTCACCCTAGATTATTGGCTAAGTTAGTGTGAGATTTTTTCAATTATTTCTTGTATAAATAAACCCTCAAAGAGAGTATTGAGGGTGGATTCTATTACTTTGCTGTAACATTGAGATTTTCGGAATAAAAGCATTTTGGAGAAATTTATTCGTGGCTTATTGGATGACGATTTGAAGCTCAGGACTTTTTGCAGGATTCATGTGTTGGACTGCAGTTCAATAAGTCTTTCTACCCTTTGTCTTAAGTTTTATATTAGTTTATAATATCATTATGTCCATTTCTGAATAATTTACATAAAGGATTGAATCAGAATTTACTTAATTGTACTATGATTTCAGATGTGATTGTTCTTAATGTTTTCCTCTAAATTAGTTATAAGCATGAATTCTTAAATGCTCTTGCTTTGCTAATTTAAACATTGTTGATTACTATAATAAAGAATTCTTCATTGCTCTTTATTTGTAGTCATCTCATTTCTTTCTTTTGAACATGGTGAAAGATTCTTAGCTTCCTTTCATCCCTTCAAAATCATCCCATCCACTTTAAATTTTAAGGATTGTTCTCTGTCTAGCTACCTTGCCCTATAAAGCCATCTTGTGTGTAGAATAGAAATCCAGTAAAACCATCTTTTGACTCCATAGCCCAATGGACTGAAAACTTTCAACCTTGCCCTTAGTTTGTGAATTCCACCATTTTTCAAAACAAACTCTTGGATCTATAACTAGCCTAAAACCTTCTAAGAACAAAGATAAATCATAAAGAGAGAGCCCTCTCTGGATGCAGATTGGCTAGATTCTGCATCTAAAAGGTTGGTTTGTGGTTACCTCGGGTATACTTTCCTCTTACACAACTTCTAGGAAAAACTGAGTGATAACATAGTGGCGACCATACTAGGGACCTGAATCATCTTTATTTGTTAATATTGTTCACTTATAAGCTATAGACAGAGTCTGAAGATCAGCCAGGTAGCCTTTGAAATTGCTTTTTCTCTGCAATTGCAAAAGTAAATAAATGTTGCTTCAGTCTATCTCTGATTTAGCTTATGTACTGAACCTTAGTTTCAAAATGTTTAATCAGACTCTCTAGTTTAACGGATCTTTGAGAAAATTTTAATCATACATCATTATTTCTTGAAGAATTTGTAGAAGTTGTATTTATTCTTTCAATTAAAACCAAAAATCCAAAAACACATAGTCTAAGAAAACTGGCTTCAGAAAGGATTCGTCATACTAGGTCAAACCCTGACCCTAATCCACCACCAGTATTTGAAAATCCAAATCTGATTCCTAGAATTCTTAGAAGACAAGGAAGTCAAGAAAGTTCTGAAAGAGGAAGTCAAGAGAGTTCAGGAAGTTCTAGACCACTTTCTAGATCTGCATCTTGTCCTGTGAAAATTATATATATTGATGACATTCCTTTTGATGCATGATTTGAAACATCTTTATTTGTGAATTTTTCTGAAACTGAATTATCCAGATTAGTTCCAGATCCATTGTTCTTTGAAGATTTGCAATACAGATTTGTTTCACATCATCTTGACAGACAATTACAGAACTCTATTCAATCTGAACAAACCTTTGAAGAAAATTCAAACATCTCTGTAATTACTGAAGCATCTCCAAGTTCAGTTAATTTTTCTCAAGCTTTTCAAACACCTGTCACCCCTTCTAATCCTCCATCTCCTCCTGCCAGACCATCAACTCCTGTAACCCCACTATATCTTCCAATGGCCAATAGATACGCCCCTTTACAGTTACCAGCCAACCCTCCTGCTTTGCCCCAAGATTACCAGAGTAAGATCACACCTTTTGATGGATCAGGTACTTACACAGCACAACAACACACCAAAAGGATGACTGATTACTTTGAGTTTTATGAAATTGATACTGATGATGTCCGAATGAGAATTTTCGTTCAGAGTCTTACTGGAGAAGTTAGGACATGGTTTAGGGCCCTTGCTCCAAATAGTATTGCTGATTTACCAGCTTTATATAGGGCATTTTTGAACCGATGGGAGAAGAAGAAAGATCCTCTTCAGATCCTGTCAGAATTTGAAAAATTAAGAAGAAGACCTAACGAAACAGTACAAGATTACATCATTAGATTCAATGAAGCATATAACGCAGTTCCTCAAAACCTTAGACCCCCACCTAACTCTGTATTGGTTAAATTTCCAGATGGTTTTGACTCTGACATAGCTTATTCACTCAGGGAAAGAGCCCCTCAAACCTTAGAGGAAATGCAAAGCATAGTGGTTAGTGTAGAAGCAAATCTGATAGAAAAACGAGCCAGAGCAAGAGCAGAAAGAAGAATGCCTATGAATGAAGAACCTTCAGCTTTTGAAAAGAAGCTGGATGCAATCATTAAAGGTATGGAAAGATTAGGAGACAGAGTGGAGACCATTGAAAGAAAGTCTTCTAGTGATAACCAGAATGTTGCAAGAAACCCAAACTTTAGGAGAAATCTGAATCAAAATATTGGAAAGAATGTCCCTGATCAAAACATTAGGCCACCTTTCCAAGAAAACTTTGTTGAAGGTTCAACTTCTGAAGAACCTACAGAAGACGTAGAAATAAACAATGTAACTGATGACAAAAATGAACCAGAAGTCTTCCTATCCCAAGATGATCAAGAGAATCACATCCTTGAAACATTCCAAACTCATTCAGGTGAGACTTTTGATTTTAAGGAAGGCTATGACACAGCAATTTATGAAGTCCATAAACAGTATAATTTGAGAAGTAGACGGATTGATGTGCCAGAGAATAGCAAACAGAAAAATGCAAAACAAAATGTCAAAGGTAAAGTTAACATTCCCCCTGTACAAAACATTCCCCAAGTACAAATTCTGTCTAGGATAACTCCCAACCCTTCAAATCCAATAATTGAAGATGTCTCTGACAACCAACCAAACAATAAACAACAATCTAATACTTTTCCTCCTGTGGGAAATGTAGAAGAAACAATAGAAGTTAGTTCAGATACCCCTTCAAAACAAAATTTCATTCATGAAAAAGAGAAAAACATTGAAGACCCAAAAAATAGAGAAAACACAACTGTGCAAAACACTAAAACTCAAACAGAAAAACCTTTCAATCTAGAGGCTGAAATAGGCAAACTAAAGATAGCTTTTCCTTTATCAGAATTGGCTAAACATGATGTCTATAGAAGTCAAATTACCAAGTCCCTAAACATTAACATTACCGGATTGGATGATTCAGTAAATATTCTTGATGATCAACCCAAACTTCTTTTTGGCCTCGAGGTAAATGGCAAACCAGAAAGTGGAGGAACTCCTCCATTTTATGTTAGCCTGAATGTTCATGACAAGATACTCCATAATGCAATGCTTGATTCTGGAGCATCTCATAATTTGATGCCAAAAGAAGTAATGGAAAGATTAAATCTAGATATTACCAGACCGTACAAAGATTTGTTTTCATTTGATTTTAGTCAGGTAAAATGTTTAGGTTTGATCAAAGATTTGTGTGTTACTTTGGTACAATACCCTGCTAAGTCTGTTTTAATGGACATAGTAGTGGCTGATATTCCACCTAAATATGGTATGTTATTGTCTAGATCTTGGGGTGCTAAACTTGGAGGGTCTATTCAACTAGACATGTCATATGCAACTATTTCAGTATTCGGTCAGCCTAAAAGATTATATAGAGAAACCTTGATGAAGTACTTAGTCAATAGCCATGAGAAGCCTGAAAACTTCCTTGTTTACTCTATACATTCTGATATGGATTCTTTTATTTTATACAATGCTGAGTTGGATCTTCCTACTGAAATAGAAGCTCCGGAATTGGAAACCATAAACAAAACCACTGTTAAAATTGAAGAAATTTCTGAAAACAAGGAAACACCAATCGATCAAGAAATACCAGAAGAAACTAAACAACTAGCTCCTGTCAAGAAACATTTTAAAACAATTGATGAAGATTATGAACATGAAATTCTATGGCATTTAGAGTTTGATGGCTCAGTAAACAAATTAGGGGCAGGAGCTGGGATTTGGTTACATAATGTTGAGAATAATCATGCGGAGGGTCATGCTTATAGGTTGAATTTCAAATGCACTAACAACATGGCAGAGTACGAAGCTCTTTTATTAGGGCTTAAACATGTCAAGAAGTTAGGAGCTATTAGGGTATCAATCATAGGAGATTTCGAACTAATTATTCAACAGATTAAAGGAGAATGTTCAACAAAAGACATGAGATTGAAACAATACAGAGAAACAGTTGTGGAAATTCTCAACACATTTCTACAAGCTCAACTTGCCAAGATTCCCAGGAAACAAAATTTGCATGCCCACAGCCTTGCAATGTTTGCTAGTACATGCAAGTTATCTTTTGATCCTAATCATCAGTTTTCAGCTGAGATTAGACATAGGCCGGCTATACCAGACAATCTTTTGAATTGGCAAGTATTTGTTAATAACAATCAAATCAATAGTTTTTTGACACTTCAAAATGAGTTTTCTAACTGTAATATAGATGAAGACACAACTATTGATGAATTTGATCAAGAAAAAGAACAAAAAATAGAGATTTCAAGAGAAAATGCAATTCATATGCTGCACCCAACCACATTCACAGAAAAAGACATGCAGAACTTGAAACATATGGAATCTGATGAGATAATAGAAGATGAAACAGAAATCATCAATTTAAAAGATAATCATTTGCCCAAAGGATTAACTCCTTTGGAAGATCTGTTTGACTCAAATGATATTCCATTCAGACCTAAAATGGAACCTGTTAAGGCTGATATGGAAGAATGCAACTTAGGAACCCCAGAAAATCCCAAAATGGTTAAGTTGTCCAAATCTCTTCCAAAAGATCAAAAGGTCAAATATGTTGAACTATTGAAAGAATTCCAGGATGTTTTTGCCTGGAGTTATGAAGATCTGAAATCTTATGATACATCCATCATTCAACATACTATACCTTTGAAACCAGATCAAAAACCTTTCAAACAAAAGCTTAGAAGAATAAATCATGTTTTATTACCTTCAATTGAAAAGGAAATTAAAAGAATGTTTGAAGCAGGGATTATAGCTCCTATCAGATTCTCAGAATGGGTTTCTAACCTGGTACCAACAAGGAAGAACACTGGGGAAATTAGACTGTGTGTCGATCTAAGAAATTTGAATAAAGTTTCTTTAAAAGATAACTATCCTTTACCAAAAATGGACCATATTCTACAAAGGGTAGTAGGATCTTCTAGGATATCTCTACTGGATGGATTTTCAGGGTACAACCAGATTCTGGTTCATCCTGATGATCAGGATAAAACGACATTCACTACACCATGGGGTACGTTTAAATATGTCAAAATGCCATTTGGGCTCAAGAATGCAGGAGCTACATTTCAAAGAGCAATGGACATTGCTTTTGCTAAAGAAATACATGATTTTCTAGTTATTTATCTAGATGATTTGACTGTTTTTTCTAAAACAGATCAAGAACATTTAGATCATTTAAGACAAGTATTTATAAAATGCAGAAAATATGGGATTTCTTTAAACCCTAAAAAGTCATTGTTTGGTTTGGAAGAAGGAAAGCTTTTAGGTCATATTATTTCTAAAGATGGCATTAGGATTGATCCAGAAAGAATACAAGCAATTTTACAGATACCTCATCCTAGAAACATAAAAGAGTTGCAAGCATTCATAGGAAAAATTAATTTCTTGAGAAGATTTATTTCTAGTTTAGTTGAATTGCTTAGGTTGCTTACTAACATGTTGAGGAAAGATTCAAGCATTGACTGGACTGTAGAAGCCAAACAATCATTTGAGGAAATTAAAATGGCTTTAACAAGAACACCAGTTCTTACCAGTCCTAAATTTGACAGAGATTTCATTATTTTTTCATTTGCTTCTGAACACACAGTTGCAGCTATTTTACTTCAAAAAGATGATCAAGGGTGTGAAAAACCAATAGCATTTTTTAGTAAAGCACTTAGGGATGCATCTTTGAAATACAATATTATGAAAAAACAGGCATTTTCATTGGTAAAAGCAATTAAAGATTTCAGAGTCTACATATTATATTCTCATGTGATAGCTTATGTGCCTAATGCTGTAGTTAAAGATATTTTGACTCAAGATGGCATTGAAGGTAAAAGAGAAAAGTGGATAGCTACCATTCTAGAATATGATATTGAGATTAAACCAACAAAACTCATAAAAGGTCAAGGCTTGGCACAACTCATGACTGAAACTAATTGCCAAGCCTTAGACATTAACGAACTGGATGACGAACAGGAGATGGCGACTTCACAGATCAGTCAAGCTTTCTTAGATTCACCCTGGTACACTGATATCATTAATGTTTTATTAAACCTGCAAGCTCCTCCAGGGTTGTCCAGAACGAAAAGAAGATTCTTGAAAATGACATCTTTGAAATATTGTATTTTAGATGGCACTCTATTTTGGAAAAATCATGAAGGGATCTTATTGAATTGTCTATTAAAAGATGAAACTGATAAAGTTCTTAATGAATTTCATGCAGGGGATTGTGGAGGACATCTCTACTGGAAATCAACTACAGACAAAATCTTAAGGGCTGGTTTTTACTGGCCAACTTTATTTTCTGATATTAAGAAATTTGTAACAACTTGTCATAAGTGTCAGATCTTTGAGGGTAAAAGAAAGTTGTTACCTTTGCCCTTAAAACCAGTTTCCACAGAAAGACCTTTTCAACAATGGGGATTAGATTTTATTGGAGAAATCCATCCCCCTTCTTCAGGGCAACATAGATGGATTTTAACTGCCACAGACTACTTCACTAAATGGATTGAAGCCATCCCATGTAGACAGGCCAATGATTCTGTAATCATAGGGTTTTTAGAAACAAATATACTTTCAAGATTTGGCTGTCCAAAAAAGATTATAACAGACAATGCTGCTGCATTTAAATCAAAGAAAATGATTAGTTTCTGCAATAAATATCATATTACTTTAGGCCATTCAACAGCCTATTACCCTCAGGGTAATGGATTAGCAGAATCCTCCAATAAAAGCCTGATTAATATCATTAAGAAATTATTGGAAGAAAATAAAAAGAATTGGCACAAGAAACTGACCAATGCATTGTGGGCAGACAGACTTACAACTAAGAAATCAATTGGGACTAGTCCATATGAATTAGTTTATGGCCTTGAAGCAAAATTCCCATCATCTTTAGGAATTCCTGTTATGAAATTACTTCAAGAGGCTCAAGTGGAACCAAATGACATTCAAAGAAGAATTAATCAAACAATCCACTTGCAGCAAACCAGGGAAGAGGTATACCAAAGATCTCAAGTCTTGCAGGAAAAGCTAAAGAAAATGTTTGATAAAAGGACTAAAGCAGAGGATTTTCAATTAGGAGACAAAGTCCTAAGATGGGATTCTAGAAGAGAAGAAAAAGGGAAACATGGGAAATTTGATTTCTTGTGGAAAGGGCCTTACATCATACATGCCTTGCAAGGAAACAACACATACTTTTTGAATAATTTGGAAAATTCAGAAGCTGAAGAAGGACCAGTCAATGGTCGAATGCTAAAGCATTATTTTGATCCTATCTACTAGGATGTTTTGATTTTTCTAACTTGTACATAATATATCCTTTTCTAATGCAGTTTTGATTGGATGGTGACTTCTTGGAGTTGAAGCCCGAAGTGAAGGCCCTAAGCTTCAAAAGTTTCACTATCATATGTACAATAAAGCTACCAGAAGAAGGAGATTATATATTTCAGTTTGAAGACATGTTGAGGCAACTGACCTGCTGTTCTTGACTTTTCACAAGGAAAAGCCATCCCCAAGTGGAGCCAGTGTTAGTCTCCTATACCAATAGGTATCATTTTTCATGATTGTCTTGATTGAACTATGGAATATGTTCAAACCTTTTTCTTGAGCAAAGGTGTTCCATATTCTTGAAAAACCAAAAAATTTAAAAAATGTAAAGAGGGTATACCCTAAATGAAAAATCAAAGGGTAAGAAAAATAAAATGGTCAAAAAAGTGAAAGAAATGAACCCCAAAAAAAAAATAGACCAAGGAAAGTGTGAAAATCCAAATGCCACTACTATTTCATTTTTGTAATAAAGTAATTGTGTGCAGCTTGTCAAACTTTGCCACAATTTATGAAGGGTCAAACTGTTTAAACTTGACTTATTCATATTTCAATTTCATGTTATAGAATAGAGAATAAATATCTGACCAAACAGTTTAATATTGGCAGATAAGTAGATAGGTAGAGTTGATAAAAGGTGCTCAACAGCTTAATCTGAGCCCTTAGATGTAATAAGGGTAGAATTAGATAGATTTTCCTTGTAAAAAGAAAAAAGATTGATAAGGGTTTGCAAGTCTAAATGCACCCTAATAAAGAAGAGAAAATGGTAGTAGTAGATAGAGTAGGTAGATGGTGTTGCAAAGTTTTATCTGATGAATGATGCTGCTACATGTTTTGATCCTTTACTTTCATCACAAATACTGAAGCAGGAAATACACTGGAAAATCACAGCAAGCAAAGTCAAAATCATTAACTTCCCTCATCACTTTCCCCTTAAAGTTTTACTAATTTCCCCCAAAGTACTAGGGTATTTGGAGATCAAAGGGGCTCAAGGCATTTCCTTGAATTTTGGAGGGACCGGACCCTTGGCCTAATGATCAAAAAGACCTAAGTACTTGAGATAATTCATCATTATAATCATTCATCTTTAACCTTTTCCTAAGTAAAATCTCATTTTGCTTAGGAAAATTATGCAAAATTCCATAAAAATCCCTCAAAATAACTTATTATTCTAAGTTTAAGTGTTGAAGATGAGATATTGCAATTTACTTCAGAAATTGTCACTTTCTTAGATGAGAAAAGTGTTTTGAGTTCCCTTGTCCCTTTGTCATATTAATGTTTAACTCTAGTTACTAAATCCCTAGTGAAAATGCCTTATCCTAAGTATATAATTCCTTTTAAATTAATATCCCAAAAAAAACCCCTCTATTATGTTTTAACCAAAGTATTTACTTCCCAAATATTCATTAAAAACCCGCTTCATACACCCTTTGGTTAAATATATCCTTATATCATAGTCCCGCCCCTATGGTAATTAAATAATGTTTTTCTATTACCATATAAATAGAAATATCGAAATAACGTTTAAACATATAATTATATATGTTTAACACAAAAAGAATAAACCCGAAGTTTTATTTTTTAAAAACCAAAACTTCGGAAAAGCCCCTATGCCACCGTGGCCCATCCACCTGGCATTCCAACCGACGTTTCAACCACAATTGAAACCCCGCCGCGACCCCTCTTTCCATTATACTATGGGATTAATTAATTATTAGAATTAATTAATAACCAACTACCTCCACCAATCAACTCCCGCCCGGGGTGATTAATTAACGATAAATATGTTGGGCCCGCACCATTTAACTTCCCACCATCTCCCCGTCATTTCAACCGTCGGATCGCCTTTCCACAGATCAACGCCCCGTATCAATTCCGCTACCCGTCCCTGGTCAGCACATTAACGCGCGGGGGGTTGGTGGTATTTGACCAGTCCTCCGTCCACGTGTCTTAAGTTTTATATCAGTTTATAATATCATTATGTCCATTTCTGAATAATTTACATAAAGAATTGAACCAGAATTTACTTAATTGTACTCTGATTTCAGATGTGATTGTTCTTGATGTTTTCCTCTAAATTGGTTATAAGCATGAATTCTTAAATTCTCTTGCTTTGCTAATTTAAACATTGTTGATTACTATAATAAAGAATTCTTCATTGCTCTTTGTTTGTAGTCATCTCATTTCTTTCTTTTGAACATGGTGAAAGATTCTTAGCTGCCTTTCATCCCTTCAAAATCATCCCATCCACTTTAAATTTCAAGGATTGTTCTCTGTCTAGCTACCTTGCCCTGTAAAGCCATCTTGTGTGTAGAATAGAAATCCAGTAAAGCCATCCTTTGACTCCATAGCCCAATGGACTGAAAACTTTCAACCTTGCCCTTAGTTTGTGAATTCCACCATTTTTCAAAACAAACTCTTGGATCTATAACTAGCCTAAAACCTTCTAAGAACAAAGATAAATCATAAAGAGATAGCCCTCTCTGGATGCAGATTGGCTAGATTCTGCATCTGAAGGTTGGTTTGTGGTTACCTCGGGTATACTTTCCTCTTACACAACTTCTAGGAAAACCTGAGTGATAACACTTGGTTGATTTCTCTTTCATTTTGAAACCAAGGTGTATATTGCAGTTCACGGTTATTTGGTACACCCTTTGCCTAGTATTCATGAGTAGTCATTTGATCTTTTCTGACTCCTTAAATTTGAAAGGATCACCAAGCGCTTGTCCTTTCATGCTTGCTTCAAAATTGAAAGAGATAGAGTCACTTTTCATCGTTTCTCGACTCTTAAAACATGAAACGGTGAAGTTTCTAATTTTCAATGTGGTAAAATAAATCACCCGCGATCACATACCGTTAGATTTTGCTTGTTAGCCGTTTGATTGTGCCTTGGTTTTTTAGCCGTGTGCGTTTTTTTGAGTTTTGATGGAAACTTTTCGAGTTTACAAACAAAGAATCCTGCGAAGGCAATCTGATCATTTCCTCCTTTTGGAAATGTTGGGTACTCCTTATATGGCAACGTTGTCCCTTCCTGGGTTAACTGTTGGGTTGCTTGTTTGGTTGTTTTCAACCTCTGTGGTCTCGAATGTCTCGGCTACTGTTCAATCAGTTCCTCTGCCTGAACAACATCATGTTGATTCTAGGGTGTACCTCTCCCCTTCTTCACCTATTTATGTGTCCTCCTCTTCTACTTCGCTTGGTGAAAGTCTGGATTCGAATAACCAGGTGGCTAAGAAGAAGAAGAAGAAGACAAAGAAGAAGAAGTCTGATAAGCGAGAGGTTAAGTGCAGCTACTGCTTCTAAAACATCTCCTCTTGATAAACCTTCCGACCCTCCCCGGAAAGTCAAATTCCCTTGCATGTTGTGCACAGGAGACCATCTTCTTCAAGACTGCCCTGGCATTCCCACGGTGCTTGAAGCATGGTCCAACAGTCACCCACCGTTGTCTTTGGCTGCCAGGAGTCAGGTTGGGGGCACATCTCTAGCTAGTTCTGGTAAGGCTCCTAAAAAGTAGGGTAAGATTACCAATCCATGTAATTTGTGTGGGTCGAGATGGAGCGCAAGACCCTGGATTTCTGTCTGTTACAATCCAGGCTGCGATTTTGTGGATTATTGTGATTAGTTACATGACTCACTGATTGGATGGCTGCGACCATACCTGAGTCTATTTATCGGTCCTCACTGGATGGTTGCGCCCATGCCTTGGATCTGGATTATTGTATACTCTGTTATGGATGGCTGCACCCATACCACACATATATATCATGTATTTGAGATATCAGTTGTACTTCGCTCCGCAGGTTTTCCGACGGCAGTGTTTTCAGTTGGACATGTTCTCATAAAGAATTTCACCCCTCTCTCTCTCTCGGGCCTCATGCTTTAGGGGGCATCTGTTACACAGCAATTTGTCACCGTCCCTGCAATCCCCATCTCGCACATTGGAGGGCTTATTCCGTGACCTGTGAGCAGTGACATAGCCTAAAAACACTTGCATGACATCCCTCTGAACATGAGCTTTCATTGCCCTGAAGACATCTCCTTGAGAAAAACCCTAAAAACACCCCTTTTTGCATTGGCGTGGGCAGCCAGTTCAGTACCCGCGCCAATGGGGGAAATCCTTCAAAGAGGGCACACCAATTGGCGCTCTGTCTCAGAGTCGCACTCGCGCCAGCCATCTTAAGGAATGTTTTTTAAAAATAAATGGTGGAAGTTTCGTCCTAACAAATTCCTGGACTGATATCTATCTTGAGTTGGGAGGTTTGGCTACGGATTTACATAGAGAGGAAGTGGTTTTCCACCTCTCATGGAAGCTTCCCAAATCCCCTTCCTCCATCTATAAAAGCTTGCTCATCTCCTTTGCAAGCTAATCTCCAAGTTCCCAAGAGCTTTCACATCCTTACGCTGTAAGAGCCTTCTTAGTTCCCTTAAAGCCAAATCCAAGCAAGGAGACTATTGCCAAGTATCCGGAGAGAGAGGCTTGTCCCATCCCTGACAGGCTTTATTGAGACATGTTTTGCTGACGACCCGCCGAAGGAGAATGCTGTGTCGAAGCTATGGTTGTATTATTCCTTTGATTCATTAATGATAAGCGACTATTGGTTATGGTTCCACTCTTGTTCTTGATTATGATCATGAGTTATGTCTTCTTTGACTGACATATAGTTGTATATACTGGATTTTATGCTTGCGTTTGTTCTGTTTCTTGCGTGTGCAGGTGTCCGATCACGGAGATTGTGAGGATTGTGATCTGCCAGAGTTGAGGAACGGGGGTACTACCTCTTCTACAAACGACAGCGTTGGATTCCAGGTAAACCTTCATCGCAAGTCGGTTTATTTGCAATTAGGAACCTGCACTGTAGCGTGTTCGATTGTTGCTAGACCCGTTCTGGGCTGCTGCCTGCGCCAATGCAAAAAGGGGTGTTTTTAGGGTTTTTCTCAAGGAGATGTCTTCAGGGCAATGAAATCTCATGTTCAGAGGGATGTCATGCAAGTGTTTTTAGGCTATGTCACTGCTCACAGGTCACGGAATAAGCCCTCCAATGTGCGAGATGGGGATTGCAGGGACGGTGACAAATTGCTGTGTAACAGAAAATTGTTGAAGAGGTTAATCCCCTTTGCGGACAGAGGCGATCCCTACTAGCCCAGAACGGGTCTAGCAACAATCGAACATGCTACAGTGCAGGTTCCTAATTGCAAATAAACTGACTTGCGATGAAGGCTTACCTGGAATCCAATGCTGTCGTTTGTAGAAGAGGTAGTGCTTCCGTTCCTCAGCTCTCGCAGATCACAATCCTCACGATCTCCATGATCGGACACCTGCACACGCAAGAAACAGAACAAACGCAAGCATAAAATCCAGTATATACAACTATATGTCAGTCGAAGAAGACATAACTCATGATCATAATCAAGAACAAGAGTGGAACCATAACCAATAGTCGCTTATCATTAATAAATCAAAGGAGGAATACAACCATAGCTTCGACGCAGCATTCTCCTTCGGCGGGTCATCAACAAAACATGTCTCGATAAAGCCTGTCAAGGATGGGACAAGCCTCTCTTTTCAGATACTTGACAATAGTCTCCTTGCTTGGATTTGGCCTTAAGGGAATCAAGAATGCTCTTGTAGCATAAGGATGTGAAGGCTCTTGGGAACTTGGAGATTAGCTTGCAAAGGAGATGAGCAAGATTTTATAGATGGAGGAAGGGGAGTTGGGATCCCTATAATCATGGGATTGGCCCTATCATCAAGGAAGCTTCCATGAGAGGTGGCAAACCACTTCCTCTCTATGGAAATCCGTAGCCAAACCTCCCAACTCAATATAGATATCAGTCTAGGAATTTGTTAGGACGAAACTTCCGCCATTTATTTTAAAAAAAAATTCCTTAAAATGGCTGGCGCGAGTGTGACTCTGAGACAGAGCGCCAATTGGCGCGCCCTCTTTGAAGGTTTTCCCCCATTGGTGCGGGTACTGAACTGGCTGCCCACGCCAATGCAAAAAGGGGTGTTTTTAGGGTTTTTCTCAAGGAGATGTCTTCAGGGCAATGAAAGCTCATGTTCAGAGGGATGTCATGCAAGTGTTTTTAGGCTATGTCACTGCTCAAAGGTCACAGAATAAGCCCTCCAATGTGCGAGATGGGGATTGCAGGGACGGTGACAAATTGCTGTGTAACAATAACATTGTTCTGCTTGCTTATGAGACCTTCAATTTCTTGTGCAAGTTTTTCAGGTAAACATATTTATCTTTGCACATTGTTTTGTAATAGCCCTAATCATTCATATCTTTCTCTTTGTAGGCTGGGGGAAACTTTCGTGATTGCATTGGAAATTTGATTTCACATGATCCCGACCTTCTAGTTAGATAGATTAGGATTTAGGTTTAGTCATGATTCTTTTGTTGATTCAAGTAGTTTTACTTCCTTGCATTGTCTGCACATGTTTTCCTTACCTTTGTTGCATTTATATTTTGTTTCACACCCTTCATTCACTTCCTTGCAGTCTACAGTTTCCTTTCCATTTGAGTTTTGTTTTTCAGATCTATTTTACAAGTTTGTACTGAATAAGATTTCGTGTGAAATTCATCTCATTTGGGCTCTTAGATAATGTGGAAAAAGGCTAAAATTCAATACTGATGACTAGAAATTCTTGGCTTACCTTTAATATCCTTCTTTATTTGGGCCTAAATATATTAAGAGTCCATGATTCTCTGATGGAAAATACGATTCGTTCCAAATGGAGAGCCTTTACATATCTATTATGCATGTATCCATTATAGGACCGCTCTCCCCTAAATAAAAATTTATATTTTTTGGTTTTAATGTGTTAACTCAGTCAAGTAGATAAGGGAAAGGAGGACAAAATTAAGCAAGAAAATTAATTTTAGAGGTAATATATAAGAGTCTCTACAAAACAAGGAACAACCTCTCCTGCTCGTAAAATAAGTCAAGATTCCTCTTCCACCCTTGGTGAAATAAACATTGATAAAATACCAATATGCATAAAGTAATAAAATAAATAAAGGGTTAAAGAATAGAAAGCCTTCCTGTGTGGAGAGGTGACACAAGCAACTTCGTTGGGGTACTAAATAGGCTCGCTGGAAACGAAGCAACGATTTTGATTCCTTGAACTAACTCCGTCAGGGTACCGAACAAGTTTGATGGTAGCAGGGCAACACTAGAGACGACATTAAAACTCTGACTATCTTAAACTCATGGCACTCATATTCCTACTTCCTAATCGAAACAACTGAAGTTTGACTAGTTTTGTTAATAGTGTGAAGCTGACAAGAGGGACATGAGAGACTACATCTAAAACTAGGCTAAGTAAGGAATTTGGTTTAATCTATAGCATGAGACAATACTTCCTAAAGGCTATACCTTGTACTTAAATTTATACCTAAACAGAGAAGCTAGGGTTCTTCCAATGTGTTGCCAAGTGTTGTAGATTCTACAACACCCTCCAAATTTTTCCCCTCATTCAAATTTTGGAGCCACTTAATCATCATGTGAACTATCACTTTGAGTCATTCAAGTCATGTGTCATCATTTTTTTTTAAGTGTTTAAGTGTTCTCTTATAAGACTAACTATCAAAACTATTTTATTTCATATGCCTAGCACTTGATACCTTCATAACACACTTCTCCTAAGCAGACCTTGCTCACTTTTTGCAGACAGTGGAGTGCAATCCCTCTCAACAATCAGAGCACACACTTGGGAGACAAGAAATCAAACCTCTTGTTGATAGACAATCATTGCATTGTTACCAAATACAATCATTGCAAACTTTTTGCTCACAGTGACTCACAATCCTTGCTAATAGTGACTATACAATCTCTCAAGTCGATGTTGTCACACTTCTTAGTGGAAACCATCTTATTCTTGACTCATAGTTTCCTGACATGCACTGGGAACACTCAAAAATATTGAACCTAATTGCATGTCTACTCTTCCTATATAAATATTCCATCCCGAAGCTCATTTCACACTTATATCTTGCTTTTGAACTCTGCGCACTTTTGAAGCACAAGGAACATCCATCACTCTTGGTTAAAAATGCGCCATCTTTTGAGTGAGTTTCTCAAATGTCATTTTTTATTGCTCTTTCTTTTGCATTTGTATATTTTTCTCTTGCACGTGTCATTGTTTCTCTTACATGTGTCTTTATTGCTTTCTTTCCCATATCTTGTTAAGAACACTTTGGCACATCTTCTAGAGGCACACTTTCTTACACTAATCGAGCCACCATATCACAAGAACATGTGCTGGAAACACATTAGAGAAATGTTGAGGTCTAAAATGGGCCTCATAAGGAATATTATAAAATAATAGTGGAAATAATAAAATAATATTAGATTACATCATCAAATTTTAGAGGGAAAAAAAGAAAAAACTACTTCTTCAACTCATATTTTCAACTTATCTCCCTACTGGTTTACTCAAATTTTGGGCATGATCACTCGTTGGATGCAACATTTAACTCCTCATCCAAGGATCAACCATGTTTCATACTTTTGATGGACCCTTCTACATGAAAAATGACCGTGATTGAAAGCACAATTTTCATGTATTTATCAGTTTTGTGTAGTATGGTCCATCGAAAATATGTAACATGGGTACTCCTTCGATGATGAATTAAATTATGCATCCAACGAGTGCTCCCACTCAAAATTTGAGTAAACCAATAGAGGGATAAGTTGAAAAAATATTTTTTTATCTTTTTACTTTTTTACTCCAAAAATGGTGAATCATCCCCCATGGTTGACATCATTATCTTGAATACTGTTGGTTCTTATAAAGTTGATTTTGGTTATAAATTTTTATTTTGAGGCCCATTTTTGACCTAAGAAATTCTCTAATGCTCCCATGGCATATCACATCTTTTGATTGTAGTTGACACTTGTGTCGTAAAGACTCACCTCCTAATTGTCTCACTTGGGGATACGTGTTGTTTTGTTGTCATTTCGATGTATACATGATGGTTTTGGGTATTGCACATATTATTTTCATGTTCTTGACTATGTATTGGTGTGTGAAAATGTCCATGAATCATTTGTATGCTCTTACTCTCTCTTTCTCATCTAATTATCTCACACTTAGTCAATTTTGTAGTTCTTCCTTGTCCTCCATCATGTGCAAGCAATGAGCACAATCAAATTTTAGTCAAGTGATGAGCGCATTACACATTTCCAAGCCTTAGTGATGAGACTCTTGTCTCATGAACCTATGTCTTGCGCCCATCTTGAGGACATATCCCTTCATTGTGCATTGCGCATCTTCAAAGCACATTTACTCAACCCTTGCTGCTTACACTTTCCCAATATGCAAAGCCTTGATCAAAGCTAACTTGTGTTGTGCATTGCAAATTCCTAGCGTATAGTAAGGTCTCCTTTAGCCCCTTGTAGTGGAAATCTACGCAATACCAAGATAATCCTTCTCTATCATTGCACATTGTGCATAATTAGTGAGCAAGCATGTCACCCTTGTCTCCTAGGCTTTCCCTCTGCGAAAATCCTTGATGAGACTTCCATTCATTACACATTACGAAATCCCAGTGGATAGTAGGGTCATCCTTTGGCCCTTGCATTGGAAACCTACACAATACCTAAAGCCTCTCTCCCAGTTATTGTGCATAGTCCCATCACAATCATCATATTACATGAGCAAAAGATAAAATAGTTCATTCTAGGACTGATACTGTCTTATAATGAGTGAACTTAATTTGCAGGTGCTAGCATCCTAACATGGAAAGATGATGCTCAAGGAGGTTATTAAGTAAATGTTCAAGAAGACACTTGTGGAGATAAGGCGTAAATATGTTATCATGCACGAGTAAAGGAATCTTGGACTATGACATACAAATGGAAACTCATGAAGACTTAGAAGTCTCCAACGCTACATCTAGACCATTTGGAGGGTGGAGATGAAGTACATTCCATTTCTATCATGAAGTGTTGAAGACATAACAAAAAATAAAGAACTTGGCATTGGCACATTACAATGAAGTTTCATGTCACAATCACTAAATTGTAACTTCTCAAATGTGAACAAAAGAGTCAATCTTGTTCCATGTATTTTGCCATATTATTGGTGGAGTGTAATTATGTAATCTCAAAAATAAGAAATTTTAAAAAAGGTGTGGAAGCCAAAGGATCACACATGGAATGTGAATAGTCACTAGGGAGTCCAAAGGTCATGTAGGAGATCAAAAGTCATATGGGAGCTTAAGAGTTATGAGTAAGCTAAATAGTCACATGGGAGGTGAAAGGTCACCCCATTTGTTATAAATAGGCCCTCATGCCTTAAGTAAAATGAATTTTCACCTTCGCTTCTCAAGCTATGCATATGAGAGAAGATCAATCTTTTGAGGAGCAAGTGATGGCTTAATGTTCCACTATTGGGGCTAGTGATTCATCGTTGTAATTGTGTATCTTGGAACTTTCACTTAATATTTGAAGCTCTCAGAGCCAACACACTTTCATGCATGTGTCATGGATGTTGTAAGACTACCCTTTTAAATTTTATGATATTTGTTTGTTCATATGTATTAAGGACAATGAACTATTTTGCTATCTTTAGTACACATCTTGTTGAATGACACATCTTACTTTCGTTCAAGATCATTGTTACTTTGTGAAATATTTTGTAGATTAACTAACTATTCTTTCCATGCTACTGTGTGTCTTTACTAGAATGATACTATTACCTTTCTCTTAAAGGCTCACTCTTTCTACTATGTCCGTGGAAGAACCTTGTATAGATTGTAATTGTATGTTTCACAAGGATAACTTACTTGCTTATCTCAAAGTATATGCATGCTCTCTTATGTGTTAAATGTAGCCAAGGAAAATATCTAAGAATAAATGGTGGTCGAGCCTTTGTTTTAGATGGGGCTCCTATCCCAAATGATGCAAGGTCTAATTGGGACTTCATATCAGAGAGACCCCCTACTATTGTAGGTATCCAACATTTTCAACACATAGATGATGGTTTTTTTTACCTATGTGAGGTTCACCACATGGCCTTTAAATAATGCAAAAAAGAAGTCATAGAAGCTTTGTGTAGGGTGGCGAATTCCACTACTAGATGGATTCAATGGAAAGGGGAGTGTGAGAGCAGATTAAGGTTAGAGAACATAGCTTATGATGACTATGTGATGGAAATTGTGACTTAATTGTTGGAGTTGAAAGAAGTGGATAAGGAATTTTATGCCTTCATGATAATTTCTTATAAATTGAAATTAGATGCTAAGCATGGAGAAGTAAATCAAGTGAGGCATTTACAAATTCCTTAGGAGTTAATTCACCTCCCTCCTCCTCATGCTTTTATGTCAATTGGAGACCCTTCCCATAGTAGCTTCTTTTAGACTCATGAATAAAGCCCTTTGATCTAATGCATCCTTGAATGTGTTTTGGAAGACACCATAAGACATACTAACCTTGTAGGCCAAATTATAGTAGTCATGTGCAATAAAGACATGTCAATGGAGACTTAAGTGAGGCCATATAGGTAAAATTATTAGTTTTTCTTATCTATTATAATTATATTATTATATTTTTAAAGTAGTAGTTTTGCTATTCCAGTTGGGGATGCAACATACTTGCTAGAAGTACTAATATAGACTAAAAGTAGGATTAGATAAGATTTTTTTTTTATGAACAATGGTATTTCACTTGTAGATGGAAATGATTTTACTATTATGTTTTTTCATAACATAGTTGTATAGTGAAATTGCATACTTCTCTAATAGAAAAGCTAACTATTCTTGTGTAAAAAAGAATATAATTTGACAAATTTAATATTATATAATATCATGACTCATGAGTACTAGTTAGTTATTCTTCATATTCACTATTCATTTCAAAAGTGATTGAAGCTATTGCATTATCACTTCTTTCTAACAACCTTTTATCTTTAAATGTGTATAGAAGAATAATCAATATCATGTCTTGGCCACATTATGAGTTATTTTTAATAATTAAAATTTTTTATTGATATGCCTCCATCTTTGAATAAGATCTATTAAATACCTCAAAGTACTTACATTTTAATAGTATTATGTCAATTGCTTCATCATAATATACCTCAATAATTTGTTTTATAATTTCCACATCATTAAAAACCTTTTATCTCATGCTCATGCACAAATAAGTTATGAAAATTACCATATAACTACAATATATTGTAGTATATTGTATTATTTAGTTGTCATTTACCTTTTGAACCCCAAAAAAATGATTATGTGTACATATTGAAGGATATAAATGTATTTGTTGTAAAATGTAAATAGTTTGCAAGTGATATTTTTTTTTAAAAAATATTAGGAGAAAATTCAATGGATGCATCTTGATAAACATGGGTGACATCCTCACATAGTATAATTTATAAATGAAATATATATTTTTTGGTTAATTTTAACCAAGTTCTAGCAGAGAATTTTAAAAACTTGAATTTAAGTTGATTAATTTGTAGAATTCGAGTGCTCGAGAGGTTTCCAAGGTGTTGAATCCATTTATGCATTCGAAAAAGTATTTTAAACAATAACACATCACAATCTTGCTTGAAATTGTATCACCAGATTCCGATGAAAATGAGTATTTTGTCTATAAGCTAGACTAAATCGATGACATCCCTAATAACATTATCAACAAAGACTAGTGTGCCTCACATAAGGTGATATGGATTAGGTGTTTGTTGACATAATAATAGTCGAACAATGACTAGTTAAGCTAACCCTATGCAAGTGATATAATCATGAATAAGAACAATATATCTATATGAAAGTATGGAATATGACTAGCTACTTATTCTAATTATATTTAAAATCTTATAATTTATCATGACCACATGTGAAATTATTTATCTATTTTGTATACAATTAATGCATGTTCGTGCAAAGACATTATCTAATAATTCTTAATACATCTACATTATTTGTCAACTACGAATTTTCATTTTATTTCTCTAACATATATTATTTTAACATATTAGTGTAAGATCTTGTTTTCATAATTCATTATTTAGTAATTACTATTACTATTATTATTATTATTTTGTTTTTTATTTTTACTTATATTAGTAAGGATAAGATCATTGTTTTCATAATCCATTATTTAATAATAATAATAATTATTATTATTATTATTTTAATTTTATTTTTGTTTTTAATTTTTTAATTTCCTTTATATTTTAATTTTAATTTTTAATTTTTTATATAAATATTTACCAAAAACAAATTCATAAATTTTTTTCCTTACCATTATCTCAACAATATCTATCTAAAAAATAATTAACTATGAACAAAGTATTAATTAAACAATAATAAGGTTGTGCCTTGAATTGTTTTTATCTCTAATAAATTACCTAAATTGGAAATATATATGTAAAATAAAAAATCAATAAAAAATTATTAATTGATAAAATAGATTATTTATAATATATTTGTAAAAAATATTTTAAAAACATTTTAACAATGTTTTTAATTAATATACATTATACCTTATTTTATTTACAATTTTTTTTACATGTTCTTTATATTTGATTGTTTAACTTTCTATATAAATGATATCTCAATACACAATTTCCTTTTCTCTGTATTTTATTCTTTAACTTTCTATATAATTGATATGTCAATACACGATTTATTTATATGCATTTATAAAACAATACTAATATAAAATGTATTTTTGGATTATACAACTTTAATGTTTTTTTTTTTTTTTTTCTTTAAAAATATTTTAATTTTTTCTTGTTGCTTTCTACTAAAACATCCACTAAATACTCAAATTACCCTAAAAAAATTATAATTTAATATTTATAAATTTAGTTTCTAAGGATTAAATAAATTTATTTATTTTTATTTTTATCTTTCACAATGCTTATAATCAATTTTATGAAAATTTTCTCTAGAATATAAACTATTTTAATAATTTGTTTGTTTTAATATCATTATTATGAGAAATAAAATTGAAATTATCCATATATTAAATATATAACATAATACACTAATATCATAAATAATTTTTTATTTTCTAAAATATTTATATGAAAATGATATCTTAAAAATAGTGTTTATTTATAAAATAATTTCTTTTTCTATGAGAAATATTTTTAGATCCCATACCAAGAATAAGAAAAATATATGTTTTGATTTTGGAAAGATTCCTTAAATTTTATATATATAAATAAATAAATAAATAAAATTAAACAATATTTTAAGAAATTTATTTATTTAATATAATGACATTTATTTATAAAATTAACAATTGTTTTTCGATGAGAAATATCTTTTTATATTTCATGTGAAGAATATATATGTTTTGATGTTTAAGAGATTTCTCAAATTTTGAAATTCAATAATAAAATTAGAAACCATTATAACAAAGCTTATCATATTATTTGTGGGAATTGAAACTAAGTGAAAAAGATAACAAATTTGTCTTAACACTTCAAATAAATTTAATAATATTTATCTTAAACTTTTGCTATCATAAAAATATAAATAACACAACAAATAGAAAAAATGTAGTATTAAATTAATTATATACATTAATGAATTAAATTTGAATTTGAATATATATATATATATATATATATATATATATATATATATATTATATATATATATATAAAATATATATAATAAATTTAAATTAATTTTATTTAAATTTAGATATATATTTTTATAAAATAAGATATCAAAAATTTCTAGCTAAAAGAAATTCACTCTTTACACATATGGTGCTTCACAAGTGGTCATCAAATAAACACAAGAAAAAACAGTTGTCAAGAATTATTCCATACTTCTTCTTTATTAAAAATTTACGCAAAATCTTTCTTCTTTCTTTCATATCACTCTTCATCACATCTACAGACACAAGAATAAAAAAGTCCAGAAACCCTCGAAAAGAGGACTAGATCTAGGCAAAGAAACATGTGTGGGCACTGAAAATAAAATAAAAAAGGCTAGAGGACATTTTTTTTTTTTACCCTTGGGTTTGATTAGTGCCTGGCAATTTATCAGATTTAAATATCTTTCTATGCTCTCTAGGATATCAAACTTACTATATATTTTGTTATTATTGTAACTTATGTGTATATTTGGCAGATCTGTATTGACATCAACGTTGTCGGTTTTGTAGGCAATAATTGCAGCTGTCTCACTATTTATTTATGGTTTATGGTAAGTTCATTAAAAAAAAATACTCATGTATATATTAATGTAATTTTTGTAATCTATATAATGAAATTAAGGATTTTTTATTTTTTTTTAGAAAAAAATATTAAATATAAAAAAATATGTATTATAAAAATTATTTAAAAATAAAGAAATTAAAAAAAAATAAAAATATTGAAGGTAACAGATTAGTTTCTATCACATTAATGACTATATAAATAATTAATTTAGATTTATTTTAATTTTGAATTTACTAAATACTCAGAGGAATCAAATCTCTCAAGGTGCAAACCTTTTTTTAATACAAAACTTGAAGAAAAGTTTGCACTTGAAAGATTTGATCCCTATTAATGTTTGATAGATCTAAAATTAAAATGGATCTAAATTAGTTTATTATTAATAATTAATAATTATAATTAATAATTTTTATTTATTATTATTATTATTATTTTTTTATGTAATTTGACTAAATCAAAAAGTTTACATCACACAACATAATTAGAAAGCTTCTCTTAACACACTAATCTATATCAAATATAATGACATCCAAATAATTTTCATCATCCAAAAGTTCATATTCAAATCCTGTTTTCATTATCTTTTAAAGTGAAAAGAGAAAATATTACAAAAATACAAAATGTTTTAAAAATTATGCTATACACATCATAGATTCATGTACTTTAATTTAAATTTTTCTAATTATCATTTAATCACGATTCAATTCAATTTTTCTAATTATCATTTAATCATGACTCAATTCAATTGATTTAATAGCCTTTACAATTTTATAAATATAATTAAAAATTATTTATCAGATTAATAATTTAAATTAATTATATATAATGAAAATTCCAAGTAACAATCATAATAAAATTTTAATTAACAATCATGCTAAAATTCAAAACTACAATTTAAAATCCCAAAACATAATAAAATTCTAATTAACAACCATCATAAAAATCAAAACTGAATTGAAAAACACTAAGAATTTAATGTGAGAATATTATCCCAAGATGACCCATGGACCTCTATGGGGCTAATCTATTCCTTTTGTTTTTTAAATGGGCAATCACAATCATGAGTTTGGGAACACATAATGCCCAATCACAATCCAAATTTTGGGAGAATATATTACTTTTATATACCCTACTCATAATTAAGGTGGTATGCGGCCTTCATCGTTAATTCTATCCCACATAGGTAGAAATAAAATAAAACACCCCATCTCTTTTTCAATGGGATTAAGGAAGGCCAATCATTAATATTGGGGAGAGAGTGCTTGAAAGGGTAGTTTGTGTGGACCTTTGGGGCTTTGTTTTAAAAAAACCCATGTTATTTCATTATCATAAAATAATGTTGAAAAATGAACATATTATAATAATAAGTATTATAAGCAAATTTATTATTTATTTGTTTTATTTTTGAAAGCGCAAAAACTATAGTGATTGATTGGGCATTGAATTCATATTATAACAAGTACAGTTATTAGTCCCTGCCATAAGGAAATAAAGACTATTATAATCGCCTTGCCTTGTAATATGAGCTAGTAAAAAAATACAGATGCTTAAACCTAAACTAAACAAAGTTTTGTTGTGCATGCTTTTATTTACCTTTTCCTCAAACTATTAAACACTGAAAAGGTTTTCTATTAATGAGTCAAAATATTTGAGGACTTATTTGGCCACACCCCAAGGCACCGACCCAATTAAAGCTAGGATATACAAGGATATACAATGGTTTTTATAAAGCAATTTTTTCGTGTAAAGTAGTGCTACCATTGCTTAACATTATTTCATCCATAATAAATGTTAAGTTTAATTAACTTTCAATCTTTGTGATACCCAAGTATTTGTGTTTCCAACATCTCGCTCTGGGATATTTGGATTGTGACATTTAGGCTTTGCATGGCAAGCACGTAGGGCCTCTCGCGAAGACGAGGGTGTTCTTACCTCTCTTCCAACCTTTATATTTTCCTTCGAGGGATTAAAGAAATTCAACCTGAAACCAATCTATAATGGGATAGGTTGTTGGTGCTAGAAGAGATGGAAGAGACGCTTTCGGCTTCACCATTGAACCTGCTGTTTGAATTGCCTAAATTTCCTTCCTTTCCTTTGAATGATGGTTTTAAGCTTGTATCATTAATTTGTTTAATTTGTTGTTTTCCTTGTTTTGAGAGCAACTACTTTATCCATGGTTCTTCTAGACTAGCTGCAACTTGCAATAGTGGATTAACTGTAGACTAGCTACAACTTGCAATAGTGGAATAACCATAAGAAAACGTTTTCTGCAGCTGTTAAACAAATACAATTGATGCTAGTGGAATAATATTTATCATCGTTTTTTGTTGAGATCTAGAATTATTTCTGTTGAGCTCCAGAAGGGCATATGAATTGAAATTCCCATGATATGAAGCGATTGCAACGAGGGCCTTAGTGTTATAAGTCTTGGGCATTGTAGAATAAAAAATAAGGAAAACAAATTTACTATTTATTTTTAGTATTTAACAGGTTTTTATATGCAGTTGATAAATTCTATATAGCTTTCCAAATGAAAAGGGGGAATATTACTTACTTTGAGTTGGTTTCCTCCATTTGCGTGATTCTTAGTGGTTTCCTCGACTATGTACTTAGGTTGGAAAGGATAAATCTACGTTGGAGTTGTTTAATCAGTCGACCTCTGGAAGCCCGACTTTGTTGGATTTATGAAGATTTCAATTTTTGCAAATTTCACAAACAAATGTTTGCTCGAATGCTCAAAACCTCAAAACTAAGCTTGCGGTTACATGTTGTATTCATTGTTGGTCCAAATTCACCAACCTGTTGGTACAAATTCGCTACCGTGTCATTTCTCCAACTTCCCATTTAAAAACACAATGAAACAAGTGACATGGTAAGTATGCTACAATAGAAAAAACATGTAAAGGTTAAGGGTCTTATATATTTTATGAGTTACACATGAAATTTGAAATTTCATCAAATAAAAGCATAAGATTCTTACGTTACCTGGTTAATCATACAAAAGGATTTATAACCTAACAGTTTTGCGAGAGAAGATCAAAGTACTACTAGTGTTTTGTAGCTAAAATGTCCAAGCTACCCTTTGCTACCTCTTCCTCTACAATTTGAGCAACGACTCGATCTTCACTACCTGCCTCTATCCTCATAGAACGATTCAATTCCATAGCTTCCACAAAATTTTCCTGTAGCTAACATCAATATTTTGTTATCATATATATATAAAATCCCCCTATTCTACCCTTGCTTATTATAATGATGATTGTGATTTTAGTGCCAATGTGGAAGGACCATGACTGGTTGGACCTATGAATAAATATATGATAATCATTATTAATTAATTAACACCATTGAATATTGGACAACCTTACATATCCTTGGCCTAGGGGAAACTTCCTTACTCACCTATTTTTACCTAAAGCCTCTTTAATATATGAAGTATTCTTTCCCACTTCTCTTGCTTGAAAATTCATGACTTATACCATCTAAATAAATGTCGAGGCTACTTGTGTTCTTAGTGAGTCAATTTTCTGACAGGGGTTATGTGATGTCTTGGGCTCTAAACTAAAGTTGGTAGAGATAATTTACAAGTGTTATAAAGTGACTTAATGGAAATAACGCCCTCACTTGAAGAGTGAGTAGGTGGTGTAACAAATTGAACCATCTCCTAACACATGAAGGGATGAAAATGGACTGGGAAGTATACATGGGGAAGGTATTTCCCACTCTCAGGGGCTCTCGTTGGAAAATCAGTAAGAGGTCGAATGGAAGAGTGAATTTAGGCTCTGGTAGCAGCAAGAAAGAGGGACAAAGGTAGAGATAATGGAAGACAAAAGAGGGGTGCGCTTGAAGCCCTGAGATTTTAAGTGGTTGCCCTTAGTTGGCTCATATTCCCCTATTTTCTGATACTTTTCCAATGAACCTATGGCCTATTCTCTATGATTTGTGCGATCATCCATGTGGCTAATTTCTATAACCAATGAGTTATTGTCTGAGCCTGGATGGACTCTGTGAACTTTAATGTGTGAATAGACGAATAAGTGTCAGTTGTTGAGATGGTGCAGCACTGGAATAGTGGACTCCATCTCCTGCATTCATGTTCAACCCATTAGTGTGAACCATTTCCTTATGCAAGAATTTCCTTAAAACCTAGATCTATCTTGGGGGTGGTTAGTTGCAAGAAAGGTTACAATGTAGCTAGCCTATGGTTGGAAAAACGATCTAAATACCTCCTTTAGTTTCCATTAATTTCAAGCCATTTAGATCAGTATTCTTGGTTATGCATGTTAGGTTACATGCTATGATATTCCTTATTTTTTTTTATGAATAATGACTAATCCCATGTTACGTAAGAATGTCTGATTCACTATCTTATCATGGTTATTTAACTAACTTGTATATGTATGGTGATTATGAGTTGCTTGAGTTATGTGGTTGCAACCTTCTTAGTCATTTGTAGTGTGTATGGATTAGTTCAACCTCTGGAAGGTTTTTGAGATCTCTATTTGATCATATTGAATGCTTTGCTTTATATGTTTTCATGGTCATTATATAGCTATGGATCTACGTGTTTCTATTCCTAATGGCTTATAGAGGTATTTACATGAATATGCGTGGTTTCTTGATATGCTTTAGCGAACCTATTATGGTATGTGATTTCTATAATATAACATGTTATGAATATCATGGATTAATTCCTTGTTAAAGGTTGAAAACTGCCTCTTGAAATGCTTGAAGTTCCTTAGTTGGTATGATATACCATGTGATTTCATTTATCTGATATGTTTATTAACAACAGAGCTATTTTCATGGTCATGAATTACTAATTGATGCACTTAGCTATATTTTTGAAGTATGTGAAATTCCATTTTCGAATATGTTATGAGTGTTAATGGTATTTTCTTGTTTAAGAATGTTGATTGTATTCCCTAGTAAAGGATTGAGAATGATGCAATGTATGATATATCAATGGATTAGGTAGTGTTGTTTGGGGTCCATTATGTGGTTTGATATGATGTTGTGTATCTAAATTTATGGAGTAGTATTAGCTATAACTTAGCTTGCTGAAATTTCTGATAGCAAACATGTTGATGGGTCCATTGATTGTATTATGGCTATGTATAATATTTGTAATGTTCAATGTTTGGATGAGGGTTTAAATCGTGTAAAATGGATGTTCTAAGTAATGCCCTAATTCAAGGAGAACCTTGGAAACATCACTTGAATTTATTAGAATATCTAAGTATGAAGAAAAACATATTTGTATATGTGTCCAGAAAGATTTTGGTAGGGCCATGTATCCAGGGTAGATGTACTTTGGATTTAGCGTATGTATCCAAGAGTTTGTAAGTCCAACCAATTGTGCCTTGTGAATTTTTAGAAATAGGCCAGATGTGAGAAGGCTAATTAATGGGGAGATGTGATGCTGTTGGTTGGAGGTTTCTAGGGAGAAGAGGGACCTATGGCTAAGAGAAAATTAGAGGTTTGCTACCAGTCAGTGGTTTTCTCTAGATAAGTATTCTAAGAATTATTTATTATGACTCTTGAGTTTTACGCACACTTCAAGTATTATTTGAATGCGTGATTAAGTGCATAATATGAGTATATTTTTGTGAGATTGCATGAAGGAATGACCGTGTTCTAAGAAAAATGCACTAATATAATGTGTGTTGATACAACTAATATGCATAAGAGTGCAAGGAGAGGCACCCCATAGTTGTTGCAAGGAATAAAATCTCATGGGAACTCTAGACACCTGGACACCATAAATCAAAGGATTGAGTTTGTTGAACTAATGGATGAGGTATGGGGGGGAGTTTTTATTTACTTTGATTGTAATTGTTGTCTACAATTTTTCTTGTTTTTGTTTGTTGACTTTGAGCATGGCCATGTTTCGTTATGTTTTTGTCATGTGTTTATATTGTGGTCATTTTTCTTCTTTTTTTTCCATTCTTCTTCTTATCTTTTTGTGGTTTGGTATTGGTTGAATTGTTGGGTGTGGGAAAGGAAAGAAAAGGGGGCTCATGGAAAAGTGATAAATAAAAATCAATCAAAAGTAAAGACCCTGATTAAACTTTGTGCATGGGATAAATTATAGTAGAGTGCAAAAATAGATGACAAAATAACTAAGTGGACTTGGATGGGTCCACATTAACAAAATGGATAGAAATGTGATAGCTCTAAAAATAGAATAAGAAGGAAGTTTCCTTAAACGAAAAATATACATGGCTGATATATGTACTATATTTTATGAATATAAGAAAGATGAGAAAATAAACTGAAGATATAATGATGCTTATGTAAATAAAATGTGTAATTAACATGCTTTGGGTAATGCAATGAATTCATTCAATAGATTCCATGTCACATGGAATATTCATTGGGAAAGAGCACATGAATTACCTATTCTTGTCAACTACCATTATGAATGTGCTTATGCTTATGCTTATACTTCTGAAATTTGTTGTGGGCATGAATGAAAATAATAATAAAGGAATGGAATGGACAACATATGAATAACATGGGATATGTGCATTTGCAACACACAATTGTCAAAATGAATATGCACAAGAATTGTTGAATATTGCAACAATAATAATGTTATCAACCATTTGGAGCTTTCAAAGTGCTAGTAATAGCAACCAAGTAAATAAGGCAAGCAAAAATCCAAAGTAAAAAGGGTAAAATAAAGGAATTGGGTAAGAATTCCTTCAACTGAAATTAAAATCTATTGTTTCAAATTAATGTATTATTTTCATGGATTTTAGGAAATGGTATGGTTAAGGCAGGAATCCTTCAACCTAAAAATATTACAATGAATTTTATAAAGCATCCTAAATTAAATGGAGAACTAAATTGCTAATTAATTTAGAGATATGAAATTCTCATTTCTGGGTCATTGGTCTATTGGAATAAATGTTTAATTACACTATGAAATTCTTGGAGTTTATGTGATACACATGTATGATAATGTTATTATAATTTCACTCAATCTAATAGAAATTATATGGAATGATGGAATTGTTATATGTACAATAATTATGAGATCACTTCAGGATGTTGTGAGTCCTTGCAATAAATGTATGTGTGAATACTGAAAACTGATTGGTTGATTTAAGGTAATATTAGAGGCATTGTATTGGAATAGGGTGTGAGATCAAATCCACCATGATAGATTAACACTAGCTATAAAGGATCCCAACATCATGACTAAAAGTCTCATTCTTATGAGATCAGGCTTTTGAATGAACTAAATTTGGGCAATTGAAATTTTTGGTTTGAAATTTTTGAGTATATCTCGTGGAAAACTGAATGTTATGACACATGCAAACTAATAGAGATTGGAGCTTAGAAACAAAATTGTCACAATGGCATTATGACATGTTGCACCTTGTTTATCTCATGTGATCAAGTCATAACTGGTACCTTAACTATAAGACTCCATGAGTATTTCAATGGAGCATGACAGACCGTGACTTGGCCATAATAATCCATGCACTTGTCATTAGAGCATGCCAAAATAGTAATTGGTCGTAAGGCTATAATTATTTCCCCATGCAGGAAATACTTTGGCCATGTAGATTGCTCATAATGGAGGATTCCTAGCCCCATAAAAGTGAGAAGCTGATGGGATCTTATTGACATATGACTACCTTGGTGCTAGATTATATGTCCATGCTCACTGGGAGGTGATAAAGAAGGGGGGGGGGGGGGGGGATTTTTTGGAGATATGCAAAGAGACTACGTGGAGTAGTATATCTACCACTGAGTGCTTCCTTTGGTGGTGAAACTACTTAGTGAGTTGGAATTAAAGACAAAGTTAGCTAAATATTGCATGGATTTGTGAAGTCACCATTGATTGATTGCTTCAGTTGAGAAACCACTCAATGAGTTGTATTTAAAGACGAACCTAGCTAAAAACTATGTGGAACTTTGAAACACTAATTATTTGATTTTTTTATGAAATCACTCAGTTCTTTTGAGCTAGAGGAAGAAAAGAGTAACTATAGAGATATGTATCCGAATAATATCTCTGTAGAAGTTGTGATTTGAATTGATTTAAATTTTTATGGTTAACCTCATAAATAATATGTTTATGAAAGTGTGGTTTAATTTTCTTTAAAAAAATTATGATTAATCTCATAAGAATTATATGTTTATGATGTAGGTGAACTACTGAACTATCAAACATAAATATATGAGGTTGACTACAAGCAAACAATACCAAATTAATAATATCAGAGTGCACAACATTATCATAAATGAGTTGAAGACCATTGGCACTATACAATTGTGGTGACCCTAGAACCATGTGATATGCATTTATCACCATGAGGCATGTCATGAAAAATTTTCTATGCTATTTAAGCAAGGCAGATGGATGCCTTGGTTGCGAAGATTCTTCCTTTGCAAGGAAGCCTTGCCAAGGAATGGACCGCCTTAGGGATTGATGGAGCAGAGAAGGGGATGTTTGAACTTGGAAGGTGTGTTACTGCACGAAAGAGAAAATTTGAGTAAATTATTTTTTAAAGAATCATGTGCATACCCATTGGGATCAGAGATGCATTGGGTGTCTCCCAGCAAGAAATGAGCTAAATTTTTTCCCTAAAAAATCCCTGAGCACAATGAACGACATGGTTGGACACGACAATTCAGGACATAGGAAATGTTGTTGATTTGTTGAACTATTCTATTTTTTTATAACACCAAGGACATTGTTCCTTTAAGGGGGTGGGGTTTGTAACATCCCCTTATTCTACCTCTTCTTATTGTAATGATGATTTTGATTGTATTTACATCATGGAAGGGTCATGACTACATGGAAATCTAATTAAACATATGATAATAATTATTAATTAATTAACACAATTGAAGGTCAGATAACCTTACGGATCCTTGACCTAAGGGAAATTTTCTTTCTCACATATTTTTACCTAAAGTCACTTTAATGCTTGGATCTTTCTTTCTTACTTGTCTTGATTAAAAAAACATTGTAAACACCCCCACCTTAACCTCATTGAAAAATGTTCACTTGGTAATATAATCTCTCTGGTAAAAACTTAGAGAGATGTGATAATAATTTATTTTTTTGTCTTCAGAAATGAAATTAAGCATCACCATTGTGTTTGTCTCATCAAGGAAAGTTTGGTGATATGAAACTTTAGCTCAATTTGATCTTTGGATAAGAATTTATGATCCTTTAATTTTTCAATGATCATAGTGTGTCACATCATCAACCCTGCCATGTGGCCAACCTCCCAGCACCACATGGAAACTTAGTGATGGTTGTCGAGCCATTTTTTGTTTCATTTTGAATCCTGACTCCATTACCCAACTACAACCTCTAGTTCTACCTTGGCAAAACCCCTAATGCACACCCCGACAAAAACTCCTAGAGCGCCCCTAGCGAAAATTGCTGGTACGTGCCCCCAGTTAAAACTCCCAATGTGCACTCCCGGTTAAAACTCCTAGTGTGCACCCCTGACTAAAACTCCCGGGACTACCTCAGCTGAAACATCCAAGAACAAGGCCTCTTGAGCTTCATCATTTTTGCACCTTCCTTATTGCAATAAGGTATAATCAATCTACCCAATATTCCGCTTCCACATCAAGGCTTTTGTCACACTATGCAGACAAGGTTAATGGGTTGAGACTATAAGGTTAATTTTTTTCCTAAGTTGCAACAATTCTACTTATAGAAATATCTCAACCATAGACCTTCGGTGAAGTTTATGGCCAAACCTGTGCCATGAACATCATGTTCACTCTTGCACCCGGTAGTTTTCATAACATGGTTCGGCTACAATGATTCTTCAAGTGTTTGGACTCAAAATAGAGACCCACTGCAATTTTTTGATTTTTCTAAGCCACCCATTGGTGTTATCCTTCATGAGATTATGTCAAAGTTCCCTTCTCTGGGTTCAATGTGACTGCAACAAGACCACTAAATAGAGACTTTTCCATTCATACCAACGAATTTCCTATCCAGTCCCTCTAGGGTCTGTACTTCCCAGGGTCTCCAATATTTCACCTAGATTTAACATATCTCAACATAGAGATATATATATACCTCATTCCAAGGCCAAATAAGCATTGTAAGCATATAATAGCCACCATGAATCACATGGAGCTTAATAGGCCATAAGGAGATAAATACTCCTCAAAGGAACATGGAATATCTATTTTAGGTTCATCTACAAACAAAAGCTATTAAGGTTACAAACCTAAAATCATTCCCTTTTTAGGGGTTTGGAATTCTAGGAATAGTTGCACCGAAATTTATTAGTTAAATTCTACTACAGGATCTCTGACTCCTAAAATTCCTACAATGCTCACATTTCACCCCATTGTGCAATCCAGGGCCTGCAACAGATATATAATAATTTATGTGCACCTACTTGGGCACTATATGTATGATGGGACAAGAAGTAGAACTTGGGAAGGGTTCCTAGGAAACTTAGCTATTAGCAAGGATCCAAGAATTGTTACCCCAAATAGGGTATCATCTTGATTCAACATAAGACCATAATCAACTATTCAAGGCTATAAACAAACTTAAGAAGACATGCTTTACTTAGCATATCATACAAATGTACTAGAAAAAATATTGAGTAACATCAAGATGTGCATCACCGAGGGCTCAAAGGTCCCTCATATGAGATCCCAAATCAGTGAAAATAAGGAAGGAGGAAATCCTCAACATTGTCATATTATAATATCTTCCATTTCAATGCAAGTCATCATCAATGTAACCATCATGTTGTAACAAGAAGAATTTATCTTCTGAATATTACAATCAAATCAAGCTTCTTATGGGTTATTCCAATGCCTTTTATACTTTGCACAATATGTTAGTCAACTGTGTAATACTAGTAATACAATCATGTATTTTTTCACAAAAACACTATTTTAAACCATAAATGTATCACATATTCATTATCAAAAAAACATACATAAGAAACACTTATCTTGTAGATCTCCGAGCAACTGAGTCTAGGAATATAACTCTCCTCCCAACCATAAACAATTGCAGCCAAGCTTACTTGCAATTGTCACTCCTAAGCTAAATTCTAGAGACTGAGATCGCTTGCTCAAGGGATTGCATGCCAATGACTAGCGGAAACAGGGACTTTGGAGGTCCTCCTGCCTCCACCCACCAAAAAAATAGCCCCCAATATGTCTTTAAGGAATCGAGGGGATTATCACCTCTATCTTCCAATTTTTCAATGACTAATGAGTTCCTAAGAATTTAGAGACTTCACCCCACCTTGAGCACATTAAACAATAATTCCACCCATTAAGGGGACTTGAGGATTCATTGAAAAACCGAATGAAACAAATAGTGACTCCACCCACTAAGGAGACTCGAGAGTAAACTGAAAAACTGAATGAAACTAACATTAAGGGGACTTGATATTCCACTGAAAAAATAAATGAAGAATCAGAGGAGACTCCAGAGTTTCTGTCAGGAATACAAGGGACAAACCTCTACTCCAGGTTGTCAAGGGACTCTACAAAAATCCCATCTCGACCATCTAGCCCCCCCAAGTTATCCTAAACTTTCTCCTCACCTGGATAAATTCCTCCCACACTCCATTGCTCAACCAAAAATGTAAACAACTCCTTTGATGGCCCACGAATCAACCATATGTGATTCCATTGTTACACTGTGTTACCAATAAGTTCTTTCTCTACTAGAAGGTGCATAAGAATCATCCCCATTCCATACCATGATATGTTGTGTCTTTTTATTCCATGATTTAGTAATTCCTATCTCCTTAGCAATTCCCAATTACATTATGCTTTATGTTTTTTCTCTCTTTTGTTTTTGTGTCCTATGTTTTGAATGCCTCCTCTAGTTCCACAATGAAAATCAATAGGAAACAAACTTGTTTTTGTCGGATTTTTTGCTCTATGTGTTATTTTCCATAGTGGTTCTTCTTAGCATCACACAATCAGATGTAGGATATCCCACTAATGGTTGTGCATGCTACTTTTCATAATCTATCATCCATGGTGGTTCTCGGCTAGTGCTTGTTCACTCTCATTATTTTCTCTATGATTCCCATCCAAAAATATCCCTCTGTATTTATTTTCTTGTGCAATTCTCTAAGTACTTTCGCTGATCTCCACGCGTCCTTTTTCTCCCTTATCCATGAGGCATGTTCCTCCTTGCAGTGTTCACCTCTCTCTACCAATAACCTGCACTACCTTGAATTTGTCCTATTTTGCTTGTCCATTCTTCCAAATGATCATGGGATGTGTACTCTTGTTCCAACCTCATAAATTTGAGAAGCCTCAAGTCATCACAACACAACAACCAACCTTTAATGATTGTCACACGATTCATATTTTCCTCCTACAGTAAGTAAACCGCATAACCCAAGAAAAATACCTTAGTCTCTGGAACTTGTGTCCCTACTCAGCTCATTTGTTTGATTTTTATGATTATTTACAAGGGAGAAATCATTAACCAGGGGTTGTTACAAGTACGACCCATACCAGTTGAATATATACCGATATTACTTGTGTACTTAGTGAGTTAGTTGTATGAAAAGTGTTATGTGATGTGGTGGGGTATAAAATGAAGCTAGAAAAGCTTATTGATAAGTGTTACAAAGTGAAGTAATTGAAATGGGGTCCCTCACTTGAAGAGTGAGGAGGTGGTGTAATAGATCGAACCACCTCCTCATAGATGAAGGAATGTCATTAGACTGAGTAGTAAAAAAGGGGTAGGCAATACCCATTCTTGGCGGCTCTCGTTGGAAAATCGAGAAGAGGTCGAATGAAAGAGCGAAGTTCGGCTCTGGTAGTCACAAGAAAGAGGGATAGAAACAAAGATAACAGAAGGTAGAATAAGGGTATGTTGGACGCCCTGAGATTTTGAGTGGTCAGCCCTAGCGAGCTCATATTCCCATGTTTTTTGTTGCTTTTCCATTGAACTAGTGACCTATTCTTTATGAACTGGGTGATCATCCATGTGGCTAAGTTTTATAACCAGTGAATTATTGTCTAAGCCTAGGTGGCCTGAGTGAACTTAAATGAGCGAATAAACCACTAATTTCTATTTGTTAAGCTGGGGAAGCACTGGAACAATAGACTCCATCTCATGAATTCATGTTCAACCCATTGGTGTGAACCATTTCCCTGTGCAAGAATTTCCTCAAACCTTTGTTCTGACTCAAGGGGGTCAACTGCAAGAAAGGTTACAATGTAGTTGGCTTATGGTTGAGTAGAGAGTGGACGTCCCTCCTTCAGTTTACAACCATTTCAAGATATTCAGATAAGTACTCTTCGTTATTCATGTTATATTAAAATATATATGTGCCTTATTATTTCTATGACTAATGACTAATCTTGTGTCATTTATGTAAGAATTCCTAATTCAATAATTGATCATGGTTGTTTAGCTAAATTGTATATCTATGGTGATTATGAGTTTTTTGAGTTATGTGGATGCAACCTTATTATTTATTTATAGTGTGTATGGATTAATTCTACCTCTAGAAGGTTGTTGAGATCTCAGTTTGATCATAGTGAATAATTTTCTTTAATTCCTTCATGGTCATGATAGAGTTATGGATATGTGTGTTCATATTATCCTAATGGTTTACAAATTTATTTATATGAACATGCATGGTTACTTGATATGCTTCAACTAACTTGTTATGGTATGTGATTTCTATAATACAACATATTATGAATATCATGGATTAATGCCTTGTTGAAGGTTGTTGACCACCTCTTGAAAGAAGGAATTAGTCAGGTGAATGGATGCTTGAAGTTCCTTACTTGGTATGATGTAGCATGTGATTTCATTTATCTAATATTTTTATAAAGGACAAAGTTATTTTCATGGTCATGAATGACTGATTGATGCACTTCACTAGACTATTGCAATATGTAAAATTCAATTGTCTAATATGTTATGAGTATCATGAGTCTCTGTTGGTTTAAGGTTGTTTATTTTCTTCCCTAGCAAAGGACTGAGAATGGTGCAGTGTATGATATATCAGTGGATCTGCCGAGTGTTGTTTGGAATCCATTATGTGGGTTGATATGATGCTACGTATATGAATTTACATAGTAGTATTAGCTTGTTGAAATTTATGATAGCAGGCATGTTGATGGGTCCATTTACTATAGTGTGGCTATGTATAATATTTAGAATGTTCATTGTTTGGATAAGGGTTTCAAACTTGTAAAATGGGTATTCTAAGCAATGCTCTGCTTCAAGGATAACCTTAGAAACTGTTATCACTCCGAAATTTCCAAGAGTTGTTCTAGGCGTTAAAAAGAAATATCAGAGGTAACTATAATCCACTTTTGGAGATTAGGATCTAGCCTTCCTAATGCTTAGAGAGGGCTCTCTCTTAATGATTTAACTTCGTTTGTTTAATAAATTTTAGGCTAGTTATGTATGCTTGTTTTGGATTGATTTTGATTTTTTTTTATTGGTGGAATTAATGATTTAGATTGATAGGTGCTTTTCCATTTTCCATTAGGCTATGGAGTCAATTATAATTTGTAAATAGAATAAGATAAATTTATAAAGAAAGTGTTACAGGGTAGGATAGGTGAGAAATATCAAAGCTCAAGGCTGAATGGTGAAGTGGTTTTTCAATCGGGATCAAGGAGAAATTAAGAATTCATTAAACCAGGTAATGAAGGAAGGTGAAGGAGGTCAATCAGGATCAGAGGGGAATTAAGAATTCTCTAAACCGGATATCAGAAGAAAACATAGAAATGTATAACATTTCAAAGTAGAGTGTATTTAAACAAATTCTACAGTAAAATTCCTGTTACAACACTTAAATTTAGAACACATTAAAGTTTATGGAATACTTAAGAAAAAGAACATGAACAATTGAAATTATACTTCACTGAGATAGCTCAACACATGAATCCTGTAAATAAATTTCTTTATAACTTGTCTTGTCTTTCAACTGGAAATGGTACAATAATCCTTAGGTAATAGATCAGTCGACTATGGAAATATTCAGAAATCCACCCCCAATACTTCGAAATGATGAAGTATTTATACAAATTATTACAAAAAGCATCCTATCAACTGACTAGAATTTATTCAAGGAAAGAAAATATCATTATGCAAAAATATAGTGACACCTATTAACTGACTAAAATTTGTCCCTATTTTCTTTGACTATTGTTTACTTGTTTGTTTCTTCTATCTGTCTTTCTTTCATCTAAACGCCTTTCATCTCCGTTCTTTTACTTGTCTTCTTTTTAACCTGTCATAATAAATCACACCATTTTCCCATGTTTCTTCGTCTAGAATCTTTATCTTCATCATCTTCTGGTAAATTTCATCTGCTTCTGAATATTTGGTAAATGTGGGCTTATTCACAAAAAGGTGATTTACCTCATGCTGGAGGTAAAAGAATTTTTCTAAACTCTGAAGGAGAAATTTACCTCCGTGTGAAGAAGTGCTTGCATTCTGAACTCATCCAATCCATTTAGTTGCAGCAACCTCTCTTTTTTGGAATTTGATAAATCTAGATTTAATTCAACTTCCATTATTAAAGTAATGAATTCAAACTCAACTGAAAGTAGAGCCTTCTTACCATATACTAGTTCATAAGGAGTGAATCCTGTTGTTGTCTTCCAAGTAGCTTCTACCAATCTGTCTGCCCAATATTTTCTGCTGCTTCTCACAACCTTGGTGAGGATGCTATCTAAAGCTCTGTTAGTTACTCCTACTTGGCCATTCGCCTGAGGGTGATAGGCAGTATAAGTTATATGCTTAGTCTTGTGCTTCCTCAAAATATTCTCAATGAGGTGAGAGGTGAATTGTGCTCCCTGATCAATGACTATTTCTCTGGGTACCCAAACTTGTAAAACACATTCTCCCTCATAAATTTTGTTACTTTCACCTTGGTTGCTACCTTCACTGCTTTTGTTTAAACCCACTTTGTCAGGTAATCAGTGCAGACTATGATATACTTATTCTTTCTAGATGGCAGATCGATAGGTCCAACAAATTCCATGCCCCACTTGTAAAATGGCTCAAGAGGCACATGAGGGTTCAAAGGCATCTCATCCCTTTGTGTGGGTTTCCCCATCCTTTGGCACTGGTCACACCTGCTGGTGTATCTTATGGATTCTTGGTGAAGGGTAGGCCAATAGTATCCTACTGGAAAATTTTTGTAAGAATTTCTCTTTGCAGCAAAGTGACCTCCACATGGGTTGTCATGACATGTAGAGAGGATATCAAAAACTTCTTCCTCCCTCACACATCTCCTTAGGATTTGATCAAGGCCTAGCTTGAAAAGGTTTCCCCCAATCCATCTGAAGGGGCACTTTTTCTGATGATTCTGCTCCTCTCCTTGAATGAAAAATTATGAGGGAGTCTCCCAACAACCAAGTAGTTGGCTATATCAACAAACCATGGTGAGTGTGATGATATAGAAAATAGATGCTCATCTGGCAGTTGGTCATCCACCATTCCTTCTTCACCTGCAGGGAGAGCTAACATGGACAAAAAATCTGCAAAAACATTCTCCTTTCTAAGTTTATCAACAATATTCAAATCGAATTGCTACAAAAGTAACAACCATCTAATTATCCTAGCAGTAGCATCTTGTTTGTTCATTAAATACTTGATGGTTTCATGGTCAGTGTGAATAAAGTTCTGATATCCAATTACATAATGCCTGAATTTGTTCAAAGCATGGACAATGGTTAACATCTCCTTCTCAGTAACAGTATAATTCAGTTCGGCCTTGGACAATTTCTTGTTGATGAAATAAATGGCATAAAGGATTTTGTCCTCTAATTTTCCTAATGCTACCCCTATAGCTTTTTCGGATGCATCAGTGTGGATGTGGAAAGGTAGAGTCCAATTTGGACCTCGGAGGATGGGGGCAGTAGAAAATTTTTCCTTAATAAGCTCGAAAGCCTGTTGACAAGGACTTAACCAAATAAACTCAGAATATTTGGCCAATAACCCAAATAATGGTGAAGCCATCTTGCTGAAATCTTTGATGAACCTTCTATAGTAACTAGCTAAGCCTAAGAAACTCCTGACATATTTCTAAATTTGAGGAGCAGGTACCCTTTTGATGATAGTGGTTTTTTTCGGGTCTACCTTTATTCCTGCTTTGGATTTGGATTGTCATTTCTTTAGGAATTCAAAATTTTCTGGGCTCAAGGAGAGATGCATATCAATGCACCTTCTTAGTACTTTACCCAAATTGGAGAGAGCTTCATGGAAGTCATCCCCATATGGTGTGAAATCATCCATGTAGATTTCGACAGAGTCATGGACTAACTCAGAAAATATGCTCAGGACAGCTCTTTGGAAGGTAGTTGGGGCATTGCACAACCCAAAGGGTAGGACTCTATAAGAAAAGATACCCCAAGGGCAGGTGAAAGTAGTCTTATCCTGGTATTCATGGCTGATTTGAATCTGATTGTACCCACTGAACCCATCTAAGAAGGAAAAGAGCTTCTTCTTCGCAAGGCCATTCAGGACTTGGTCTATAAAGCACAAAGGGAAGTGGTATTTCTTGGTGGCTTTGTTAATTTCTCGATAGTAAACACAAATTTTCCACTTCCCATTCTTCTTTGGGACTAGGATAAGAGGAGATACCCACTCACTGTTGGATATAGGATATATGAACCTTGCATCCAATAGTTTTTGTAGCTCTTCTTTGGCTATGTCCTTCAGAGCCGGGTTCATCCTTCTTTGGGGTTGTCTCACAGGCTTGCATCCTTCTTTGATGTAAATATGATGTTTGTATATTGAAGGATTCACCCTTTTCATGTCCTTGTAATCCCAAGCAAATGCATCTAGATTCTCTTTCAAAAGCTAGCATAGTTGCTTCTCTTCTTCATTCGAGAGGTTTGGGTTGATTTTCAGAGATCTAGATGGGCTAAACTCAATAGCCTTGGTGGATTCAAAGGTTGACTCAACTGAGTGCACTTCCATCCAAGGTTAGCTTTCAGACTCTTTGACTAAAGTTTCGAGAGGAATGTTAGTGGAGGACCGGTTTTGAACGGCATGGTTGATGAGTTCATCTTCATCAAGTTTCCCCCCTCTAAGAATATCATCTATGGTACACATAAGGGAAGTGTTATATAAACTCATCTTCTTCATCCTCCAACCATAGAGGGAGATCATGACCAATGGAAGGTTGGGTTGGAGGATATAAAACTAATTGTTTAGACAAAGGCCCATTTTTTATAGTCATGTTTCTGGCCCAAAAACTAAGATAAGCATCTGTAGTGGCTAACCAAGGTCTCCCTAAGATGAGGGGATAACCATTAAACTTGGTTTTTGGTTACAGGACCATGGAATCTATAGGATACTCCCAAGAGTCAATGGTAACCATAACATCCTCAACAATTCCTTCCGGAGTTACTATGGACCAATATGAAAGTTGCAGAATTGTTGTGGTTTTCCTCAAAGTCCCTTGGAGAATAAGTTTCAACATATTTTCCTTGGTCATGACATTGATGGTAGCCCCTAGATCAATCAGAGTGTTGGGGACTATGACACCATCTATATGCACATCAGCAACTGGACTACCAGGGTCCAGGTACTTTGGAAATATCACCCTCCCTAACATTGGGTCAAATAGTTGTCCTACCACATTGATGGTGGGGGTATCTCTCTTCCTTCTCCAGGTTTTCTTGAAGAAATTTTCTTTGATGAGCCTATTATAGATAGGGACATCCTTAATGGCCTAGAGAAGTGGTATCTTTACACACAAATTTTCCAATTCTCCCAGGAGTTCAATCTCCTCTGGAGTGTGTTCACTAGGGTGGATCACACGCTCAGGAAAAGGAGGTTGTTGGATCTTAGTGTTACCTTCTTCTTTTTCCTCCTCAGCCTCTATAGGTGGAGATGGAGGATGGTTGTCTGGGAGTACTCTTCCCGACCTGAGATTAACCTCATGTATCTCCACAACATAAGTTGGATAGGATGTTTCTCCACTGGGAGCCTATTGTGCATGCCTGTTGTTTGGGTTCAGATTGGGTTGTGCAGGTATTTGAGGTAGCCTAGGTGGAGCATCATGAGTTAGTTGGGGTTGAGGTTGGGGTGGAGGCATTAGAGAAGGTGGTTGATTTTGTTGAGACCTCCACCCTTAGGATGGATTGTTCCACTAAGGTTGTTTTGGAACATACTATTGGAATGGTTGGTTTACTGGCTGAGGATGATATGAAGGGTTGTAAGGCCAAGTAGGAGGTGTAGACCAGGATGGGGGAGTGGGGGTGTACCAAGGTTTCATGGGTGCGCTCTGATTGTTGTCATAATAAGAGTAAGGTGCACCTGGAATACCTTGTTGATATGGCCTTCTCTAGTTGATGAAACAAAGTTTCTCTAGCATTGTTTCCCCATCTTGATATACAACTTTAAGTCCAGGTAAGGAGGGACACTTATCTGCAGCATGATTCTCTTCACAGACTAAGAAAACCTCTATGACATTCAATGGGCATTAATTTCTTGGGTGCTTCCTGGTACATCTAGGAAAAAATACAGCCAAGGCTCTTTCTGCTTCCTCTTGACCTGCATGGTGTCCATTTGTAAAGCAAGGGTGTGCAGCATGCACTCTTGAAGTCCTCAAACATATTACCAATCTCATGTTTGATGGAGTTGGAAGAGGAATGGGTATTAGATGTACTTTGGATAGCTCTACCCTTCTTCCCAAGGCTCTTTCTGCTTCCTCTTGCTTCCTCTTGAACTGCATGGTGTCCATTTTCAAAACAAGGGTGTGCAGCATGCACTCTTGAAGTCCTCCAACATATTACCAATCTCATGTTTGATGGAGGTGGAAGAGGAAGGGGTATTGGATGTACTTTGGCTAGCTTTTCCCTTCTTCCTAAATGCCCTAGAATGGTTTCGAAAGACAATTTTTATTGTTTCAGAGGGTTTTTGGTAGATATCTCCTCCTGATATCATATTCAAGGTTTCTATCATCTCTTCTCTGATCCCTCAAATAAGTACAAGTTTAAGTGAGTCAGGATTAATAGTACAGTTGGCTCTCTTACAGTTCAATTGAAACCTCTCTTCATAGTCTTCTAAGGATTCATCTGGCCCTAGATTCATCCTAAAGATCTCATCCTTAGTTTCCTTGGACCTACAACAGTCTTTGTATTTGTTGTTGAAGGTCTCTTCTATCTGTGCCCAGGTAGTGATGTTATCCCCAGGCAAACCCATCAACCAGCATAAGGCTGCATCCTTAAGGGTGGATGAGAATAGCTTCAACTTCTGATCACCAGAAGTGTAGTCATAAGTCCTACAAACAAAACAATGTTACCGATGAAATAGGTAACCTCATTGTTACCTACTTTTTGAAGTATCAAGAAAAACACCTGATTTTGAAAAAGTGGCGATGCAGAATCAAGAAGAAAAAAAATTGAGCATGTTTTTGGCACTTTAAGTTTTTTTCATTTTGTTTTTTATTATTATTATTATTATTATTATTATTATTATTTTTTATGTGATGTTTTTTATGTCGATTTTGAATAGTGGTGGTGTATCATCACCAATGTTTTTTTATAGGATTGATTTTGACACTATAGATTTTCTAATGTCTTCTTCTTTTGTGAGATGTTTATTTTTAAGTGCATTTATGTACTTGTGTTTTAAAAATAAAAAAAATATTTTTTTTAAAATAAAAACTTGTAATGATATCTTCACTTTTTCACATAGATAAAAGATGGAAAAAGGGTCAATATTCTAAAGTTTATATTTTCTACATGTTTATGTATTGTTAAATAATTTTTCAATGCACATAAAAAAATTGTCGCTAAAAAACCAATATTTTGAACCATATGACAAAAAAATACAATTTTTCAATATAAATACAATGCAAAAAATACACTTTTATAGACTTTTTGTTGGAAAAAACATGTTAAATAAACTAATTTTTTGGGAGAATTTTAATAAAAAAACTTAAGAAAATAACATTTTTATTGAATTTTATGTCAAAAAATAATAGCAATCACATATTTTTTGCAAAAAAAAAGGGTTGTTCTCATAAAATATCAAAGTCTAAACATTACAAGTAAAACTGATTAATAGTTCTAAAAAATAAGCTTTGTTTGCAAGCATAACTTAAACATCATCAACAATATCAACTACTACATCTTCAACATCATCTAGAAAATAAAATAAACAAAATAAAATAAAATAAAAATTTATTTTACTTTACATAGTAATTAAATAAAAAATTATCAACTTAAAATTATAAAAAATTAATATAAAAGTTTATAAATTTATATAATATTTTAATATATTTGAAAATTACAAATTTCTATTTCACATTACATAGTAATTAAATAAAAATAAACAAAATAAAATAAAAGCAATAAAAGAAAAAATTAAATTTTTTATAATGTTGTATTTATACTTAAATTTAAAAAAATAAATAAATAAATAAAAATAAAAAGAAATTTAAATATTTAAATGTTAAAAACAAATGTTGTAATATTATATATTTTTTTATTTTTTTAATTGTATTGTTATATAGTTTTTTTTTTAATTTTTATTTAATTTATTTTATTGTTATATTAAAACAAATGTTTTTTTTTTAAATTTATTATATTGTTTTAATTAATTTATTATATAACAATGTTTTAATTAATTTTTTATTGTTTTATTAAAACAAATTAAAAATAAAAAAATTTAAAAACAAAATTAAAAAAAAACTAATTTAAAAAAAAATAAAAATAAAAATTGTTTTATTAAAAAAAATAAAAAATTTAAAAAAAAATTAAAAAAAATTTTAAAAAAAAATTAAAAATAAATAAATTAAAAATAAATAAATAAATAAATAATAAAAATTGTTTTTATCACCCATAAAAATATAGAGCACATTATGAACGGCACAAACTGGTGACCTAGCCGCCATTGCTGTTGGTTCTCTGTGTTAGTGGCCGCAGGCCAGCCTTGGCCCACTGGCTGCAGCTTTGGAGGGCTCCACCTTTCATTCTTATGAGACTGGTTTTCTTTTTTATAGAACTCAAGAAGCTCTGCTACTCATTTCTCCCTGCGCTGAGCTTGGGAAGGGTGTCGCGGCGCACTGGGTGTGCGGCGCTTAGAATCGACCCCCCTGCTCCTACGTGGCGCACCATGGTTGCGCGGCGCTTGGTTTCACTGCTGTGCACCCTTCCCCATTGCTGTTGTGTACTGGTTCTCTTCCTTGCGCGACTCCTTTGGGCCGCCGTGTCCTCTCCGAATGCAGCTATGGAGGGCTCTCCTGAACAGTCTGCTGCTGATGCGTTTTCTGCTCTGGTCAAGTCCTTACAGCCTCAAAGAACTCTCCCTGCTCTGTCAAAATTTTTCAAGAAATTAGATGGGTTGCAAGAAGTCGACTTCCCTCCTACTCTTCCGTCGAATGGTTGTGCTCTCTTTAGCTGAACGAGGGCTCATAGGTCAATTCACTGGCCTATGGCCTTCTCCGAAAACAGTTCAACGATGGATCGAAAGAAATTGGGCAGAAAAAGTTAATGGAAAAATCTCCATTCGCTTCTGTGGAAAAGGTTATTATACCTTTCATTTTGAATCTAGAGCAGACAAGGACTTAATATTTAGAAATGGTCCATATTTCATGGACTCTCGTGGCTTGTATCTGAATAAATGGACCCCAGACTTCGATCCTGAGTTGGATGTCCCCAACGCAGTCCCGGTTTGGGTTCGTCTTCCGCATCTCCCGCTCCACTGCTGGGGAGATGACTCGGTTCGAGCCATCGGCAATGCTGTAGGAAAATACATTGACCAGAGTGAGCCCAAGGATAATATGCAGGCGTGTGCTCATATCTGAGTTGAAGTTGATCTCGGCAAGGGTCTTCCAGAAGCAATCATATTAAAGGTGGATGACTGGATGCACATTCAGCAACTGGACTACGAGCAAATTCCTTTTAAATGCAAGGTATGTCACGAATATGGCCATTTTTCCAACCGTTGCTCTAAGTTAGTTAATGATGAACCTGCACATTCTGAGGAACAATGGGAAACTGTTAAAAAAAAAGAAGACTGCTGCTGGCCCAAAAGCAAACTCAGAAGCTGCCCCTCCCAAATCTTCCATTCCCATTCCAACCCCCCCTTCAGCCCCTCCCAAAGCTTCTACCTCAGCTGCTCCTCCCTCCTCCTCACCCCTTGGCCCTCCCATCCCTCCCAACCTAGGACCAACCTCTGACTCTCCCCTGATCTCTTCAAATCCCTTTGGCGCCCTCTCTCTCCCTAAAAATGATCCCCTGATCCCCCTCGAAAATGATCCTCCCATCCTTTTCTCACTTTCTCAATCATCCCCCTCCCACTCCCTTGACCCTCCTCCACCCCAAACAACAAGGAGCTCCTCGAAAGAGCACGGATTAAATCAAGAATCTCAAAAGAAAGGACCTGGCAGGAAATCTAGCAAACAGCAAAGGGATGAAAACGCCCAGAAAGACATTGCCATGGGAACTCAAAATCCTATAGAAACTTATATATTCGCTCAAAACAGCAAGGAAAAAACACATAAGGAGCATGGGGGACGAGCATCTCTCCGAATCCCACATTCTCAATGATAAAAGTTATATCATGGAATTGTAGGGGACTGGGGCACCCCTCCAAAACTGCTGCCCTGAAAGATCTTATAGATCAAGAGAAACCAGGAATAATTATGATTCAGGAAACTAAGCAAAGACAGCAAGAGATGCAAAGAACTATAGACCAGCTAAAGCAATAAGATGGAAGTATATGTGAAGCAAGAGGAGCATCTGGTGGAATCACCACTATGTGGAATAAAAATATTTGGACATGCACATCCAATACTATCAATCAATACTGGATCAAAGTCATATTAGAAAAGAAAGTAGAGTACAAGCAAATAGTCGTCTATAACATTTATTCACCGAACCATTTTAGAGACAAAGAGCAGTGTTGGGCCACTCTACAAGAAGACATCCAAGTTGAAGACAACAGCAATATTATCCTTGGGGGAGACCTCAATCTCATACTACACTCCAATGAGAAAAGAGGAGGCGTCTTTTCATACGACCCTTATAGAGCAAAGCTGGAAGACATCATGCAAGAGAGCGACTTAGTTGACATCATTCCCAAAAACCGGAGGTACACTTGGAATAACCGCAGATTGGGCAAAGAAAACATAATGGAGCGGCTTGATAGAATACTGATAAACACTACTCTCCTTTCTGAGTTCTCTTCTGCTCATGCTGCAATTCTTCCTTATTTAGCTTCTGATCACTATCCCACAAGCATTGTCCTTGAAGCTCACTGTCCCTTGGGGCCTTTACCTTTTAAATACAGCTCTCTATGGCGCAACAATCCAATTGTGGATCAGATTGTTAAAACAGCTTGGCAGCACCACATAGAAGGATCTCCGGGTTTCATTTGGGAATGTAAATTGAAAAATGTAAAGCATGCTTTGAAGGAATGGGCAAAACAGCATTATAAAGAGCCAGAAAATGCCAAAGCTGATCTAAAAAATAAATTAAAAGAAAACCACAGGAAAATAGAGGAGAACGGGCTCACCCATGAAGATAAAACTTTAGAAAGTGACTTATATTATCAGCTGTATCGTGTCAACAGAGAAGAAGAGCAGAAGTGGAGGCTAAAGTCAAGACAGCTTTGGCTAAAAGATGGGGATAAAAATTCAGCTTTCTTCCATAAGCAAGCAACTATAAGAAAAATCATAAACAATGTTACCGTGATCAATGATGAGGAAGGCCGCCCTCAAAAAACCCAAGAAGCTATCAAACAAACAACCTCAGATTATTACAGCACTCTTCTAACAGAGACAAAGGAAACAGAGGATTACTCAGATCTGCTACAGCACTTGCCCAAAGAAATCAATGAGGATATCAACGCAGAATTAACTAAAGAAATCAATGAAGAAGAAATACAAATTGCCATTTGGGCTCTTCAGCCAGATAAAGCCCCAGGTCCAGATGGCTTCCCAATCTGTTTCTATAGAACATACTAGGAAACTATATGAAAATACCTTGTCAAGATGCTAAGATGGACTCAACGCAAATGCAAAATAGGAGGATTTACTAACGCCAGCCACCTTGCCCTCATTCCTAAAGAAAATTGACCCTTGTCCTTCTCTCGGTTTTGACCCATATCGTTGTGTAACTCTTCCTACAAAATCTTGACAAAAATCCTGGCTACACGCCTCAAACCTCTCATCCCCTCTCTCATTTCTGAGAACCAAGGGGGATTTTTGGCCAATAGACAAATATCGGACTCCATCCTTCTTGTCCAAGAGGCTATTCACTCCAGTCAAGCTAGAAATGAGAAAGGCTTCATCTTAAAGTTAGACTCTGCCAATGCTTTTGACCGTGTCAGGCACTCCTTCCTATTCGCTGTGCTTGAAAAAATGGGATTTGCTACATCCTTCATCAGCCTCATTAAAGCCTGCATCAGTGGACCTTGGATCTCCCCACTTATTAATGGTAGACCTGGACCATCCTTCCAAACTACTCGTGGTCTAAGACAAGGCTGCCCTCTTTCACCTTATCTCTTTATTCTGATGGCTGAATCATTTAGCAGAGCTCTAGATTTCAATCGTCGTATGGGACTCATCACAGGAATCAAATTTGACAATGGAATCAAGAATATCAATCATTCTCAGTTTGCTGACGATACGCTCCTATTAGGGGGAGCTTCAAACATCATAGCCAGTCGTTTCAAAGCTCTCCTAGACAAATACATGAGCTATTCCGGAGGATTGATAAATTATCATAAGAGCTGTATTTATGGGTGGAATGCTTCGGCACAAACTCTCCACAGGATTTCTAATATCTTTGGAGTTCCATGTAAGCTGGACTGGGAGCATTTTACCTACTTGGGCATGCCTGTAAGTGTTGGCAACCTACAAGCAGCAGCCTGGGAAGTTATCATTGACAAGATGAAAAGAAAGATACAGCAATGGGGCACATCCTGGCTTAACCCAGCAGGGCGTCTAATTCTTCTTAAATCAGGCCTCTCCTCCCTGCCTTTGTATTGTTTTACTCTCATACAAGCCCTTGCCAATTTTCATAATAAAATGGATGCTCTTCTACGTCACTTTCTCTGGCAAGGTGGGAGAACAGAAAAAAATAAAAAAATAAAAAAAATACAACTTGGTAAGCTGGAAGCAGGTTACTCAGCCTTTTGAAAAAGGAGGACTTGGAATCAGAGCCTCTAAATTCCTTAACCTTGCATTTGCTGGAAAACTGGTTTGGAGACTCATATCTAGCAGGAATGCTTGGTGGAAGACAGTTTTGGAAAAAAAATATCTCGTCTTCCCAAGACACCAGCTTTTGGATCATGAGCTGCCGAACAGAGCGTGCTCAAAAATATGGAGGATGTGTAAGAAAGCTATACCATTTCTTGAACAAAACACTTCCAAAGTGCCAAAAGGTGGCTGTCACATAAGAATAGGAGTTGATAAAATAATGGGACAACAGCCCATAAGCCAATGGCCTGGTACTCAGCAGATTCTAGCCTTTTTAAACAGCACTGGGATACAGACTCTGGATCAGATTTCTCAGTGGGATGCCCACTCTCATGCTTGGACAGGATGGACCTTCCCACACATACCTGCAGATATAATAACTAGCCTCAACAAGCTGCAAGACTATCTCCATGGTATAGCACCCTCCAAACGATACCTTGCTGATGATTTTCGTTGGGACCCTTCAGGTACAATCTACACTGTTAAGGTTGCTTATTATCAGATCTGCAACATCGAGTATCCCATCGCTCTCTAGGCGCAATGGAGGCTTGTTTGGAAAGCAGAGTCTCTCCCAAAAATTAAGTTCTTCTTATGGACCCTTCTAAGAGGGAAAACTCTCACTTCTGAAAACCTTAGAAAGCGAGGTTTTAACGGGCCTTCTCGCTGCCCAAACTGTCAATCTGAAGAAGAGACAAGTCATCACCTATTCATAGATTTTCCTTTTGCCTCTGCATGCTGGATGGAGGCCTTTCGGAGCCACAATCTCCCTTGGGCACCTGGCACTAGCATTTCAGATGTGTTGAACATATGGAAGCAAAATTACCCATGGGGGAAAAAAACAACCAACATCGCTCGAAGGGTTTGGAATGCATTGCCCTGCACCCTCCTATGGAACATCTAGTTGGCAAGAAACCGCATGATCTTCAAAGGTGAAGAAACCAGCGTCAGAAAGCTCTACAAAAAAGCTTGGAGCCTCAATTTGGCAGCTTTGTCCACAAAATGTCAAGGGAAATTGAGCATCCTGGATCTTCATGTTGAAGAAAGGAATTACATAGGCCACCTTCTAGATAAAAGAAACACAACCCAAATCAGAAGCAACCCCATTCACAGAGCCAACTCTAGGTATAGTTGGAAACTTAGGATGAAAGAAAAAGAATTTACAGGGTGGCTCAGGAACAGCAATACCCACTATCTCTTCTTCGACGGTGCCTCCAAGTCCAACTCGGGCTCTGGTGGGGCTGGAGGTATCATTTGCAATGGTAGTGGTGATGTGTTAACTGAGTTTGAATGGGGATTGGGCTCTGTTTCCAATAACCGAGCAGAAGCTCTCGCCCTCTTCCAAGGTCTGCTCCAGCTTCAAAGACTTGGTATAAATACAGCTACAATAATAGGAGACTCTGCTATTGTTATAAGCCTCATGGTAAGTAACAAGCAAGCACTTAATTTGACTTTACAACAAATCATAGGACGTTGTCAATCTCTTAACCAGCTGATGAAAGACAATCGATTTTACCATGTCCTTCGTTCCCTCAATAAAACAGTTGATGCACTGGCAAGCAAAGCATGCTCTCATACTGTTGGTAATCTCCAATGTAATGGTTCAAATCAGCATTTTTTCTTGCCATGATCAGGTCTATCTTACACAGCAGTCAAGTTTCACAGCAGATCAACGCTTTTGGTCTTCGGAATCTTTTGTTCAGCTCTGCACAGCCTCACAACCCAACCACAGATGCAACTTATGCAGCTCCAAAATCTTAATTTTTCTGGGTCACTCCGTCCAACATCATTCAGCGCTGCGCCCTTGGTTTGATAACCGCCCATGCCCTACGAATCTTGCTTCTGTGTCCGCCCAGACAAAATCTATCTGCTCCATATTTTGTTCCCATAAGCTTTTTTTTCCCAGACAGGCCAAAAGATAAATCAAATGTATGGCATACAAAAAAGAATAAATTTGCAACAACTGAGCGGTAACACCATCAAATCAACGGGCGGCAATTACACTACTCTTGCCAAAGTAAAAAATGACATGTAAAATTTGTCTTTTGTTATTTCAGTTTATCAGAATTTACATTGTTTCCTTCTTCCACATTGTGAAGGAAGCAAGCTATAAAAATGAAATTATCATCAAACGCATCTGCATTTGGCCCTCTCTTTGCCAACACCTTCTTGTAATTCTGGATCTCTGTCTCCCACACTTTTTTTTGAATACCAATTAGAAACCGAATTTGTGAAAAAAAAAAAATAGGATATGATCCAGCCAATGTAAAAGTAGCAAAAGAACTTATAAAAAAGAAGAATGTTGACATTGCAGCACTCAGGAAACAGTTAAAACTACCAGCCAATAAGGATCTGCAAACCAAAGAAATGGGTGAGATAGAGAGGCAGAAGGAAGACATGTTCAAACTCATGATGGAACAAAATGGAGAAATCATGAACATGGAAGTGGAATTGGATAAATTAGTAAAAGAAAAGGAACAAAATGCACATTTAGCCTTAGTACCATTAGAGGCTATACCTATTACAAAAATACCCCAAATAGGAATGGTTGCCTCAACTACAGCAAGGGCTTCTACATCAGCAAAAACCCCAACCAAGGACTTAGATGTTGTTGGTAAATTGACAAAGGCTATGAAGGACATGCCCATACAAGGAGAAGAAATAAAAACATTACAAAGACAGGTTAAGGCCGTACAAGAGGATAAAATAGGGATAGAAGCTTCACATATCGTTGTTACGTAGGTAAATCCTCTCTGCAGACAAAGATGATCCCTCTAGCCCTAGGGTGGGTCTAGAAACAAAAGGACACGCTAAATTTTTGCTTCTTAGTTAATGAATGAACAAAAGACACAATAGATCGACCTACCTAGAGACCAATGTTGTCGTTGTTGCAAAAAGAGTAGTAGTTTCTCGCTTCTGTCTTGGAAAATCACAATCCGTTCGCTGTTATGCCCGGATAACTGCACATGTAACAAGAAACGAGAAAAACATACGACATCATAGTTTCACTCACAACTATTAATGAGTCAAAGAGGGCTAAATCTATTGCATTACACAAACATCATAAAACAATAGTGGAACCAAACAGTAGTCATGTAGATATAAGTAGAATGAAGAGGTAATACCAATGCTTTGACGTCGTAGTCTCCTCTAGTGGGGTTCATTCGAAGCGAGTCTCAGTACCTGTCGAGGGATTCAGACGAAATGAGGACATGGATTCAAGATCTCCTCAACGTGATTCCTTCTATCTATCTTCTCTAGTCATTCAACTATAGTATCATCTCTCCGAGTTTAGCTATTCAGCCATTCAATTGTTCAGCTAATTTGTACTAAGAGAGATAGTTTCTTTTATTGACGAAAAGGAGAAGGTTGGGATCCCTAAAAAGGTGGGAGGGAGTCCTATCCTTTAGGAGGGTTCCAAGGGAGGTGGAAAATACTAACTAAAGGAGGGAGTCTGTGGTTGTTTCAGTTCAACCACTCCCAATGACTCATCCTTGAGGTGTTTGGAATAAAACCTTCGCCTCTATTTTTTTTAAACATTCCATAAGCAGCTTGGCGCGGGCGCTTAACTGGGACAGAGCACCAACTGGCATGGGCTCAATGTTAATTTTCCAGCTCGACACGGGAGTGTAACTGGCTACTCGCGCCAAGGCAAAAACAAGGGTATTTACAGTCCTGCTCAGGGAATTGTCAACAAGAGGAATGTTATTCTCATGCAAAGGAATGTAGTGATGGTTTTTTCCAGGCATGACACTGCTTATTGGTCACAAAAACGATCCTCCAATCGGTGATATGGGGATTGTAGGGACGGTGAAAAAATGTTGTCTAACAGAAGCCCCCTAAATCATGAGGTCCGAGGGAGAGGGAGGGGATAAATGCTTTATGAGAACACGTTCGAACAAAACATCGCTGTCGGAAAACCACAATTACAAATACAACTGATATCTATGATACATGAACATGTGGCATGGGCACAACCATCCATATAGAGTATATATAAAAACTGAGATCTAAGGTATGGACGCAGCCATCCAGCAGTAAGGAATAACAAAAAGACTCAGGTATGGTCGTAGCCATCCAATCAAAAGAGTCATGCAATAAGTTATAATAATCCACCAAAATATATAGCCTGGACTTTATCAGAAAAAATCCAAAGTCTTGCGCTCCATCTCGACCTGAACCAGTACAATTTCAGGCATGCGAATATATGAGCTGAAGTCGAACATGCCAGAATATCACCTGATTACCAGCCAATGATGAAAGTTGTTTACAGGCACGAGAGAAACCACCATTAATGAAAATGTCTCTCAAGGTACAACTAGTACAATCTACGGGATGTGAACAGTGATCTGGTGTCGAACAACCGTAGAATCACTCGATCGAAGGCCAATGATGTGGACCTTGCGTCAAATGCGAAAAACCTGCCATTAGGGCATGCGGCCTCCAAGGCACCAGAATAGAGTCTCTTGATCAAATTCTTGGATAATTAGTTGAAGTCGACAGGAAGTGATCTGATCGAAGTTGGGCCATAATGTTTCCCACATCATTGATGCGAGACAAAGGAACATGATAATAGTGAATCAGGACCAACAGAGAATTAGAGGGTGGTTGAAAACTGCAGAGGCAAACTTCTCTTGAACATATCAGCAGCACGACACTGGATTTGGCAGTATTTGACATCAAAGGATCTGAAATCATGACGACGTGACAAAGAGCAGATGAGAGGTCAAAAGAGATTACACAAACCCATGGAGGCAAAAATTATGAAATGAGATGTTCTCAACCCGACACGAATGCAGACAAGTGCCATGTTCAAGAGCGACATACTGCCAACATAACTAAAAATTCATTCCATTTTTCCCCCACCATTGTTGGCGAGTACCCCAATTATTTTTTAAAACAAGCTTGAAGGGGATACCATATGCTTGTGATGTAAGTTTGTCCTTCGAAAAAATCCATCCTAGTACATTTTACGAGCCCTAGGAAGGAGGAACTCGAGTAACGTCATGGCGACAAAATCCGATGTCATCAGTGTTTAACGAGTCTGAAAAAGGGATAACTTAGCATATTTTCATCTTTAGAGAGTTTGAAAAGAAGGCGGAAAAGAAAACTCCAACAGTCCCTTTTCGTAGGTAGTCTCGCAAATCCGAAAAGGTAGAAAACTGTGTCAGAGAGAACCTCTTAGTCGTGATAGGCTAAGGTATTCCTTTTTCGTAAATAATTAATCCCAGCCCAAAAAAGGGTGAAACATATACTGGGTGGATATCGTTTCGCATCCATTTAACGAGTTCAAAACGACAAGAATCTTGGCAATCTTTTCAATTTTAGAGAGTCAGAAAAGAGCTGAAAGATGACTCAAGTAGTGACTTTTTCGTGTTTTTACCAAGTCCAAAAAGGTATAAAATTTAACTCATTAATTCATCAATGTCGTGTGAAAACCTGCTGCTGCATAAGAGACACGTGTAAAACCCATTTTTCGGAATAATAAAATAAAATAATCGAAAAACATGTCTTAAAACCTGATTAGGGTTGTGAAAAAGTTATAAAATGCCAAAAATGGTAAAAATAATTACTTTTCACTTTTTACCTCTTGTAGAGCAATAGTTACCCATTTAGCACTGTGATTTTGCGGCAATGATAGTGGACGATCTGACAGTCCAATCTCGATTCTGTCAATTCCAGGTAAGAGTCGACACCTTTCCCTCCATTTTGAGTCATTCCTTTCTACCTGCAATTTCCAGTTTTGAATTCTGGGGGAGAAAAAGTGAAAATTAGGACACAACGGTTAGCGCGGGTTTCAGGCACGGATTCGCGTCAACCACCCTATTTTATACACTAAGACGCACCCATTGCCGCGACTATTTGAGAAACAGTCGCGTCAACGGCGCAAGCCATTTTTATGTCAAAAATCCCAAGTGATAGACCAAATTTTCACAAATTATGATGCTCTTATTAGGCTAACAATGTCCATGTAACAATATTTGCAAGTATAAAGCAAAAAAATGGTCATAGAATGGAAAGAACGGGAACATAGCGAAGAAGATGAGCTCGCCATGGAAAATAAGAGAGTCATGGAGGCTCTCAAAAACTATGGACTAAAAAAGTTCTTCCTAACACCATGCCTCTGAGCTCAACCAGAGCTACTGCAGTATCTGATTAGCATATGGGACGAAAATAAAGAAAATTTCATCCTTCGAGATCAGGAACTTGAGATTGAAGTGTCTGAGGTCTATTTCATAACAGGATTATCGTAAAGGGGAGTAGCACCAATCCTAACCAACACCCGGCCTTGCATGGAAAACATGACCATGGTGATAGAAAGGGTATGTCCAGGAGCACGAAAAGGATCAAGCAACGAGAAAGTTGATATCCAGACTATCCCAGACTTGACACTCAGAGTAGTGCTACATACCATCACATGAGCTATAGAATCACAAGCACCGCACGAAGCAACAAAGACACAGTTGCTTCTTGTTGTAGACTGCTTGTCACCAATCATCTATAACTGGGCAGAGGCCATGACAATAAACACGAAATGCCAACTAACAAAATGCAAGAAGGGAAAATTGAAACAATTCGGTTATGGGTCTATTCTGGTATTGTTCTTCTTGGAACGGCTACCAATATTTTAGCTGCAGGAGGTCATAGTCCCAGCACCACCAACGAGAGAACCACGGATGGCTTTATGGGCATCTCTGATGCCAAGGGTAGGGGGCATTCAACAGATGTCCTGGAGACCGGAATTCTTCAATTGGCTCCGCTAACAACTAATTGTCGTGGAGGACTGGCCCTACTCTGGTACAGATTTCACTAATGATCCGGACCTCTCACTCCCGGAGGGACAAGATTGGGATGAAGATTTGGGTGAGACTCAATTTTTAAGTTTTATGAGTATTATGATTTTTTATCTATGTGTAAAGTTCTAACATTAAATCCATGTGTTTGCATATGTTGGCCCAAAAAGACCTGCCGGTATGTCACTGATAGCGAGGCGAATCCCTCGCGATTTCGACCCTCAAGGCGAGGGCGACAAGGAAGATGAGATAGTGTGTAATCTGGAGGGAATCACCCGAGGAGTTCCAAACTATGCATGTTTTGACAATGTTTCTCGCGCCTACCAGAGCCATACTGTAGGGGTGCCCAGCTGAATTCACCGCTTACTGAGGCGGCTCATACGGGCAGTGACATGTTATCACGAGCAGCATGCTCATTAGATACCTAGGTTTTATTTTCATCTCCATATTTTGAAGACGTGATGTCTCAGGATGTAAGAGAAACACACATATATTTTTTGAATTTATGATGCACACATTTGAAAACATGCGACATATATATATATATATATATACATCTATTTGCCTACATGGATCTTTTACATGTGATGATGATTTTACAAATTACGCAAATATCTATCTAATACAATGTTAGCCACTGTATCAGTTAATGTATTCATTTGTCTAGGAATATGTTGATATGTAATAAAATCAAAATGTTTTTCTAGCAAACGGATACGTAAATACAATCTCAAAATGTGTGGATTTCTAACCGAATAATGACTATTGAGTTGCAGAACGACAAGCTGTGAATCTAGATTTACAAGCAATGCGTGTATGCCAAGGTTGATTTCTTCAGTTAATAGCTCAATAATAGCGCTATATTCAAAGACATTGTTTGTAGCTCGTCCTAGAAAAATACCTTGTAGATCTATCAACTCACCAATAGGATCATAAATTACCCAGGCTACCGAAGACAAATTCCTGGTACTACGAGAAGCACCATCCGCGAAACCGACATAAGGGGTAATAGACATATGCACCATAAGCAAGACCCAATAAGCAGAAAAATGCTCACAAATCATATCAAACCAAAATATTTACAAAAAATGAAAATGACACCTATTTACACCTATTACACATGAATGACTCATGCATAATATGTTTTGAGATACAACCCATTTATGGGTTGTTCAAGAGGATGGCCTTCATAATCAATAAGCTCATAAGCCCCATTCTGCAATACGTGTTTAATGATGTAGGGCCCATGCCACATAGGTTGAAATTTACCTGCCCCCAGCTTATCATGAGCTTGGTCATACAGGAGGACGAGATCTCCTTCAACGAAAGAACGAGGGGAAACTGATTAGTCAAAATGAGCCTTGACCCGCTTTTTTTGTGCTTCAATAACCAAAGCAGAAAAGCGGTGAGTTTCATCCAACCTTTCCAAATAAAGGAGATGTTCTTCCTCTGGTGAAGTATTCTGTAGTAATTCAACAGCTAACTTGAGCGAAGGTATTTCACATTCAATCGAGAGATTAGCTTCCAGGCCATATACCAACTGGAAAGGAGTGAACCCAGTTGCATTCTTAACTGAGGTTTGGTATGCCCAAAGAGCCGAAAATAACATGAGATTCCAATCCGATTTATGGATCTCAATCATACGTTAAAGCATAGTGACAAGGACCTTGTTCAAAGCCTCAACTTGGCCATTTGCTTGAGGGTAGTACGGCGTTGAGCTGTCGTGACACAGACCCAACTTAGAAGTCAACTCCGCCACCATATAATGCCAAAAATGGGAACCATGATTGGTAACGATGGCTTGCGGGACACCAAACCTAGCAATAACGTGATTGAAAATGAACTGAGTAGTTGTCTTACCGTCAGCGGCAAGTGTAGGCATTGCTTTGGCCCATTTGGTGAAGTGGTCCACGGCTACGATAATATAAGCATGCCCCCCAGCCGAGTGAAGCTTACATGCCATAAAATCGATGCCCCACTTCGCAAAGGGACCAACGGTAATGACAGAATGAAGAGGAATGGGTGGCACACACATCTTGCATTGGTAAATCTGGCAATCATGGAATTTACAAACTACAACATCACGGAATTGGTGAAAAAGGCTAATATAGACTTGTACTTCATCGAAAAAACAAGTGACCCCAATATGGACGTTCTCAACAACTCCTGGTTTAACGAAAATTTCAATAGGCATCGTCTGTGTAATGTTACTCAAGTTACCTTCTGAAAAAACTTCATGAATCTGAATAGGTGTTTGAAGTGGAGGAGAGGAAACCTGAGAAGAAAAACGCTCAAGACAAGTAGGCATGGCCCCGAGACTTGGGAGAAATGAGGAACGATGATGATTATCGCCCCATGGGGGATCTTCGAGAGACATGGTTTCCACGATGGCCTCATTGGAGGGAAACACTTCCTTCAAAGGATCGGGTGAATCAAAATTACCAAGCCAAGGGGATTGAGAATAAATGTCAAGAGACATGCTCGAAGGAGCAAAATCAGGGGACGGAGTATCTGATGCAGCGATGAGTTCAAAATAATCAATTTCAATCAGACTCAATGGCATCAAATCTCCAAAAGAATTGATCCGTTCAGGGGAGGGGATAACCCATGGGTCATCAGTGCAATAAATCATGTTGACCTGAACAGTATTTGGTGGTGGAAGAGGGAAAATATCCATGAGGGCAGGATCCTTGAAAAGGCCTGGCCCTACGCTCTCGTAGGGACCAGGAATCTTATCCACATACGGAATGTTGTTTTCGGAAGAAGAAGTGAAAAAATACAATTGATCAACAGTAACAATCTTTCCTTTGTGTGGGAATTTCAAAACACGAAAGAGAGTGGACGGAACAAATAGCATTGTGTGAGTCCAACTGCGACCGAGGAGAAGATTATAATTGAGCTTAGCATCAACGACTTCAACTTTGGCATTGGTTGTCTTCCCTTCTAACGTGATCGGTAAACTAGTGAGAACACCAAGAGGTTTAGATTCTCTTCCATCAAATGCTTCAAGGGAATTGGGTGACGAGGTGAGAGATGGAGAACCAATGCCTTTCCAAAAAGTATATGACATAACACAAGTAGATGCACCCTCATCCACGACTACCCGGTGAATGTTCAAACCATTTATACTAACTTGAAGGATGAGCACAATTTGGTGTGGGAGTCGCGGGATGAAATTCTATAAATTGAAATCAAGAAAGCTAGTATCGACAAGATCAACCCCACCTATCGCAGATAACAACTCTTTTCGTTGTGACGGACAACTCTAAAGTACTTCTAACGCAGACATTGTGGATGGCGCTTGATCCAAATCCTCAAAAATACTGTAATGCTAAGCGGCATGGGCGTTAGGATTGTACGAAGGCTTGTGGAGCACACCTTTGGAAGGTGGTCGCACAACAGATTCAATATTAGGTTGTTCAATCTCAAGAGGGCTAGAAATAGGTGGAGGAGGAGGACCATTAGCGATCTCCTTCCCGGTTTCCTAACGTGAACCAAAATAATCTTTTGATCGAGTAGTAATGGAAACAGGTGTAGAACCATTCATCATAAAAACCTAAGAACCAAATGGGGTAGAGGACTGAGGTTTCTCTACCATCTAAGTTTGCTAAGTAGTAAAAGGTTCTTTAAGAATATCCAGAGCTCCTTGAGTATCTTTGAGCAATCGGCTCACTTCGGACTGTCGAGGACAGTCTTTAGTGAAGTGCTCTTCATCACAAATAAAACAAGGATACTTCGGTTTGCGTTGAGAAATATCAGCAAAACGAGGTTTCAGAGAATCCTATTTCGGGGTATCATCTTTGGCCTTACCTTTACCCTTCTTCTTACCTTTAGAAGCGTTATCCATAGGATTGGCGTGAACGGAATTCACTTCTGCAGGTTTTCCAGAATTTGGATTTGGTTGAGAAGCAAAATTATTGGAAGAAGTAGACTTTTGCTTCCCAGAATTAGATGGAGACTTCTGAGAAGTCTGAGATAGGGAACCAATAATACTGTCAACAGATGGAGTCGCTGGAGGTTTAGAAGTTCCAGGTCGAGGAGCATCAGGCAAGATATCATATAAAGCGTCGGATTGAGAGTACACAAGATCAAGATATTGGGTGTAAGAAATGGCTTGCTCCTTTGTTATGCGTGCCCCCATAGCTATGTCTTTGGTGATCTGATTGACAAAGGAGGTAGTGAACCAAGGAGTTAGAATCTGATCAGGAATTTCAAATTTGATCATGCGACGACGTCGCCTCCACTCATGAATATGATCCGAGATATGAGTAGCTCGGTCCAGTTTCAATGAAGTGAGGAGGTGCATCCCAGTCTCATAGCGGACTGGCAACTAGAAATGTGTAAGGAATTCCATAGCTAAGGAATTGAAATCTTGAAAAACTCCATGAGACAAGTCAATGTACCACTTTGCAGCGGCACCAATGAGAGTACGTTGGAAAAGACAGAGCCAAATAGAATCGTCAACCCAAAAGTTAGAGGAACACCACAAGTGGTAAGTCATAACATGTGTTTGGGGGTCTTCACAAATTTTACCCTCAAATTTAGGACAATCACTAGGAATCTTGGTCAGAACTGGAGGCCAATACGGATTATGAAGAAAGGGATCATTTGTCAATTTTGACACATCAGGTAATTCCAACGTAGCAAGAAATGGTAATTGAGTATTAAAAGTCATCGGAGGCCTTTGATAAGGACCCGTATGTACATTCCACCTAGTCCGAGTGGGATTATGTTCCCATACATTCTATCACGAAAGATTTGGATCATAGGGATTAGAAGCAGGATAATTCAGTTGATACTGGGATTGAGGACTAGGATATGGAGTCGAAGTAGAACACGGAGGTCCATCCTGAGCAGTATAAGGATTCTGCTGTGGAATGTAAGCATGGCTTTGAGGGTGATGATACAAAGGTGGATTTTGAGGGTAAGGAATCTAAGGCACACTATATACCAGTTTATATCAAACTTGAGGGTAGTAAACGCCCTGCGATTGAGCAGGTTGAGAAGGTTGCTGAGCAGGGTTCATAGGTAGAATCGGCTTCGGAACTGAAGGAATATGTTGGTGGGCAGGTTGAAACGGTTGTTGAGCTGGTTGAACCAACTGTTGAAATGGTTGTTGGGGACTAATAGGTTGTCCTTGTGGGAAAGGTTGGCCTGATGGTTGCAATGAGCCAGGTTGTCCTTAATAACCAGGTTGACCGGGAGAAGGACCAAAGGGTTGTCCTGGTTGCACAATATTTGGGACATACTGAACGTGCAGCTGTGATTGAGGTGCAACAGGTTGTCCCTGTGACAGATAATTTTGCCCCACAAGACCAAAAGATGATCCTGGTTGATTCAAAGGTTGACCTGAAAGACCGGAGGGTTGTCCATGTTGGGCCAAAGGCTGACCTTGTGAAGGTTGGCCTTGTGGACCGTATGGTTGTCCCTATGGACCAGAAGTAGGGCCCTTATCAGCTAAAGGTTGTCCCGATGAGGGTTGTTCTTGGAAGCCAGAGGGTTGCACAGGAAGAGTAGGTCCCAGATGAGTAACATTCTGATAAGGATCATAAATAGCCTGATAAGAATCAATAGGAGGAAAATAGACCAGATTACGATACACATCATAATGGTGCAGATATATATATACAGGATTAACAATAGCATAATAGTGATGGAATCAAGGATTAGCAGGAGCCTGAGACTACTAAGAACCATGAGAACTCTGTTGCTAAACATTCAATAGATATTCTTCAAAAGTACGACCGCCAGGAATCACAGGAGGAGTGGAAACTGAACTAGAAGCCACACAAATTGTTGGTTGAACTGGAACAGATGTGACAGTAACCGACGAACTAAGAGTCGAAGGTGATAGCCCCAACGAAGGTAGGACTGAACTCTGACGAGGAGTTACTGTACTGGATTGCGCAATGGAGGCAACGCCATATATGATCTGACTCAAGGATCTATACCCAAGCGGAAGTGAGACCGACAGTGATGAAAATTGGATGGAGGCACGAGAGATATCTTCAGGAAAGAGTTGATATTCTGCTTTGGAAACAGGCATTCCTTCACTACCAACAGGACTGGAGGAATCCATATCTGAGTCCAACGTAGTATCTTCGAAAATACTATGGGGACTAGGAGGTACCGCAGCAGCAAAAAAGGGATATCCTGACATAACAGGAGGAAATTCTCCTTCTTCCCCAAAACCAGACCAAGCACTTGGAGGAGGCCAATTAAATTCTACTGGCTCGTCAAGCAGAGATCGAGTAGCAAGGATTTGGACAAATAGAAGAGTAGGCTACGAGAACTCGACAAACCTAGTGGATTGGAAACGTCCGGAAAAGAACCACCACTAGGAGGTAGTGAGGACGATGAAACTAGATGTTCCACCACTTTGACTGTATATCAGAACAGGACAGAAAAGAGATAACCAATCGAAGGTGCCAAAATAATAACCAAATAAATCAATCAGGCCAAGCATGAAACTTTTAATGTGCGTGTGATCGTAGGTGATTAATTTTATAACATTGAAACCAAAATTCATTATTTCATATTTTAAGAGTCGAGAAACAGGAAAAATATGACTCTAGTCACTTTCAATTTGAAACGAGCATGAAAGGACAAGTGCTCGATGATATCTTCTCTTGTTTAAAGAGTCACAAAAATATTGAAATGACTTCTCAGGAATTCTAAGCAAGAGGGTGTACCAGGTTTCCGTGAAATGCCGTATACACCTTGGTGATCAAATGAAACAGAAATGACCAAGGACTTGACATACGTGCAGGTAGTCTCCCCAAATGCTTTGTTCAGTGTATCATGGTTATAAGGCGGCAAACTCGGCTTCCTATGGATAAAAGGATTTTAACCTAGAGGGGTCTCCCTTTATATACGCGATGGTATGGGGAGCACAAGTCTGTACTAGCGATGTCTGAAGCCAACAGGCGAGAGATAGCTACTAGGTTTTAAGACATCAGAACACGTCTCTAGCCTAGACCACTAGAAATATTGCATTAGGTTTCAATGTTGCCTTAGGTTCATTAAGTAAATTTTAAAGTTAATCTTGAATTAGGTTTCAATTTCCAGGCCCTAACGAATTTGGAGCTCAACTTCCTAAATGCAAACTATATGCAAATGAACATCACTTCAGTTCGATGAATGCTAGTTATAAGAAGTATAGAAGTCTTTCAAATAACAACAAACAAACAAAGTATACAAAGAAACTTCTGATGCCTCTAATGCAACAAATTGAAAACGCAATTCCTTCCTAGATGACAAAGGCTAGTTATGCAAAGGAATGTTTTACTTTTGATGTAACCAAAGAATGCAAAATATATTTTTTTATTTTTTCATTGAAAAAAAAAACACATAATGCACTAATTCAAATGGAAAACAAAATAAACACTAGTTTTAGTTTTTCAAATGTAGGGATTTAAAATTGAACAATTCAACCAGAGCGAAAAAAACACAAAACATTCAAGCTAATGCAAAAAAATTTTGATCAAATAGAGAGAATTTCCAAAATCGACCCATCACAAGCAATGTAATCGATGCCTGGAGCACTAAGGGGAAAGATCAATCGATGAAATTAAAATACCATTCAACCAAAACACTCAAAAGGATCGAGGAAAACTCAGTGCAATGGGGCAAAACAATACAAGGCTGACGACAACCAAAAATAATTTCATTTCAAACAGAAGGCTCAGTGTACAAGAACACTCAAAAACCCTAAGGCCTTTAAATGACACTAATGGGAAAATGGACAAACAACTGAAAGAAAGAAGTCTACAGTAGTCAACACAGTTCCAAAGGCTAGATCACACCTAGAAAATAACCCATAAGCAAGCACAATTGACCAAAAGACTCATTAAGGAGGTCCAACCAAAACCTATAGGGGTTGGCGTGACTGTAAGGTTGTAATATGTGCCATACAAGGGTTGGCGCAAGTGAAAAGAGAGCAGCCTGTGCCAATCGGCATGACTGTTCAGAAAAAAAACTACACCAAGCTAGATAACTATGGGAAAAAAATGAAAAACCAAAACTTAATGAGCAGAGGCCAACCTTGACACTCTGGAGCTGAACAAAGGATGGAAATTAAGTAAACAAACCAAAAAAAGACAGAAAATGAAATCGATAATTGAAACTGACCCAACAGGAAGGAACGACAAACTCGCACTGATCCCCAGTGGAGTCGCCAATTTGTTACATAGGTAAATCCTCTCTGCGGACAGAGACGATCCCTCTAGCCCTAGGGTGGGTCTATAAACAAAAGCACACACTAAAGTGTTGCTTCCTAGTTAATGAATGAAAAAAAGACATGGTAGATCGACCTACCTGGAATCTAATTCTGTCGTCGTTGCAAAAAGATTAGTAGCCTCTCGCTCCTATCTTGGCAAATCAAAATATGTTCGTTGTTATGCCCAGATACCTGCACATGTAACAAGAAACGAGAACAACATATGACATCATAGTTTCACTCACAACTATTAACCAGTCAAAGAGGGCTAAAGCTATTGCATTACACAAACATCATAACACAATAGTGGAACCAAACAGTAGTCATGTATATATAAGTAGAAGGAAGAGGTACAACCGATGCTTTGACGTCGCAGTCTCCTCCAGCGGGCTTCAGCCAAAGCGCGTCTCAGTACCTGTCGAGGGATTCAGACATAATGAAGACATGGATTCAAGCTCTCCTCAACGTGATTCCTTCTATCTATCTTCTCTAGTCATTCAACTATAGTATCAGCTCTCCAAGTTCAGCTATTCAACCATTCAGTTGTTCAACTAGTTTGTACTAAGAGAGATAGTTTCTTTTATAGAGGAAAAGGAGGAGGTTGGGATCCCTACAAAGGTGGGAGGGAGTCCTATCCTTTAGGAGAGTTCCAAGGGAGGTGGAAACTACTAACTAAAGGAGGGAGTTTGTGGTTGTTTTAGTTCAACCACTCCCAATGACTCATCCTCGAGGTGGTTGGAATAGAACTCCACCTCTATTTTTAAAAAACATTCCATAAACATCTTTGGCACGAGCAATTAACTGGGCGTGGGCTCAATGTCAATTTTCCAGCTCGGCACGGGAGTGTAACTGGCTACTTGCGCCAAGGCAAAAACAAGGGTTTTACAGTCTTGCTCAGGGAATTTTCAACAAGAGGAATGTTATTCTCATGCAAAGGAATGCAGTGATGGTTTTTTCCAGGCATGACACTGCTTATTGGTCACAAAAATGACCCTCCAATGGGTGATATGGGGATTGCAGGGATAGTGACAAAATTCTGTGTGACAATGGTCAAAGTATAGAAGTCTCAGAGACTCGCACAAAGACTATAGAAATTAGGAAAAGAGGTTTTCATGGCTCAAACCTTAGCCCAAGCTAAGGAAAACATATGGATATATATCCATAAATCCATGAATGAAATTTTACCTTCCATTCAAATTATTTTTGAGCATAATGAGTTAATTCAAAGGTCTAAGGAAGCGATTCAGCAGGTCAGAGATCAATTAGGAGACAAGCCAACAAAAGCTACAAACATCATCAAATTTTTGAATTCTATGAACAAGTATGAGGTGGAAGATTTAGATATTTAAGACAGGACTGATATAATACTAGAAGTCAAGAAAGTGTTAACTAAAAGGACCCTCGTGTTGCTGCTAGAAGAAAAATGCCAGGGGCTGGAAATTGGTGTCAATAGATTCTTCAACAAGCTTGAAGTGTTGAACGAGAAAGGACTTCCAAGTTTATTTTTGATAAATGACAAATTAATTACCATGGATGATTATAACAAGAAATTGACAGCTATATCTAAAGATGGTTCTAAATTTGCAGGCATATTGGGCAGCGTTACAGGGAAGGCTTTTCTCAAGGCACTAGAATTTGATTTAAGTATCCATCATGAGGTAAATCACATTTTTTTCATCAAGCCTACTTTTTCCAAGTATACAGAAGTATATGAGATTTATAGAAGAGTGACTAAATTATATAATCCAAGTGAATATAGATGGTATAATTTATGTGAGTTACTAGACTAAATGAGTAACTCTATCTTCAACAATAGGATCAACAGCGCAGCAAGGGTCAACGAGACAGATCAGCAACAACCTCCTTCAAATCAGGGCCATCATTTGAACAGTTTCAACTTACCCTAATATTTTGTAATAAAATATGTAATTTCTTTTAGATATGCCTAAAATATATCTTGATCTATCATGATAGGATTTTTTGTAAATAATTCTATAAATACTTTAGATTTCAAAGTATCGAGGGTTGATTTGTGCACTCCAGAAGGCTATTGTACTTTTTCAAATTTGATGGGTTGATCAGTGAATTAAAGGAATATTTCACATTATTCATGTGTTGAACTATTGGTGATGTGCTTCTCTCATTCACTATGTTTTTATTATCCTGTTTTCCATGCTTATGTATTCCTAATCTAAATTATTTTACAGAAAGTTTAAGAAAAGAATTTTTTTTTAAATACACTATGTTTCTGTTGAAAATGCAGCAAGATGATGGAGCTTAGTGAAATGAAGTCGCCTTCACTAAGTGGGCCCGCAGGCAAATTCTGGCGCAAAGTCTATTTTTAGACTATGTCTATTTTTAGACATATGGAGCATAGTCCGGGGATTGCAGTATGTTATTCTTGGAGTATTGGTCATGTTGGTAAAAATAGATGGACCTCTATTTTTTGGACCTATAGGTCGAAGTCTATTTTTAGACTGCCTCTCCTTAAAATAGGGAAGTCAAATATTATTTACCCTTAATAATATTTAGACTATAAACTTCAGTTTACTCTCTTGGAGCACTTCAGTTCGAACCTTGGAAGTGGCTCATGCATCTAACAGAGGAATTACGCTATTCCTAAGGGTTTGGTGAGCACATGCATGGTTGACTTCAGTTAGGACTTCAGTGGCAGAAGTTTGGTGGAGTTAATGAGACAGCTAGTGGAGTTGTGTTCGGTTTAACTTGGTTGAACTAGTTGAGATTAGTTTAACTAGCTAATCAACTAGTAATGAGTGGAGTGAATTAAATATTATTTAATTCATTAATTAGTAACTCATTATTCAACTCAAGAACACATCAGTTCACTACAGTGCATGGACAGTTCAGTGGAGACCAGTGAAAGAGGTAGATGAAAGGGTGGAGTTAGCTATCAATGGCGACATCGGTTGTGCATGAGATTTGCACCACACTTGGAGGAATTGCCCATGATGATTGCGCTGTCAAGCCAAGGAGATTCGAACCTTGGATCTCTATTTAGACAGGCCATGATTGCGCAATAGAGGCAAGGCAATTAGTGGTGAGTTTTGAACCAGTAACTTGTTCAAAACCAAGCTAGTTTGTGTGTAACTTTATGAGATAGTACTGAGTACTTGTGAGGAGTATTGTACTGATTTTGTTACATGTTTTCTCCATTATAATATACACAATAGCTGCGGGGTTTTCAGCTATAATCTTTCCCCATACATACTGTGTTAATGTGTATGATGATTTGATGTGCTATCGCTTGTTTTATTTCCGCATGTGTGATGATGTGAGTGGAAGAGATTATGTGTTGCATATGAATTCGAATTGATATGTGATCAGGATAGTCTCGGTGGATAATTAATCATTATTCAACAAATTTCTACATGGTATCGGATCTATTGAAGCAGAGATTGATCATCACAGTGATTACAAACTTATTTCGGTAGACAGAGTCTGCATGCGGGCCAGGTAGCCTCCGGATTCATCTTTCTTCGGAAAGTGAAAGGTCTGGTAAATGCCCCTTGCAGTCAATCTCTATGCTAGAAATAATTTGTTCTCACAGATCTAGAGCGGTTGAGCTTTGAGGTGGAATTCGAAATTTTGCAGCAGTTTTGTTTTCTTGGTGCCAGTGTTGAAAATGTCTTTCGACGGTTTGCGACTCGAATATGCTCTTGAAGGCAGTTCGAATTATGTTGCATGGAAGGATCGCATGGAGGCAGTATTAGAAGATAATGGTCTGAAGGAGTTCGTGGATACGGATGTCCAAAAGCCCACTGATCCTGCTGAAGTCGAAGTATGGCAAAAGAAGA